>VZTM01010834.1:36810-74300 GCA_013400555.1 Jacana jacana | reverse complement strand
GAATAAGTCTTATGAGGATTGATTAGGGAATTGGGATTGTTTAGTTTGCGGAAGAGGAGGCTGAGGGGAGACCTCATCACTCTCTACAACTGCTTGAAATGGCATTGTAGGGAGGTTGGTGCAGGTCTCTTCTCACGGGCAATTAGCGATAGAACAAGATGGAATGGCTTCAAGCTGCAGCAGGGTAGGTTTAAGCTTGACATTATGAAAAAATTTTCACAGAAAGCGTAGTCAGCCAGTGGAATCAGCTGCCCAGGGAGGTGGTGGAGTCACCCTCCCTGACTGTGTTTAAGAGTAGATTGGATGTGGTGTTGAGGGATATGGTGTAGGGGAGAACTTGTAGAGTAGGGCTGATGGTTGGACTTGATGATCCCAAGGGTCTCTTCCAACCTATATGATTCTATGATTCTCATTATGAAAGCAGAAAAGTTTGAGTTCTAGTCTGCCCTTGCAGAATTATTTTTTGCTCATGTTAAATCTGAAAATAGGAAAAGAAACTTCAGCTCTAAAATGTCTTTGCATTTGTCTTAACAGAAATGCTACAGCATTATTCTATATTTCATGCTGAATTTTACCCCTCCTTTGCCCTCACAATCTGCACACCTAGCTGCACAATGCTTCAAGTTTAGCAAAGGAATCAAAATTGCAACCCTGTAGCTCAATGGTCAGGGGAGCCTCTCAAACAATGCTTGAATTATTTATAAAGAGAATAATCCAGACATGAATGTCCCTCTTATTGGATAGGCTTGTGAGCATATATAAAAAAAAATAAAAGGGGGACTCTTTTATAAAAACAATGGAAAAAAAAATATCTCCTCAATTACATCAATAATAGCAGTCTCTCGGGAATTACAACATGCCTGAAAATACAAAGAGTCTGACTTGAGAAACTTTTGTGCAAACTATATCCATATCTGCATCATCCCTGACACAGAAGAATTTAGTGTCTTACCTCTCTTCTCTCAAGGCCACCTCTGATACAAGAAATGGACAATACTTTCCCAAAGCCTCCTCTCTCTAATAAAAATTAAATGTGCCATTGTTTTATTCAGACCTCATGGTAAAATCCATTTGCTACATCTCAGCTCTTTAAATAGAATTTTACTGAACCAAGGAGGTTTGACCAGGTCATTTTTTGGATGATATATTAAGCAGCACCAAACAATAAAAGTCACAGCTTTCAGTTCCTGTCTGCTTTTAGAGCAACAATTTAATAGAAATCAGATTTCTTCCATTTAACCAGACCTTATTCTATGATAAGTCTTCAGTGCTTAAGCTTGCAGTTATTAATTTCCTTTTATCTTGTTTCACAGATTTTTATCTACTGCTTTTTTTGGGAAGACAAATTAATTCTCTAAATCATTCCTATTTATTTCTTTATTGTGGAATGTTATTAGATTTTTCCAGTGGTCTTAATACTGCTAAAAAAAGCATAACTTCTCACAAACATAGGTTTCACATCTATGCCCCTTTAGGTCTAATTATGGCCAAATAGTGCAACAACATGAGAATTCAGTTGGCTATAGAGCATTTCACAACATTGCTGCCAAGGATAAAAGCAGCCAGCCAGTATGTCGACTAGTTCCCTTGTGTGTGGAACTCTATGACTGTAAGACGCACATTCTTCCCGCGAAGCCAAAAGAAAAATAACCTCTTCCCTCCACTTCCTCCCACCCTCCACTTACACACATACTGGTTTAGACGAATTCTGCAATTGTCTGCTGCAAGAGCTGAACAATTTTATAGCCAGATGACCCATCTTAACCACAAAGCTCACTATGGTATTTCCTGCTTTTTTAATTTCTACAACCCCTTGCTGTAAATACCAAATAAAATACAGGAAGTGCAAGTAAGTGAGAAGATCAATACTCTCTTCTTCTCTTGCTTAAAAAACCTGCATTTGTTCTCGTCTTTGCTCTTATTTTCCAGAATCCTCCTACATTTCTACATTCTGATAGCATCTGTAGTTTGAAGACTGTGAGCAACCGGTTTCTGTTATGCCTTTGAACATGTACACAGATGTACTCAGATGCACATGATGATGATGAGCGTGTTGAGAGATGCTATCAGTTGTAAACAGATTTCTCAACCACAAATAGCACATGACTCTAAGTGCCAGGGATGACTGTTCATAAGAAAATCCCGGCAGCTTTGAGCTTGTTCAATAACCAGCTGTGGGAGAAAATTCTAAGGAAGGAGGAAGCAAGACTGCAGGTGTTCACAGCATTTACAGCAGAGCTGGAAAGGTGGCAAACCAGCGGGGAGAAACTATCAACTTGCTGCAGAATGAAACTGTTATCGCTGCTGGAAGAGGGTGGGTGATAGGCAATGGGTATCATGCTCACAGCTGTGAGGAGTAAGGGCACACACTTTCTATGCACTTCAGACCATTTGTACTTCTAACACTGTCAGACATCTCTAAGTACCACTCTCCAGTCTGCCTTCAGATTTTGCAAAGCACGCACCACAAACAAAACTCCACAAACAGATGCAGTAAGTTCAGGGCAAATCGTGCTCATTATGTTGCGCTACTTAATGATGCAGTGCCTTAATATTACTGCATGATCTGGAGTTGCTGAGCAACCATTTTCCATTATGCCTTTAAACAACCACTAATTATGACTACAGGGGGATGATTACACCTCTACAGCAGCTACTGTATCTATTTACAGTAGAAAATGGGGGAAAATATAATGCAATAATGACTGGAGTTCCCCAAGATGCAGAGATACTTTCTCTATGCTTAAACACGTGCATTCAACACAGACCCAGAGGTCTGTAGCACCTGTACTGCCTTTCCTCATGCCTTGCAGCCAAGGCTCAAGGCACACTACCAGAAACCAGTTCTGTGTATTTGCAGAGCCCAGGCAGGTGAGGTGCTTTAGAAAGAGAGTATGTGACAGTTTGCAGGCTTAGCACAGAGACAGGGCACCTCAGACTAGTTTGTGCATTTCTTCAAAAGTCCGTCCACATCCAAGTCCTCTGAAACAGTATCCCAATGAGACAGAGGTAGGCAGAGAGTGTAGAGAAAGATGCCCAGGCTGCAAATCTGGCTAGTGTCACTGGCTGCAATGCTTGACAGATTTCTAGCAACCTGAAAAGTTGCCCTATTTACCCTAGTTCATGCTGTGGCAACCAACATGCACTGGGGTTTGCAACTTGAGCTATGCCTTCAAGTCACTGGTGCTCCTGGGAAGCAGCTTTCTTAAACAGGATCCTGGAAAGTGCCTGGCCTCTTGTTTCTGTTCTAACAACTTTGTGCCAGGTTTTAGGATCAAGATCCAGTTCTGCAAAATCACATTTGAAGTCATAATGGAATTGGTTCAGGACCAAGAAATTCCTTTTGGAGAAGCCTATTGCTTCAAACCACTTCAACTGGTTAGATGTTGATTTTGTCTGGAGTTGAGATTGAAAGTTCCAAAAGTCTGAGGTGGCATCTGCTGGCACAAATTGCCTGCAATTCCCTTGGGATATCAGATTACATACTGACACTCCTATCCTTGAAAGTATGGGAGATTTAGGATTTACGAACAGGTGTTTTACCTGTCTGTGACATTTTCTTGATGCGTGTCTATCACTCTCTGCAACTGCCTTATTCACAGATGTTGTAGAGAGTTTGCTAGGAGGATTGCTCTGTGTGAGCAGATCATGTAGGGTCAAAAGAATATTCTCTATACCTAACTTCTCTTTCAAATTAACAAGCAATACTTCGAAACTGTAGTTAGCTCTATGGTTAGATCTCAGAGCTTGAGGCTATGAACAGAAGAAGCTTTGCTTTGAAACATCTGAAAGGAAGCAAGGCATAGCAGGTACACTCTGCCCTCCGGTTCATCACCAAGGCAGAGGTGAGACAGTGCATGTGTGCTCTGCAGGTAATCACCAGCCAAAAATGTGCTGAACTTGAAAGGGCTTCTGACACTTGATGATGTGACCTTCCAAATTCTTTACTTCCTTTAATTATCATCACTTCTTTTCTTCCTTAGCCCTGCACTCTATTTAATGAGTTAATTATGAGAAGTTCCTATGATTTCACATCAGTTTTCCCCTGTCTATTTAACCAGCTAACCTCCACTCCTCTGGCAGTTCATCACTTTCTCATACTCCCTGGAGTGAGTATTTCAAAAGGTATGAGAAAATAAAAGGCCATGAACAAAATGGAGTCATACACACCCCACCCCCCTGCTTAATTTTAGCAGCTACTCCCCAAAACACCCCTGGGAGCTTGAGGCGTACAAATTCTACTTTCCTTCTGCAAAAAATGTGCCATTTTTACATAGGCATCAGGAAAGTGGGGAAGGCATTCAAACAGCCAAGGGAAGCGGGGATTACAGAGTGGGGAAATTCAAACGTTGAATTTTGTTTGAAATTCAAAGCATAACAGATGCTACCCTGTATGTTTTTGATAAAGTCCTTTATTAATTGCATCTAACATAATTCAAACTGAACTCTCTTCCTTGCACTCCTCTCTCCTCCCTAATGAACTAATTTAAAACTTCTCTGCCTCCCCTCTCCCTCAGTTTTTAAATACTGCAAGAAATGAGCACAGGTCTCATCTGATACTTTTTGCCTGGTTCCTTCAACAGTCTGCTCTTCCATAAATTGATACTCACAGGCTATCTATTGCCCTTTAGATATCATCTACTTCCATGAGATCACCAATGGTCAGCTGGAAAATAGTACACAAAGTCAGGCTGAGATTCTTATTTATCACTGTGTTAGTCTTTTTACTCCTTTCAGTGTTTTCTTCTAGAAGTAAATAAAATGATATTTCAACAAAAAATTAACAATCAAACCCAGAGACTGGCTGATGAAAGGATGTCTACAGCACACAAAGATCTGTACTAACAGTTCAGAGAAAACTACAGAATTATTCATGTAGGTGCACTGATTGCAACTGACCAAAATTTATCACCAAAGAGAATGATATCAGAAGAGAGAAGAGGGATCAATTTTATGGAATATGTTTCTGTTTCAAGTAACAGTTCATCCTTGTACCCCAAAAGTGTATTCCTTATCTTTGTCTACTCAGAATCGGTGATTATGGATACTAACCTAGCCTAGCATCACTTTGGAATACCAATGAGGAAATCAAGCCTTGCAAAGAATATATAGTCATGTAGTCCAACTATTTGTCTCAGACATTGGAGATACTTTGTTGACATACAAAATCCTTTTCAGGAAAATGTTACTGGTATGCTTACCTGGAAAAGAAGCTGTATTTTGGCTCCTCCCAATGCTGGATTTGAGCTCGTGGTACGTTACCTCTGAACACCCTTCGCTCCTACCAGCTCAAATGATGATATCCCAGAAAAGTTACCCCATGTAACAGCAAATAACGTGATTGTATTTTCTTCTGGCTTTTTTTTTTTTTTTTTTTNNNNTTTTTTTTTTTTTTTTTTTTTTTTAATTTCTGTTATGTATGCCAATATATTCCAGGTAAAAAAAATTAACTTGCTGGAAAAATTCATGTTGTGTCTCAGGGCTTAAAAAATCTCAAACCTATTAGAGAGAAGTATATTAGAGGCATGCCCTCTATTCTTTCAAAAATGAAAAGAATCCTGTTTTGGTTGAATTTGGACTGGTAAGCTGGGCAAAGTGCCACCGCTCATTAAGCTGCTATGGAGAATAATAAGAAATTTCCAGTATACCCAACAGGAAAAAACTCTGCTTTGGTGTTGTCTGGTGCAATCTCAATTGCCAGAGATTGCACACAGAATCATAGAAACGTGAGGTTGGAAAGGACCTACAAGATCATCTAGTCCAACTGTCTTCCTGTCACCAATACTACCCACTAAGCTACTAAATCATGTTTTGTAGCGCATTGTCCAGATGCTTCTTGAACACCACCAGGGACGGTGACCCCACCACCTCCCTGGGCAGGCCATTCCAGTGAGAGCATACATAAACACACGCACATGGAAACAATACATGGGTGAGAATGAACTTCAAGCAGTGCTTCAGAAAGAAACCTGAAATGACCAATCATGAATTCAAAATATGGACAGCTTCCAATAGTAGTACAACTTCTAATGTAAACCTTTCCCATGCATTTTACTTTGTCAAGCTTCCCAGGTCTTCTCATTCAAACACCTAATACCATTAATTTGTTACAGCATTTTTAATTCTTTTTAGAAGTGCAGCATATGTACGTTGTCTAATTTTTAATACCATATATATCATTCTAAACTTAGAGGTTTCCATAGTTGTCATTAAAAAGCACGTAGACAAAATATTTCATGGTATCTATAATAAATGCAAAGAAATCAATACAAACAAAACTTGGCTTAGCAAACTGTACATACATAAATATGTCCTTTGTTTTTCAACTTGACATTCAACATTTTTCCTCATAAAACCTTTTATGATCTTATTTATTACATCCATTTTTTTAAACCTTAAAAAAGTGCTTCTCAGATTTACACCTTGTGCATCCAAAGCAAAAGTTAGAACACCATGCCCGAAACAGAAACCACGGGGAATAATAGATTGCCATACAAGATCCTTTAAAATTGTATGTTACAAATGCTCTAAAATTTCTTTAGCATTGGTTATTTTGTATACCGTAGATACTGAAAGGGTATTTAACATAGACTGGCTAACGGCTCATTTAGACCAGCGCAGAGGAAAGGATCTACAGTATCAAGTCCTTGGCTATGCATAGTACAGGGCAATGACCTGGATATAAAGTGGCTAAAAGATCCAGAATGCTGGACAGAAGGACATTTCCCTCATACACGTCACATCCTCCTTAGTACCCAGGATGCAAGTATTTAAACAATGCTACTCAGGTAATACATTGTGCAGTTTGATACTGATATACTGATGTGTTACGAGCTGAGTGCCAACGGGGAATGATATGGACACAGCGGTGGTTACAGCAGGTAGGTAAGGCTGCCACACTGAATCCTGTCACCCTCTAAAACCATCCTGCCTTCCATCTAGCACTCCAGCAAGGTCACCTGCTGTCTCACGAGTCTCCTTCATAATGGAGGTGGACCATTCACATATTTCAGCATGGGATGGAAAGAGCGGGCAAAGTTGTTGGCCATAGTACAGCTGTAGTCCTCCTTGGTCATTGGCACCAGGCAAGCCAGCCCGATTAGGAGCAGCAAGAGGAGTTGAAGTGGCAGAGCAGCTCTGAGGACTCTGAGGAAGAAGGACGGGCGCTGCCATGCTGGCCCGGCCTCAGAAGGGGAGGAACCTGAGCCACTTCTTGTGGACCTGAGAAAAGAGGATGGATGGGTGAATACACTAAAACATTACTGCAGCAAAGGCTGACCTTGGACAATCAGCCTTCCCTGAAGGCTGGTTTACATTTTGTATAGCCTTTGATTGACAACTACAGAGGTATTTTTCTCTGAACATGCTACTTCCCTAATACCCTTTTAAAAGGCCTCTTATTTCTGAACTGGGTAGGAAAATACCAAATGATCGCAATAGAATGGACTTTGTGACCTCACAGCCCCTTCATTAATTCTGGGGAAGACTCCACTTAAAGCACTGTGGTCTAAGGAAAATAAAAGGTGGGCCATACCTGTCATGTGTTCAATGCCTCCTTGTTTAAAATGACAGTTGTATTTGGTTTGCAGAAGTTTCTACGTTCATTTCTGTATATAGTATCCACAAGAGTATAATGCATTGAGTTTCAGTCACATCAATTGTCAGTTAATTAATACACCAATATGCAGAGGCAATTGGGATTCATTTTCTACAAATTCTGTTGCATTTTCAATCTTGCACTGAATCAGCAGCTAAAATCTATTTACTCAACTGACTTGACACCATTACCTTCCGAGTGATTTTCTCCCTTGAGTCTACAGATCTGACTTGAAATTTTGGAAATTAAGCACAGAAATCCATTCTACTTTTTAATGAAGGATAAAGACATAGATTTCACATTTTCCTTTTTGAATGAAACTGTCAGAGCTCTAATATATAGACAACAGGTTTTGAGGTAAGTGGATGAATGAAAAGAGTGAATATGCAAGATAAGTCTGAAGGTCTCAGTGTGCTAATCAAATGGCAGAGGAAAGTATTGTATTTTTACAAGAACTCTTCCATTAAGACATTAGGTTATGAATTTTCTTAGACGTGTTGCTATAAAACATCTGTGTGGCTGAAGCCCCAGAAAAGTTATGGTTTACTAGGGTCTAAGAGATACAAACACTCATAAGGACGGATTTAGTCTCAAAGGCGTGGGAGATCAGGTCTTTTGGCTGAGGTCAAATGCTCCCCAGTAAAGCAAGGAGGGGGCAATGGTTCCTTACTATCTCCTTTCCTTCCCTTTTGATCCTCTGTCCCAGATAAATCTGAATCTGTGTAAGAAAGCATGCAAAAACCAAAACATCATCTTCAAAACTATGCCAGGCTTGGCAAGGCTCCCCTTACCACATGTTCAGAAAAGAATTCTATGTTTGAGATTTTTATTGTCTTTTTCACCCCACTATGAAGACTTCAAGAAAGCCATAAAGATTTAGTAAAGTTTAGATGACCAACAGATCCATAAACACCCCGGTATGCTAAATTATTAACTTGACCTAAATTTCCCAGGAAGGAGCAATGATCAAAACACCGGATCACATGTTGCTTGAATCCACATTATTGTAGCCCAGATGGAAAGCTGCTTATCGCATAATGTAAGATCATGTACTATAAGGAACATATTGAAAGGATATGGCACATTTAACAGCATCAGAGCATTCCATATTAAATTTCAATTAGATCAGGACTTCTACTGTCTGAGAATGCCAAAAGAGAAAGTTAATGGACTGAGGTAGGAACAAAGGGAACAAGGAGTGCTTAATTACCTTCCAAGAACTTGATTGCACAGTCCTACCTATTTACAAGACTCTCATTGTACAATTGTTGTTAATCCCAATCAAAAAAGGCCACATTTCTGCAGTTCATAACTGCTGTTTGATAATGAGCAAAGTCTGAATTTTCTTCATTGAGTCAGAGTTACTCTGAGGCAGCACTGGGTGTCAGAAGGGTAATTTCTGAAAAGTGGAATAAAAAGGGAGCAGGCAAAGTTAATATCTATTTTTTCTTTTCTTTTCCTATGGCTCCAAGTAGCACAATCCAGCACTTTTTGCTTTGTTTTACCAAAAAAAGAAGTGAAGTGTGTGTAAACTGCATGGCTGATCTCAACAAGGAACACAAACTTTTTTTCAAAAAACAGTTCACGGCAAAGTTTTTCAAAACACTTTTTCTGCAGTGAAGCAGGGTGTTGAAGAATAGTTTCTAATACACCATGGAAACAAGCAATCAAATAATGAAACAATATGGAAATACCTACAGAGGGGGAGTTCTAAAAGTTTGAATGCTGCATTGCCTGTGTTTATTGCAGGTACATCTCCGTGATCTACATAATTGGCTGAAAAATGCAATGGCTCAGCTTAGAGTGCTGGTAAGTAGAGATGGTTAAAAGAAATACCTTGTTAACAAAAAAGGCTCACTATTCATGATAGCCAGAACTCTTATTTCCTCCAGCAGGAGAAGGGAAAGCTGGAGCTTGTTATACCACTTTGGAGAAAAATGTAATGTCTTTTTCTTGAGCTTGCATCTTTAGCTGTCTCTCTCCTGACTGCTCCACCATTTGTCATACCGGTCCCTGCTTGAGGAGGGAAGGAAGTAAAGCCATCTACTACTCACTCCATGCAAAAATGCTTAGTAGCTCGATAAAAGGGAGAGGCACAGCTGCAGACCTGGCCAACAGAAAGCTTCTTCACATCAAGAAATCTCATCAATTAAACTAAAAAGTGAAAGCAATAGCTACTCTTACTTTGGGAGTTTGTAATGTCAGTGAAATTGGAACTTCTTCCTAAGAGAAGAAGAGAGGAGAGGAGAGCTAATTTACTAGGTTATAGATTGGATGGGCAAAGTGAACTTTAATTTCAGCTCAGACGAGTACCTTCTTTCAAAGATGACTGATTTTTTTCTTTTTCCCCAAGAAAAATATGGCTTAAGCAATCTACCTGTATTGCAGTAAACATCTGAAAGATTATAACAGAAGAATTTCTCATTCAAGAGAAGTCAATAGGGATAAATAAAGTGAGTTTAAGGAGGAAGTGACTAATGGAATGCAGACAACAGGCTTACATTGGAAGAGGCACTGCTGGGCTAGTAGGATGTTATTACTGGAGTTAATCAAGTAGGAGTCTTGATTTAATATCTTTGTGATAATACAAAATATAAGAAGAGAAATTTCTGGATGATGACAGAAGTTGGAAGTCTTTGCAAATATGAAATAGGATTTGGCTTATTGCAGAGAAAAAACTTTCCACTGGGTTTAAGAATAGAATGAGAGTTAGTCTTATAGTATGCAAGGTAGCAATAAAAACGTCTGCTATAAACACGGAAGTTCACACTCTGAAGATAATGAAGAGAATCTAGAGTGTGACCTTCTAATAGAATTTTTGTTCCCACTGATTCTGATTTTTTAAGATGGAGGTTGCTAGGGTTGTGAAGAACAAATGACACTGCCACAAGAGCAGGCAACAACTCCTCTTGGTGGCCTAAGAGTTTCTCTAGGAGAGCCATTGTTTGGCTGTGGTCTGACTTGATTCTCTCCCTAGTTCTCAGCGTCACATCACCCCAACCTCAGATTTGGCTCACCCTGTAAGGAAAATTATGTTCATTTTAAAGGTGGTTAAATATGAAGTTTAGTTAACAGGCTTGAAGTGAGAGTGTGGGAGATAACTGGGAGAAAAATCATGGCAAGTCCGACCCAAACCTCATGTTTGAGCTACTGTGGGGCAATGACTGCCATTTTGTGGCCAAAGGCATGGGGAGCGTTGTGGCCCTGTCTGCTCCAGGAACAAGTGACCTTTAAATATCCACTAGTCATTTGGGGAGGCCTGGGGAGAGCAGGAAATGGAAGTTGGCACTGTGGCACCAAGACTTGAATAGAGCTGCTCAAGAGAGACCACATAAACACCCCTGAGCAAATTGAACCACTATTTTAGTCTTTTTAACATTTTAATCACTTCAAAAAAAAATCCACAGGCACAGATCCAGGTATGCATTTACAACAGCTCTACTAAACTGATCAAGAAAGAGGAGTTGCTTCTTGGATTTGCTTTTCCCACTTAGCACATGATTACTAATACTTGAATGAGCTTTTAGTTAAATCCACGATATAGCATCTAGTTTAAGGGTGCACCTTGCTGAACATCACACTAGGCACGTTTGTCTTTTTGCTGTGACAACGGGGAAGGCAAAATGATATCACATTTGCTATACACAAAATGTATAATTTTTAAATGAACTTTCTTTCACAACCTCCTATGTGATAAACCTATAAACCTTTTAAAATTTACTTTAGTTCTCCTGCATACTAAACTCTAACAGGGTTTGCTGATCCAGTGCAAGATCAAACACAAAGTACTCTGATCAGAGGCATGTCAAAATATTAAAGAACACAGTGACAGCTTGTACCGCTTTATCAGTTAAAACCACATTATACATCAACCACAACCTGTCTGGCTTGCGCGTTTGATTAAGTTTCCTATTCAGCAGTGACTCATTCGTATTCCATGCTTGTCTGAATGACAAATTGAACATTGTGTTGTGCTGCTACAAGATGTGTTAATAAACAGTGCTGGAAAGGCTTGATCTGAAAGGTGCCGCACCAGTGGCACTGCTAGAGCAGAGGTTGATCTCAAAGCTGCAAAGCATTGCTGGCTGCATTTTGAGCCAGGGGCTCGCAACTACAACCAGAAACCTTCTCAAAGGATTGGCAGAAGTGGTCTGACTATACAGGAGAGTGTGAGAGTGCACACAATATGTTTTTGATCTTTTGAGTACAACGTTGCTACTGCAAGCGTGGTAATCTGCCGAAGGCATCCTCCGTCCCTCCTATCTGTTAATGGCTGCAGAGTAAAGCCCCACTCCTCCCTCTTCCCACTCCCTATACGAAACACAATGCCAAGCTTCATGGCAGACTGGAGCTGGAAAAACTAATTCTCTTTCTCCATCAGACAAAGATGGAGTCACTTCCATAAGTGACTTAGGTGATGTGTAACCTGTTTTCTATGTGGTTTCCTTATGTTTCCAAAAAAAATTAAAATTCCCTAAAAATGAGGCAGCTTCATAGTACCAGTGGAAGCAGTGAAAGATACTCCACCTGTTCTAGCTAATCTGCTATGCGGTTTTGCAACTATGCCCCTTTACTCACAGTCAATAACTACACATATAAAGAGCTTTTTTTTTTTTTTCCTAAAGAAGTGTTTATGTAAATATCTATGTGGTAAATAGTTTTATTCTTCATTCCATTTATATTTGAGAATAATTTTGCTGAACAAAGCCTTGATTTTGCTCTTGAAAAACATAATACTCTTAAGGCATCTTTTTCCTGCTTGGTTATTGCTCAATTACTGTATTA
This sequence comes from Jacana jacana, assembly GCA_013400555.1. Lineage (NCBI taxonomy): Eukaryota > Metazoa > Chordata > Aves > Charadriiformes > Jacanidae > Jacana > Jacana jacana. Next base: position 61,918 of record VZTM01010834.1, on the reverse strand, counting down.
AATCAGTGTTGCCTCCTTCCCAACACCAACTTTTTCATTTTAACAGGAGTTATTTTAAAAACTAATGCTGTAATTTTTAATATATATGAGTTTTATGACTTAATGATGAAACCAAGCATATTTCCATTGTACTTTCTGATTATTTTAGGAGTTGCAATGCATAAGATACCAAAATAGCAAAAATGTCCTCTTCATACATATTGGCCTGCTCATGTACTTTTGTTTTTCACTTTTTTTTTTTTTGTTAACTTCAGAATTCCAAACGCTAGTGAACTGATCAGTGAAAGAGTGAAGGCACACACATCACACTGACAACAACAAAGAATGCAGAAGCACTGTTAGCTGCAGCGGTGACAGGTTGCCAGAGACAGGGTGGAAAGCAAAAAGCTGTAGCTGCAAGCCTGCTCTCTACTGGTCAGAGAGAGATGGGGCAGTGCTGCTCCCAGAGCAATAAATACATGGATGCAAGCACTTGGTGAAAGTCATGGCAATGTTAGCACATTATATTGCAGTCTAAGGAGGGGAAAGTGATCGCAAGTCTCAAAACCCTCAAGTTCTGACTTTAAATTTTGAGTCTAAAGTACTGAAAACCCACAAACTGAACAAAACATTTCAGGGAAAAAATAAAAAATAAAAACCAAAAAAATAAAAGAAAGCAAGAAAAGGATGTTAGTATGTCTCATCCAGATCTGTGGGTTTTGTGAATTCTAAAATATTATATTGGCCTATTACCTGCCTTAATTTAATATCTAGAGGTAAAGAGGATGATAAAAAGTGTTTGCCATGAACATACTGGAATTTCTGTTAAATCATGCCAAAATAAAATAACCATTACATGTCATGAGCGTAAACACACACTCATCCTGAACAGGCATGTGAAAAATAAGTATGGATATATGACATTCCTGGGAAGCAAAAGCTGCCAATATTGAAGGATTAGCCAGTATTGCTATTTAACAAAGAATCTGAAGAAATTGAGAGCCCCTTTTGCCAAACTCTCAACAAAAGGGAAATCTTCACTTGTTTAAGTCCGGGCCACCTGACAGAGTCGGTGCGGATAGAGAAGAATCATGGCCAATTTCCATCATCCTCTTGGGGTTCTAGAACAGAGTGCGGAAACCAGGAGAATAAGGTACCTGCTATGTGGACTGCTGACAGAGGGTCCAGGCTGTGAGAGACTACATTTGCCCCGTGGCTGTTTGCAATGAACAGGGGGTAAAGAAAGAAGAATGTTCAGTCCAGGCAAATAAAGACAAGCTACTGATGAAACTAAATTAAAAGTGCAGCAAAGGAAACATAACCAAAAAAAAATAATAATCAAATGAAGTGACCAATACCCATGAACCAAGGAAACTGGCTTTTCTTTGTAGCTAGCTGAGTATGGAAATGATTGGAACATACACCATGAACTTGAAAATAACAGTTTAGTCATTATATTTACTAGCAGTAGGTCTGGATTTAAAACCAATCACCAGAAATTTAGCTCAAATAATTTGTAATATGAAACAGAAAAAAATTGAGTTTAAGATGGGCAAATAGAGATACTTTGAAATGCAAATGCAGCAAAATTAACATTTTCAAGGAAAAAAGGTCCAAGGGCCTCCTTTGATGAGCCTGGCCACTTTTACACCCTCATCTCCCTCCCCCACAATTTTGAAGGCCAAATAACTGTAGGTGCATTTCTGCACTCACAACTATTTGCTGGAATAATTAATCCAGTTAGATGATTATAATCCTGGGTCTATTTTTGGTATTAGTATTTATGTATTTATTTAGCATCAGTATATTTGGCACTGAAATTATAAACAATATCACTTGAGACTCCAAAATTGTGGGTGCAAACCCCAGACGTTTGAAAATCAGACCCCAAGGAATCATATAATTTATCTATACATTATGGATAATAATTATTATAAGTAGTCATGCAATAAATTAGAGATAGATAAATGCTTATTAAAATCTTAAGATGAAGCCTATTATATATATATTTTTTAGACAAAGATTTTATGGTAAAATACTTCTCCATTTCCTGTAATGGTCAGGCATCCTCCAGTTACATCTGTGATATTAGACTTTCGATTAGTTATTTAAGTTTAAATTTAGAAGATAAAAGCATTGACCTCTGAAATAAAATGTTAAGGTTTATATTCTTCTTTGGAAAAGCCAGTATTCCTTTACATTCTCATACTAGCATCTAAAAGGAAACTAGTGAATGTAGAAAAAAAAATTAAAAAAAATCAAATCCATTTCAAGAGCCATAACAATTATGAAGACAGAACTCAGAGTCTTTAAAAAAAGTGCAAATGCAAAAAAAAACCATCAAAACCAACCTGATTGTTTTAAGAACTAAGGAAAAAAAAGCAAAGTAATCAACCAATAGAATTGCAGAAAAAGACAAAATAATTGCAGTTCCATTTTGGGCTCAGAGTATGGAAGTGTTAAGTACTAGGCATGTATGGCTACATTTCTTGAATTTTGTGCCAGCGATGTAAATTGACAACTCCAGAGTTGCCATCACAGCCATTGATTAGGTCCTGTGCAACTAGCTGTTTTGAATAATGTTTTATGCCCTTCAGCTCTACTTAGCCATTCATTCAAAGTCTCAATAAGACCATCTCCAACCATCATCAGAAATGACAGAAAAACCTTATTGAGAATCTGGATGAAGCAGCTCTGAAGAGAAGGCCAAACAGAAACGGAGGACTCATTATACCAGACAAGACCAGACTTTGGGGTGCTGCCATCACTAGAGCAAAATACAAGAGACACGACATGCCATACCATGGTAAACCAACCACACTGACAGCCCTGGTTTTAGATAGTATTTACCACTTCTGACTTCATGCAGGATGGGGTATGCAGCAGGGTTGGGGAAAAGCAGCTGTGTTTTGTTCTTGGTTTATGCCATTTCCTGTCCTATCAAGTGAGAAGAGGGGTCTTCCAGCTGGCTAGAGCTATTGTAGATATCTACAGCTCCCACCAAGGAGGTGGCAGAAAATACATGACATAAAATTACCGTTCTCTGTCTGCTTGGAGTGCTTCTTCCAGATACAGGACTCACTGAGCCCGATGTGTCTAATTCATCAGCAGAGGACCATGAGGACAATTCCTAAAGTTCAGAAGGAACGGAGCTCAGAAAAAAACAGCAACTAGCTCTTCACGTAAGCAAACTAAAAAAAGCCATGAGTGAAATCCCAGCAGAGTTATTTCCAAAGCAAATAAAATAAAGCAGTTCAATTTTGTTACCAAATTTTATAAGACTAAGGCATTACATGTTTTCTCTGTTAGCCCTGAAGAAAAGAGAGAAGCAAACAGATAGTTAAAACTTAATTGCTTTAGGTGACGCATTTTCCACAAAAGGCAGTACGGAGGAAAAGCCACTTCCTTTTTATTGGCCATTAATTACAATAAGAGGTTGATTCCACCAAGATTTTACTTAGAGAGGCAGAACTTCACTGGAAGGAGGGAAGAACTGAGTTCTCACGCCTTATGCACTCTGCTCATCTAAGACTTCAAAAGAAGTTAACTGAAAGAAAACCTTGGAATCTTTAATTTGAAAAGATCTGGACTACAGCACAAAGCTCAGAGGGTTCTATGAGAGATTGGTGAGCCTGTCATTTATTTTAGGCTTTTTTTTCCTCCCTCTTTGACAGTGTGAGCATTATCATCTTTTCCAGTGACAACTGACACACTGTAATTTTCAGTACTGCATCTAGAATAATTATCTCACATACTTTGCCAGTTGACTGAATCAGTAATGGGAGGATAAACAAACCAAGATGTTCAATACTTACTGCTACACCAAATAGCAAAAAGAATACTGGATTAAAAAATAGATGTTTACATTATGAAGTGTGAGATTACTTCATGATATTCAAGATTACGTGTCTACCATCTCAATAAGTACCGCAAGCAACAGAAACAGTGCGCCCAACAGCACTGATTGCAGAAAGACAGCCAAAACAGTGGAAACATACACTCAAACAGACAGCCAGGAATAAAAAGACTTGACTTACCAGCTGACTACTTGAAATGTCTAGAATTTTCTCTAGGTCTTTAATGTGACGTGTGACCTCTTTCAAGAGGACCTTGAGTCTGTTACCAATGACATGCACCTTCTCTTTGGCTTCAAGACAGTCCTTGCCTTCAGCATTGACTAGCAATTGGCGGGACATATCTTGCAGTGATGCCACCTTCAACTGAGATTCCAGCAGCTCACGTCTGATTTGCTGTTTCCAAGGCAAGCACCAGATTATTTTAAGGGAAATTTAAAAACAACAACAACAAAAAAAGAAATGGAAAAAAATTAGAACTCACAGAACTGGACATTTAAAGTTAATGAAATTGAAAGAAAAGAGAAGTAATAAATACTTCTGATCTGATAGGATGATACACAGCAGCCAGCAGTAGCCTGAGATTTTAAATCACAATTTATATTACTAATGAAAGTCAGCAGTGTTTCTTACTGAAGTAACATTAGTTACTGACATCGGTCCCACAGTTGTGTGTTAGCATGCAATGCTAAACCTTAGGAGAAAGAAAAATCTGATCAGGTGTTTTTCTGATGATGCATTTTGGGAGAGAGAGGGGTGATTATAATCTTACCATTAAAAGTCTGTGATGATCCTGAAGGGTTTCTGAGTCCAGGTTTGGATTGATGGGCACAATCTCATTTTTCCTTCTGTCAATATTCTCTAACCAAAGCAGCAAACCATGGCTCATTTCATGGAAATCCTGCAAGTGATGAGTAATGATTTTAATAGTGTAGCAGAAAATACCAGTCAAATTCAGGGTTTTTTTTAGTTTTAGGTTTGGTTTTCTTTCAGTTTGACAGGTGCTACTTGCTAAATAACATAACTTGCAGAGAGTAGGATAGTGGAATACAAATACTATTCCAGAGATGACGAATTTAGAAAATCTAGGGCTGGCAATATGTGCTTCAGGTAGTGCAGGTATTTTGGCTTGCATGGGCAAGTTTCAGACTGGATAATGAGCACACCAGGTAATGATGTAGGTTAGGTTTTTGATGTGTGGGATGCTGACAATTTAAAATGAGCGCAACACGGACCTGGCACTGCATTAATGCATCCTGCAACGAGCAGCGCCACTCTTCGATCATACTGCATACGTGGTCCCAGCGCACGTTCATCTGAGACAGGCGCTCTTGAAGCTTCTTGCTCTCTTCGCTGTCAGACTGTGTGAACTCTGAGCTGCACAGATTGATGGATAAGATGATCGCTTTGCGGTTATCGATCGCTTTCTGCAGATCCTTGATGATAAGACAAAGTGGGACAGGGGAAGAAAGGATGGAAATCAGTAAAATGTGTGGCTTTCGGAAGAACCAAGTGAAAATGCACCACAAGAATGCAATGATTTGCCATCAGCAGATGCAGAATCGTACCTTATTGTAACAGTCTCTTTTACTCTGGATACGAGATATGCATGCTCACTCTGTGACTCTGCAAATGTTCACTCTTTTAAAATTTTACTGTAAGCATAACTGGAACAAGCCAATTAAACTTGTAAAGTCCTAAAGCTTGAAGTCATAGCTGAGTTTGAAAGATCTGGCTCATGTTTCAGATATTTTAAAGACAGAGCAGACCCAAGAAAATTTAAAGAGAGGCAGGACAATTGTACTTTAGCTCACAATAAAACTTTTGCCCTCACTTCTCAGTTTTGCTGATAAATGTAAAAACCAATATGTTTTCAAGTGGAAATTGCTGTCAACAGTATTTTAAAATAAAAGCTTTTATTGAGGGAAAAGAAAACATACAAAAAGTATAAACAATGTACTCCAATTTATAGAAGCGAGACGTGTATAAAATCTCTGTTTACACTGGAAGCCACAAAAGTAACCCCACCTCTTTTGGTTTGGAGGGCACTAATGGGCTTTCCAAGAGTGGGTGAGATAAGAACAGGATTCTTATTAAATGCCCCCTTTTCCACTTATTTTACAGCATTTACTTAAAAGCCCCATGTCACAGTGACCTTTGTAGTACTCATGGCAGCTATATTTGGATTCCAGTGAAGATCAGTATTAATATGCTTTAGATGGATCACTGCCGGAAACAGCCTTTACTATTTGTCCACCTCATTCCTAGCATGGAGCATGGTGCATTTTGACATTGGCTCCCACACATTTTTGTGCCCAAGCTTGTAAAATGCTAGTAACTGCAGTTGTGGACCATCACATCTGCAGCTCTCCATAGCTGTACAACATCCAGGAGAGATCACGAAGGCAGCATTCAGATCCTGGTGCAACCAAGGTCACAGAAGAAGAAACAGAAATTTGCAGAATGGCACCAAATTTTTGTTATGTTTTACTCTTGACAGCAGTGAGTAAGCTACAACCCATTTGGACGTTCCTCTTTCCTTCTTTTACACAATAATATGTCCCAGTAAGGCATTTATTCTAAAGTAGCTGTTTCGTTGCCAGTTTGACTGGAAGAGATTTCATTTAACTTGGTTTACTTGGGTTTGGTTTTTTTATCAGTTTGGCTGACATCAGGAATTATCTGTACAGTCTGAATTACACAATTGCCACACAATCACTATTTTAAAAAAGATCATTTGGATAATATAAGCATAGATATATGGTATACCTCTTCTGCCAAAAGGTGATTCATAAAATCACTTTCTCAGTTACTTCAGCTATCAGCAGTAGCCTGCTATGTGCAGAAGGGCACAAGCCAGCTACAACTATTGGCAACCTCTTCCACATACCTGTGGCACTCTGGTCTGTTTCCAAGGTAACTCATGGGAAAAAGAGAAATAAAACTCACTTTCAGTTTTTTAATTCTGAGTTCAATAGTTTGAATGTCAGTGCTGAGATCAAGGCGGCGGATCTTCTCCAGTTCCTCTTCAGTTTCTCCCAACCAAGCCCAAATACTATTAAGGTCGGAGTTAAACTGCTGCCATTGCTGAAGGTTCTGCTTCATCCTCAGCTCCTTGCTTAGAGCTTGAGCCTGGATTAATTCCCATCGGTCAATTACACCTGGAACGATAAACACTAAATTCAACAAAAGCAAAAAGCAGTAGCTTCACACTCAATTGCATCAGTTGAATCCTACGCAGCACAAAAAAAAGGTTACATAAAAATAAAAAAAATCCTAATTTGCATAACACCACACTTAAAACTAAGTTAGTCTGAGAATTGTGATGTTGGAGAGAAAGAATAAAGAACTTGGACGATTCCAGGCAGCAGGCAATTTTACCACTTCCTAGTGTCAGAATTCTATGAACAGAATTACGGTAATACATGCAGGTCTCTAAAACATACGTAAATGTATACTGTGCTGGTATAAAGACATAATAAATTAGCATAAATGCAAACCTGACAAGGAATCTGAATACATCTAACTAGCCACATATTTATTATTCATTTCATTGGTATTTGTACCAATCATAGTTTAAATACACCTCACACCATTTGCCTAGACTACTGTTGGTAGTATATATATTTAATATATAAATACCTGGGATAAATACCCGTGCTAAAAAGAAAGAAATTAAGGCTATTTCTTCTTGTTAGCTATCCTGAAAAACTACATCAGAAGGACAACTTATATCACTCTATAAACTTAAAATTTAAAAACAAATAAACAAACAAAAATAGACTGCACAGGTAGCATATCTCACCAATCTAAGAATACAGACGTTGCCTTTATAGTTTCTGAAACAATTTTTTTGTTTTTGCAATACAATACCTCCTGTCCTATAGTTGATGCCTAACACTACTCAAGTGAGAACTTCTACCAGGTGAATATAAATCTCTGTACTGTAGACAGGTAATATTTGAAGGAATGAATACTGATTTATGTGTTTTGTACAGCCATATAAACAACCTTTTTTCATCAGAAAACGTTCAACAAAAATGCATTTTATACACAAACACTTTTTGAAAAGGCTTAGAGTTATGTCTCCTAATATGAGGGGGTTCTTAAAATGCACTTGTATGCCTAATCTGTGTATAGGGCATATACAGGAATACTTAATATTCCATACTATACCTATTAAGAGATGTTAAACAGAATATGGTAACAGCCATAGTCATGTAATACCAGCATTTAGAAAAACTAATTTCTATTTTTCATAATTACTTCCATCGAAGAACTGAAGGTTACTTACCAGCTGTTTGGGTTTCAGTACTGTTCAGATTAATAAGTCCAGAAAATTTTTCTTCTTCCTCTTTCAGTTTATATCCAAGCCTTTTTACTGAGTCTATGCTTCCACTGCACTCACCTAGTAGCTTCATCTGTGTTAAAAAAACAAACAAAAAAAATCATATCTCAATGTGCACTGTACAGGACTAATTGCATGGAAAATGCAAATTACAAGGCAACTTCAAAAATTTTCCCAAAGTAGGTCTAAGTGTGAAGACAAAAAAAATATACCACTTTGACAATCTGTTCTGTTACTATTGAAGACATGTATATGGAGACAGCCAAGGTTTAAAGTTCAGCTGTGCCAAGTTGTGCTGGATGACTTCAGGTGACATCTGTTCTAAGGTTAAAACACAATGGCAAAGACACTAGAAGACGTGACAAAAAAAACCCAAACCCTTTTGTTTGGAAATATTACCATGCATCCAAGCAGCTAATGTTTCAATTCTGCCAGTAATAAAATTCTTTGAATGATTTTGAGAGAGATTTTTCTTCCAGAAAACCTCTCTGAGAAAGCTTTTAAACCACGGATTCCATATATGCAACCTTGCTTACACAATGCATGTTTATAATTCATCAGCAAGATGAAGACTGTGCATGAAGCTATAAAATCTGCTTTTAAAAGCAGAGGAATTTTAAACAAGGATATCATCAGCAGACAGATGAAAACACATGTGAGAAAGTACTTTTGGACATCTACAAAAAGGTAATAGGAAAATAAATTCCTAAGAGTCATGGAATCTTATGCTATTGGAAGTAGCAATACAGACTAATAACATGTTATTAGTAAACAGACTAATAACATAAATAACAATAGCGTGTTGTTGAGGGTAGCAGCCATTTGAATAACTCTGAGAAGCAAAATCCACTCACATATCCTTTGTAACTGGAATCTAGCTCTGGTCCTGTAGGCGTTTTGCTGCGAATGATGTTCTCTGTTTGCTGTATTTGGAAACGACTAGTGTCCAAGGCCTTGTCCAGCTGTCGGATATGTGCTTCCAGGGCACCGGGTTCTCCTGTACCAAAGTCAAAAAGAGCAACCATCATCCAAGTTCTTCCTGAATATTTTATTTTTATCTGTGTCCCAGGTAGAATAAATACCAGGAGTGCTATCTACATTAGATGGTAAAGGAGAAATGTGACTGCAGCAGTATGAGTGGTACAACGTTAAAGCAAACAACTAGTTATGTTAGAGGGTGTTAGTGACCTTCAGAGGACAGGGCCAATGAACATGCTTGCCATAATCACACTACCAAGGAGTCCACAGTTTAAAGCAGGCTTGCAAACTACTCTGAAGTGACTTTTTCCCCTCAGAGAATTCCTCACTGCACTGAAGTGGAAAGTTCTTCACAAAGCGTGCTCAAACCTCACTTTTTGGATTTTGGAGAGAACCATGCTCCCTTTCATGTACGCCTGCGAACAAAATGTTCTACCCCAATCCCCTGGTATGAGTCCATCTTAAAATTTGATTTTTCCTCATCTTTTCTTTTTCTCACCTCTCCACTAAAAAATAGTGGAATTTTGATGCATATGAAAGGGTCCTATTTGTATAGAATTTTGAAGATTAAAAGCAGTACACAAATGCTGACCAATACTGTATATTTATATTCTCAAGGTCCACAGACCTTGAAGGATGTCTTGAAGGTCGTCTTGAAGGTCCATGACAAGTAGCCCATGAGTTATTTAGGCAATCACACTAAGTAGAGAAATTTATAGCATTTTTCCAATTAGGCATTTGATAAAAATTTTGCTTTAAATATATCTCCAAGATGGTATTATTCATCCAAGGTGTTTGGAATTCATACCAATGTTTTTGAAGCAGGACTAACTTGAATTTTCCATATAGAGGTCAGTTGAGTTCTGTGATATGAATTAGCTACAGCCAATTCTACTCTGAGACAGGCTGCAGTCTAGAGGACCACATGAGACCCCTCTTATCCATATTCTATCACCGTGCCTGATTTCCATCTGTTTACAAAGACAGTTTGAATTTATTCATAAAGACACAAATAAAAACAAGCATAGGGAAGGGGGACCTTCTGTCCACCTAATTACAGAAAATGGAGCCTCTTAGACGTTAATCTTTTTTTCAAACAAAACACTGCCTCACCCCAAATGGATCAAAGAAAGTGCTCAATATGCTCTTCCCTCATTACTTTCAACATGGTTCACAGGTCAGAAAACCACAAATATTTTCCATATGTACTTCTATTATTTATATTAATTTTTCATTAATTTGTGGAAAAAATAAAAATGGACAGTGAACCTGAAGTCTGTGCCATAGGTGCTGAGGTTTTAAATGTTTGCTATTTCAAATTTGCAATAAAGTAATTATTTCAAAAGAGGAAAACTGAAATAATGAAAAAATGAATTTGCAAGAGCATTTAATTGCTCTGAGAGAGTCATCTAACAACTGAAACAATAGGTTCAATATTGTGTAAAAATGCAAAAAAAAATATTTAAGTCATCTTCCAATATAAGAGGCTGGGATGAAGACGCTGGACTACAGTACCTCACCTTGGCATTGTTATCAAATGAAACAACAGCTCACCTTAAAGTTTATGTCCAAGTAATAATCCAAGCTGTGGCTGTGTTAGAAACATAAGTGCAAAACTGAACAATTAGGTTTTGCTCTATGTCTTTTCCCTCTGCCTTAATCTTTGTAAAAAACACTCTTTTCTCACAGATACAACAAAGTATTAAGTCCTGTTGAGGAACTCCAGAGAATAAAGACCAATCAGAGTAACCGACTGATCAGTTTAGTCTAGTTAGCCAATGTAGAAGGGCCAATACTTCAAGCATCGTTTCATCCATGCACCTAATAATACTTTTAAGCACAGCAGTAAAGCAGGACACTTCTATATTAACACACCGATGCTGCCATGTAAGAAATATTTATCTTGTAAGTTGTGAAAAGTATAGCAGATGCTAAGAGAAGAGAAAGAAGTTATGCTTGTGCACTGTAGTATTTGCATCTGGCTATGCTTAGTCTTTTTTAATGCCTACCAGAGATATTTTTGAGCGCGTTTTCTGTGAGTGTTACATAGGCCTCAAGAGTTTCAGGGATCTCTACATCTGAAAAAATAAAAGCACAGTCTAAATTGACAGCTCAGCAATGGCTGTCTCCTTCCACCAGTAGTTCTTTTCATGGGATGGAATATATAAACGGTTCCAATAGCAAATGTCTTTTCTGGAAGGAAAACAGATGAAGGCTGAAACACAGGCAGCCTGCTATAAGGTCTCTTAATATCCAGGCATACCTCACTCTTTTCGGAGCAATGACCTGGAAAGCATAAGACAGCCACGAGATCAGAGTAGAATATACCACTATATCTGCCCCCAGAATTGGCTGCGTGGACAATTTCGCTCATTAAGATTTATTACACAAAGCACACAGACTTCAAAAGGATTTCCAGCTTCATTGGACAGCAAGACCCAAAATCCCACTTCACCCTAAACACTCATTTGCTGGAGTCTTGCCTGGGTAAGGGCTGAGTTAAGGTTTACTTCAGCACTTGATTTTGTCTGCGGCTCTCTCCCACAGCATTTCTTCGTCAGTTTGTTCTGCTCTTCTTGCCATATCCAGTATAGTTTCTTCTAGTCAGAAGAACTTAGGACACATTGCTGTTAGAGATGACATATCGCATCTGGCAGGCCACAGGCATAGAGAGGCAGCCAATTCCCTGTCATATCATATACGCCTTTGCAATTTTCCAAGGCTGTAGTCATCCAGGAATCTCCATTGCTGTGTCTAAGGCCAGAAGGCCACTAGGATCACTTAGGGAAAGCTATTTAAAATCTTCAGGGGCTATTTAAAAGACTTTTCCATGAACATCTTGGCCAAGGACTCACACATGTAATATTTGCTCCTTTTTACTGGAAGAGAACAAGACTCAATTTGCCACCATACCTGCTATACCAGCAGCTCCTCTCAGATAGAAATCCTTCTCTTGTCCTCCATCTTCTTCCTCAGAGTGCAGTGCCCGTGAAACAGCTGTCTCCAGGTCTCTGCTAAGGTCATAGTCATGATCCCACTCCAGGGGAATGGAGTCCACACTCGCAGGTGTATCTCGCCCTGAACGCTCGCTTCTCACCGGCTGGGAAAGAGGCAGCGAAAGGTTGGAAGAGGGGTGCGGGGAGAGAATGCTGTCCGCAGATTTGTCATGCCAGTGTATGTCAGAGAGATCTGCTGATTCATCCAGATCCACCTCTCTGTCAGAGAGGTCATGTTCGTCATCTGTCAGCTAGAAGCATAATGCAAACAGAACTCATCAATGAAACGTGCAGAGGCACTGCATGTTCAGTCTGGGTCAGTGAAATAAAGTAGCATTAGGCAACAGTCACCCTGATGGGGGTTCCATTTCCCCCCCATCATTATATTAAGATGTGCTAAAAAAGCAAAGCAAGAAAAAGGTTCATAATGCCAGTTCCTTTTAACTGCTTAAGGCACCACAAAGTCTCGTATCAAGAAAACATCTCTGGACTTTTTACTGATGCCACTGCAGTGCACACATCAAGTTAAAGCAAATTCCATAATCAAGACTTAGGAAGCTTAAGCGATCTTTATTCTGTCCACTGCTCTCATTAAATTCTTTTATATTTTGAAAATTCTGGGTTTTTTTGAAGGCTCCATTCTTTCAGCAGGACTTGAGCTACCAAAAAAAATTTTTTCAGCTGCGTGTTCAGTTCTAGAGACGAACTTCTGTCTCTTCTGAAGGTGAGAATCATTTTATCGCTGTTTTTTAAATAAAGCAGAACACAATAAGCTGCCAGTGAAACTATCTGACAGAGCAGGGAGATGTTCTTATTACTAGTACTACATCACTACCTCAATTAATAAAGTTTTATAAATATCCAGTTTGTATAGATTTTTCCCAATTTACAAAATGTCCAGATCTGGTAAGCTTGCCCTCTGGACAGGACATAAGCAGTATATAATGAAGGGAGGCAGATGATGAATGTTGTAACAGAAGTAAAACACAGGATTTTTTGAAAGTTAGACAAGTTTCATTTTCTTTCGTTAACACCTTTCCTCCTTCTCACACTTGTAAAATGTCAACAAACCCAACAAATATGTATGTATGTAAGTATACACACAGGAAGGCGGATGAGTTTCTTGTGATAGCGTTCCACACGTCCAAAGACCTCTTGACAGTAACGATGCAGCTCATCTAGTTCTTCTTCAATGACAGCTGCATCCATGGGCTCACTTTTCTCAATGAGTTGCTCACCCTGCACAATTATCTGCTCAATTTTGTTGTTGTTCAGTGAGATTTCTTGCTGGAAAGCCTGCATGAAAAAAAGCCCCAGGATTTATCAACGAAATCAACATTACGACAACCTAAGTTATTAAGGATGCAAGTCAGAGTTTTTCAGCAAGAATGGCGTGGATAACAAACAGGGATCGTTCTAAATATAGTGTCATGAGCAACAATGAGCAATTAAATTTAGCATTCTGCAGTCTTTCTAGCCAAAAACAGTGACACTTCATGGTTTACCATTTCATTCCTTACTTGTTGTGTTTGGAAAGAAAGCTGTTCTATAAACAAACCATGCTCATGACCAAATGTCTAGGATAAACACAGATGCTAAAGCTAACGCACTGGAATTGTGGGTAACATGATATTTGATATTTTTCTCTCCAAATAATGATTTTTCTGATACAGAAATGGTGCCAGCAATAATGGAGACCTGACATTTTTACAGAAGTTTCCTCTTTTGATTAGGGAATATAGACTATCACCCTTGTTTTATTGAAAAATTTTCTTAATGCAAAGGCTTTTCACTCTAGCAGAAAATTATATAAACAGATCTGACACAGCCCATAACTTCTGAGGTGCAAGTAAGGGACTGCACCTGGCTGTATTGTTGCATAATGTTTCTTAAATTCTTTTCCCCACCATGAACGTTTTTATCCCTTCTCTCATCCCTCTTCCTGTCACCACTCAATCATTCTTTACCTTAAGTTGCTTTATCTTTGCTTGGACATCACACTCTGAGAAATGCTCAATGTTGGTCAGCTGCAGGTCCATCTCTGTTAGCCATACCAGGATACTATCACGTGCAGTCTCAAACTCCTCACGCTGGCCAATAAAATGCTGAGGGATGCAAAATGGAATGGCATGAAATGACCAAACAATCCCCAAAACCCTGGCAATAGTAGTTTGCCAAACATATTTCTAGCCCTTCAAACTTAATCTAAATTCAGCACATCTTTAATTTCCTATATGCTTTCTAGGGTTCCTTTTCAGTAACATCATCTGCAGCTGCAATTAGCTGACCTTGAAAGCAATCTTCTATGAAGGTGGTGGTGTTTGAGGTCACTAAGCATTTCCCTACAGACTTCATGCTTTGGTTTCCTGAGACAAAGTGAGCTGATAAGCTCCCTTCTTCCAAGAGTAGAAATCCCCCCCAAATCACTGTGCAGATGCATTAAAGTGGAAGCTTCTGGAGTACCCCCAATTCATAAGTATAGAAGTGAAACTGAAGGGCTTAAAAATGGGAAACGTACTTTTAGCCTGCGCAGGATGGAGGTAACTCGTTTTTGTAAGTTGTCCCATCTCTGATTCCCCTCATGAACCATCTGCTTGAGGCTGCAGTCAGAGTCAGTGCGGTTCTCTCTGGCCAGGCGGCGATACTGCTTATTGATCAGTTCCAGCTGAGTCAGACTTTCATGCACTTGCCTCTGGAAGGCCTAAAGCAATATGAACAAAAGACACCAATCAGAGTTTAAATTATTGTAATCAGGAGACATATATAAATCTCTCCCTTTATTTTGACCCTACTTCTCCATTCTGACCTGTGTTAGCTGATAGATTTTGCTATAGATGCAGACATCACCTGAGGGTTATCTTATCAAGAGGCAGCCTTCTGATTAAATTGAGCAAAAAAATAAAGAAAAAAGTTTACAAAACTGACATTGTTCACTGAATGAGAAATTGCAACATGAATACCTGCCACAATGGCAAAATCAGCACAAAAAAGACTCCCCTTTCGACTCAATCATACGCCTTTGTATTTGAGAACAGAAACACAAACAATGAACACAAAGCATTTTTTTTTTAAATAAGAGAAATCCAAGATTTCTGTGGTTTCATTGGATTTCCTTACACATACTGAATTTGCTGAAGTGCAAACATTGAAGAGATTTGAGCAATTGTTTATTCTGAGTTTTATCAAAAATTGTGAAAAGAATAGTGAAAAATGGTTCTGACAGAGTCATCTCTATCTTCAGTGTGCTGGTATACAAGTAAGGTTTGTCTTAATATTTTCATGGAAAGAAGATGGCATGAACATCTACACCAACTTCTGCCTGGGCAGGTGTCTGCACAATGTACTTTCAGAGCTTCTTCTACTGCAACAAAAGCCTCAGTCACCCAGATGAGGAGCAGCAACAGTAGGTGGCTTGGCCCCTTGAGCTTCATGTTGGTACTAGCAATCACAAAGCAAGTTGGAGAAAGCACCTGTCAGAGAGCTGAATCAATTAATCCCTTTCAAGTTTCCTTTTCAAAAGGAGATGTATCATTTTACAAAAAAAAAAATAAATGTTTGTTTTTAATGGTGTCGCAGATACAGAAATGCAATCAATCAAAGGAAGACTGAAAAACACAGAACTACAGCAGCCCTCTTTTGAATACAAGTAGCTTTTGGTTCCCGTTGTATTTCTACAGACTTGCTCTCTGATATTCCTCACAATGCAAACTGGCTGTCAGTCACTCCCAAAACTAGACACTAAGGAGTAGAGAACTTTTTAAAGTAATATACTTCTGTACAGAAGTTTTCATTAAAATCAGCTAATACATGAGATTTCATTAACACTATATACTCTTCATATTTTACCAGTCAAAGCTAAAAGTGAAATAAGCACATTTCTGCTGAAATTCAGGAGACAAAAGTAAAGAAGCTGGTTTGAAAAAAATAAAAACAGATCAGTCTGTAGAATCCTCTAAATATAACTGTTCCCTCCATTAAATGGCCATCAAATTGGGTAGGGGACAATTGACAAGGATCAAATGGGCTTGCAAATGGAATTGCAAGAGCCCACTAGAACTGAATTCACCTAAAATTGCACAAGGAACCAATTCTTATATCAGAGGCACAAATATGGCTATATTTACTAGGATCATGAAATCTAAAAGTGTGCAGTTGTTGTTTCACCTGTTACCAAGCCCTGTCCAGCAAAAGAACAGCTGTGTATTTGTCTGCCATTATTTTCAGGCCAGCTATACAAGAATTCATTCGTTGCATTCCTTCCTGTAACCTCTCCTCATTTCTCCATAAAGCACTGGAGAGGAAGGAGTTTGATTTTGTACAGTAACATCAGTGAGAGCCATTTCTGACCTCTCTGCTCAGGGACCGAAAGATTCTTGTATGATGTGCTGAGCTCTTTTTTTTTTATGGTTTGTTTTCAGGTTTGGGTGATGATTTTTAGTTGTTTTTTGTTTGTTCTCCCCCTTTAAAATTCAACTGGAGATATGGAGGGGAAAATAAAACCTGCTTCAGCTAAGTATGTATATGTGGCTGAATTTATACTGACTTCACAGTGAAGTTGCTGAATTTGAAAATCATAACTTTTGTCACTTGCATTCCTACTTTTTGGTACGTGTGAAAATTAGTTGATCAGAAAAACAAACAAGAACAGGGAAAAAAGAGAAAGAGAAAAAATTCAGGGAAAGCAGGCTCCTGGAGAGGCTGGTAAACTGTTCTCTTCACAGCTAGTTCCTGCTGGCAATGTGTAGACAGGAAAACTTCCACAAGTCTGCAGGGGAGGGAAAGTCACCGTAAAGGCTGAGGTTCAACAAAACTGATTTTTACAGCTGATCTGTTGTTGCCCAAAGTCTGAGAGCCAAGATATTTTTGGTACTATTTCTCATACAGAGATCCACTAAATACGATATTTAGGTCCTGATCACTGAATATAGGGACAATGGGAAGTAGGTCTGAGACAGAATACTTGCGTCCAGGAGTTAAATGTTTTTATAGTATGGCAACCTTCCTCACCATAATTAAGTCTGGCAGTGTGTTCCACCACCTGACCAGCACATTCAGAAGTGTGAATGTCAATTATAAAATTTCATTTAGCACTTACACAGTTTGTGTTTTTGAATTAACTGTTAAACCAAAAAGTAAGAACCAGTCTTAGGCATTGTTTAAAATTCACATTTCTTCTTTGCAGCAAATACTTCACAGCACCTGATTGTTTACAGAATTGCCTAAACGACTTCAGGATTCAGAATTTCTTCAGAACTGTTTTTCTCCCTCATCTTGATATACTCCTCACAAATATGAAACCCAGCCAAAGGTTTTCACCCGGGACTAGCCAATGTGGCACGTGTGTGCGCTTTACACACAGGTATGCTCTCCATGGTAATCACGAGAGAAGTCATTATCACACTGTAGTGGTATCACACACATACAACAGAGCTATGTAACAAGCTCTTAAATGCTGATGGAAGTGACAGCCGGCCAGGTTGGAAGTGTGCATTTCACTTTTAAGTGTTGGGGGACACCATGTGGACATATAACAATAGTTGCACGAACATGAACTTTAGGCGTAAGGATCTAAAAAGGGGATATTGTACACTGTAAGAAAGAGGAAAAGAGTTCAGAGGGCTGGTTTCAGAGAGTAACAGGAATGAGGGATAAATTCAAAGCGAAAGCTTAAACACAGCGTGGATTTGAAGAGGTACTTGGTGAAGGGAGATTTATGAATGCTCTGGAGCACCTACTGACTGGACATATTAAAAAGCTACAGAAATAAAAGAGGTGAGAAACCTAACTTTGGTGAACAAACAGTAAGGGAGAATAGATTGATTCATTAGCATTTTCAGCTGCCACCTTCCACTGATTTTTCATCCTAGAAATCTGCCACTGAGGGCAACTACAAAATCATCAACTGCACTCTATTAATACAGTGTCTCTGCCGAGTGGCTTGTGTATGGGAAGGAAGAACACCAGCTGGCTGCTGTAATATGACCAGCAGATATTAAATTTCAACTATTATAAATCACCTCAAATTTCTTCAGTTCTTCCTTAGCAACCGTGTAAAGCACACCAGAGGAACTTGGGAAAGCAGCTGTCCTCTCAGAGACTTTTAGCCAGTCTTCAAATCTGGAGTAGTCATCCAAAAACTTCTGCCACAGCCGCCACGTCTCTTCAATTCTGCAATAGATAATGGAAAATTAGGGAATGCTGAGACTGAAGGTCAGCTGACTGACCTACAGAACTGTAACTAAATCATCTACAACAGCAAACTGGTGCTGCACCAGACAATAACTGGCTCTTAATCTGACTCAGACAGCCAGGCTGATAAACAGACCACAGGGAAGGCTTGCTCATTCCAGACTGAACTAGAATAAGATGATGGCAGACTTTTTTTTTAATGCTTCTAATTTTGGAATCAGCATAAAAAGAAAGTTATAAGTATGCAACAGGAACTCTAAAAATCCAAGCACATGCTAAACAATTTCTGAAATACAGTCCCAGTGTGGGTACCTCAGCCACTATTATGGAGATTAGAAATTCCACACTATCTGCAGAACTTTTTCTTACAGAATGTTAAAGACGTTGCTGTATATATTTTAAAGTTCTTAGTTATTATTCCATACTGCAGAGAGACACAAACACATGTTTTATGCACTCACCAAGAAGTGGTAAAATGCTATCTCTCCATATACACTGTAAATATAGTTTTATTAAAAAAAACCCAGTGAGTTATTAGAAAGGTATTTTTAAAAAGCTATTTTACTTCAACTGAATATGTAAAAATAGTGGCTGACTCTTGATCCTGAAATCAAATTGGCTTAATACCAAGACTGTAAAATCTGAAGAACTTCAACACCACTTGACTCAAAATAAGATCTTTTTTGAGATGGGTTGTATTACAGCAGAACTTTGCCTATTTTCACATACTGAATGCATCTTTCCCAAATCTTAGATATGCAGGTTTGAAAAGGACCCGATCCATGCAAAATTTAGCTTTGTTGATGATAAGTTGTTTAACCTGAAGTTTGGCATCTGGAACGTTGCTTTTTTATGGGAATAACTGTTTCTAGCACAATTAAGATCTTAACTACTGATAGCTCAGTTAACTTACTGGTGTAAATCTACTAATAGCATAACGTGTGCATTGCAAGAAAGTGAAAAGGAGTTCAATGCATTCGTCCATATTAACTTAAAATAGTTATGAACTGATTTCCTGGACACAAAGGTATGAAGAGCCTGTTTGTTCTCAAGAGAGTGTCAAAGATAGAACTTATGAGCTCTATTTATATATATATATATTTATACACACACACACGCACTATCCAAGAATTACCGCAGCAATAGTATAAAATTACTTAAAGACAGCAATCTGTAGATATAGAGCAGCACAACATAAAAGCACTGATTTTTTCCCCACTAAAATAAACTGAACCATTACTAAATACATTAAGAATGTCCCACAAAACCAAAGACCATAAAAAGCTGAACTCATCATTTTAAGTCATAAACTTTACCTAGAGTTCTTGATATGACTGCATAAACATCACAGCAATCAGATTAATAACTTAAAAAGATCTTCATAAATGCAGTTCAGACAGTTAGGGATGGTTTATTACTGGTCAGCACAGGATATATAGCATTGGCCCAATCTAGCCTACATCATTATGGCTATCTAAATCCCACATGCTATTCTAGATGGGAATAGAAAGCAATGAATCTTCTGGACATCATGAACATGCAGTGTACAGATGGCCCAAGCATGTTCAGTAAACCAGATCACAGCCATGGTGTGCAAGAGCTATGGCCCACGCTTGCTCAGCAAAGCCAAGGTGGGTAGATGAGGAAATTCCTGATGGGTGCTCAGTCCTAAAATTCTTCTGCATAAACAAAGTCGGACATAAGAGAACCCTGCTGAGGAACGTTCGGTGTATAAAAAATCCTAGCACCTGGAATAACATTCCACCAATGTGATAACTAGTTTCCCCATCAGTGTCTGTAGTTCTAAGGTAAACTTAAGTATTACAAATCTTCCTTTCAGGTCACATTCTCTAAATCTCCTGGAGTCACTGCTGTCATCTAAGCTTTCTCTAGTTGACAGCATCCCATCAAAGGCCTTGTGAGCAAAACTTGATAATTCATGTAACGTATAAAGGCACATAGAAAAGCAACCCAAGATTTCTTTTTCTCTCCATAGCATAACAACTATTGGCATTTATTCTGTGTATGGCCTTTTCCTGACCCCTACACCCTTTCCTTCACTGCTGTAACCCTATAACACACATCCCATCCCATATCTGTGCCTATGAAAGGAAATACCAATTTGTAGGCATTTTTGACTTACTTAAGTCGTCTTTCCATTGACATTGCACAAATGTTCCTCCACCTTCTGTCCAGATTGCGTGTAGCCTTCTGGATAGAGTCACACTCTGCTTCTGTGGCACAAGCATCACAGTCATGAAGAAGCACTTCGCACAAATTGAGAACAGATGCTACTCCAGTGCTGTGTTTCTCTATGTCCCTCTGAAGTTCCTGCAGGTGAAGAAATTAATTCTTAAGAGAAAGTATAAAACTTACATAAATAGATGTGCATTTATCTTCTATTTATTAAAAAAAAAATAAATTAATAAGCTTGCAAACAGGAGAAAAACATCCAAAGAATACCTATTAAGAGACTGCATCTGCGCAAGTGATGTTGCAATGTTATCAATGAGGCCAGGAGAACCTGGCAGCATGCACAGCTCTCCCAGGGACTACGAACACCAAACCATCCCCTGGGACAAACTGCCAGAGCTCTGCATGCTCAGCTGAGCATCTTTCGCATACATTTAATCAACATCACCAATAAACAGTGGAGTTATTCCCAGCCCTTTCTCATTATCACAAAGAATGTAAAGCAGAAGTTAGTAAGGGAAATGTGTTGGGGAAATGTGTTCTTATCTACTGCAAGGCAGAGGCACCCTTTGTGAATTTACTGTTCCCCAGGTGAGCTAGCTGCCAAATAGCATGTTTGACATGGAGGTTTGCATGTCAAAACCAACAGCACATGTTGAACAGTGCATCTCTAGTAGGAGATTTTTATTCCTTCAGCTTTCCAATTCTACATAGTTTTCATGAGAAATGGAAAAGAAAAATTCAGGACAGCAAAAAAAAATGCACTATTTTAGCACTTATGATATATGATCAAGTATTATTTCTCCTGTCAGTTTCTTGGTTGAAATGGCTTGCTCTACACTGATTATAATGTTACAAAACCTTGTAGCAATGTTTCGGATTTGGTTTTGAACTACGGGTTCAAATTAAGACAAGCCACAAAAGTAGTTGCATCAGTGCAAGTAAATAAACCCTGCTTGACTTCTGCCTACATCTGCAATGAATAATTAGAATAGTAGATGGAAAAATCAGAATGCACAGTCACAAAGCTAAGAACATAATTCTGGTAGTGACATAGAATTATGAATTTGACTACACTAAAAAGCGGTATATTGCACCTAGAATACTATCTTCACTTCTGGTTCAAATGAAGAAAAGAACTATTAGGACATCTAGGGATGTGGAAGCTTATTTAGGAGAACAAGAACTTGGCAGCTTGAGGCTGAGTAGAGATAAACAGCTCTTTCATTTTGCTAGTGAAGTAAATTGTAACCTGCAAAGGGAAACACACTGTCAACATATTGTGTTGACATACACTTAAGGTTTAACTAGAGGGACTTTTCTTACAACTATCAATATGATGTTCTGAAAATAGGAGGAGGAAATTAAATCTAAAGGTAGATTCTAAAAACCTCAGTAAATTTGGAACGGAGCAAGGTCAACTTGTATCGACCATCCTATTTTGTTGTTTGTGATAACTGGGTTTGGACTCAATGAGGTCATCTATTTTCTCTTCTCATCTATGAAACTGAAGGGTATTTTGTGAATATCTACATGAGATGGTCAAGTGGAAAATCACAATGTTTTCATCCTCAGTGCTGGCCCTTTCACTTTCACTTGCCTGGAAAATACTCTTTCATTGTGATGTCCGAGTGCTTATTCTTCTTTCTGCCCATCCTGAGATGTTATATAAGGGTGGGTACTATAAACAGAAGCAGTACTCTATGAAACTCATACTCCAGACAGTTATGATACTTGAGGTTAAGCAAGTTCAGGTAACACAATCTCCTCTCTGCTCTTTTGGAGTGGAGCAGTAGTGACACCTGCCACTTGGTGGTCCTGAGGATTCCTAAGATTTAAACTTTTTATTTACCTACAGAACCTTTCTACAAAAAATGTCTACACTGTTTTTTTCTCCATAGCCTTGAATTTCTTTCGCAGATTTAAAAATTTTCTATGTTTATTAGAGAACATTTAGTCTTTTGGTTAGTTCACAAAAGAACATCACTTTTATGCACTGCTGTCACCGCTGTATAGGTTTTTTCCCCTTTATCAACCACAAAGCAGCCACCATTTTTTCCACATTTCAAGTGGTTGCAGACTGAGAAAATAAACACATAAGTAATCCTTGAAATGCAGTCTGTGACCCGAGGAAAATGCTGCAGTGCAGTGAAGTTACCCTACCTTCCCCAGAATATCCAGCTTCAGTTGTATCTTTAATTTCCCTACAGAGACCAGCAAAGCTGATTCCTGGATGAAGAAGATGCTAAGAAGTAGCTAATGGAGTTACAGAAATTTAATTTGGCCCTCCTCTTTCACCACATAATACTTTTAATGTAACTTTGAATATGAACGACTGTTAGCAGTATGAGCAGGGAAGACAACACGACTTCAGTGGAAGATCAAATGTGGAAAACAACAAAAGATCACTAATGAAAGAAGAAAGAGGGATGAAATACTTGAGAAGACAGCCAATATCCTGGGCTTCTGAATGTGATGGACAGTGACAGAGTCTCTGACTAATTAAAGCACTACTTGCCATACAATGAAGGTAGGTCATTTTGGTTTTTGTTTTGTTTTAGTTATTATAACAACTATGGCTTGCAGTGTTATCAAATCATCATCAAGTTTCTAAACATGGCATCATCCTAGGACAAGATTCACTTCTACTTCTCCCCTTTGGAGTTCAAATTAAGCTACTCACACTTCCACAGAATATTAGAGAACATTAGTCTTTTGGTGCATGCTGTCACTGCAGGGGGATCAGCACAAGGAAACAATACAAGGCAGAGAGATACACCAGTCTCTGTGCCCAAAACAAATCCCGCAAGAAGTGGCTGTTAACAAACTGCATAGGGATGCTAGTAAAAAATCTCAAGTAGACCTGCTTAGCAATTTATTGTCTCAGAAACACCACTCATTAGTGATGCTTGTGTGCTATAAATCATTGTCCCTCTGTAAATTACATATGGAATATGAATAACAAATTCTGTGCAGCCTTGTAATAACAGGTTGGGGGAGCTGGCAAAAACTCTGAGGGTGTTCTTGGGTCTCAGTCCCACACTCAGCTTAAAAGAGCAAAATGTCAGTCTGTACACTTCATAAATTTGCCCCAAAACATTCTGGCACTCCTCTTCCACACATTTCTTTCTCCTGAGAAAGAGAAATAACTCAGAAGAGCATCTAACTCATCTTCAGTGAGGTACAATAAAGTTGTTTTTGCCAATAAATAACAAGAGGAACACAGCAGAATGACAATCTTCCCCAGCAATATGTTTCTAGGTAAAACTGCACCAGGCAGTGAAGTGGAACAGGAGAGAGAAAGTATAGTTAGTTTTCTGAGGAGTAACATTTATTTTAATGCCAAAACAAAGTTGACTTCACTTTTTTTCTGCCCATACCAGTCTTGACTATTTTGTCTAGCACTGCATAATGGCTTTGTGTGCTATAAACGAACCAATTTTAACTTCACATATATAGCTCATGCAACTTTGCGTGCAAAGTGATTCTCAAACAAGCTGCAAAATAAGACTGAGTTAGAAAGATTGCTAAAAAATAGTAATTTTCAAGCATGTGCAAAATTTGCAAGTTCTAATAGGTGTCAGCTTTGCCTCTGGGAACAAGTCAAACAAACAAAAACCACAAATCCCAAAGGAAAAACAATTGCAATAACTCCTTCAAGTTATATCTCTTGATGCCTTACCTTTCTTGAAAAGGTCAGTCAGCTCCTGGTGGATTCACAGCCAAAGCCAGCAGAAGGCTCTATAAGTGACACAGTAAGTACCACTCGCCTTGATATTTAAACACTTCTTTGCCTCATGCCCTCTCAGCATTGAGCCGGGTACAGCCAGCCCAAGGACACTCTACCTCTCCCCATGTCATCGTGCACCTGATAAGTGTGTTGTATTTTACCTGCTGTTCATTTAGCTTCCTTTGTATCTCCTCAGAGTTACAAGTTTCGTAGACGATAGGTTTTGACAGCTCTGACTCAATGTGGGCAAGCCAAGATCTCAGGCTACTCATGTTTTTATCCAGTTGCTGCACTGCAACGAGGGTCTCCTTCAACTTCTTTACCCTGTAAATAAAAAGAAATGGTAGCATAAGTACAACCCCCAT
Source organism: Jacana jacana (assembly GCA_013400555.1). Classification (NCBI taxonomy): domain Eukaryota; kingdom Metazoa; phylum Chordata; class Aves; order Charadriiformes; family Jacanidae; genus Jacana; species Jacana jacana. The sequence goes on along the minus strand of VZTM01010834.1, from coordinate 37,286 downwards.
AGGAGAATTTTCACATGTGTTTTGGGAAGTTTTCAGAGAAACTTAACTTTGATGTCAAGTTCTAGATCAGATCCCAGAGCAATGTGTCCAGGCGGGTTTTGAAATCTGGGTAGTCTGAAAATCTGGCTATGAAGGGACTGAAGTCAATACAGTCACTTCAGTGGGGCTGAAAGACTGCCCTATTTCCAATCCTCTGGTTATCCCAAAACACAACTATATGTTAAACCTTGGAGAAATAGCAGGAGAGCAATCAATGCCTAGGGACAACATCATGCCACCTATGGTTGTACATACAGCGCTTTGTGGGTTTGGACCCATTGAAACTTGCTCACAGGGTGAGCCAGAAGACCGGTTATCACTTTTCTGGAACTCACATACAGTTTTTCAGTCTCTGACATTAACTAAGAGGAATGAAATCCTGCTAATTTTCTGCTTAGGTTTTCAAGGCTCGATGCCATGGATCCTTTGCAGGCATG
>VZTM01010834.1:16861-35298 GCA_013400555.1 Jacana jacana | reverse complement strand
TGAAGGGACTGAAGTCAATACAGTCACTTCAGTGGGGCTGAAAGACTGCCCTATTTCCAATCCTCTGGTTATCCCAAAACACAACTATATGTTAAACCTTGGAGAAATAGCAGGAGAGCAATCAATGCCTAGGGACAACATCATGCCACCTATGGTTGTACATACAGCGCTTTGTGGGTTTGGACCCATTGAAACTTGCTCACAGGGTGAGNCCAGAGCAAAAAACAGTCTTGTCCCAAATAGAGCTATTTTCAGGCACGTAAGCCTAAGCCACTTGAGAGAAAAAAGGAGAGAGTGACATATTAAAAAAACACTCCAAGCAAGACCAAAACCTAGGCCTAAACCTTCCCTCCTGCCAAACCGTTGCAATTCTCCACACTTCAATTCCAAAAGTCAAAAAAAAAAAAANACAAGTAGTCATGTCAGGCCTGTTCAAAATCAACGTCACTATGATTTGTAAGCCCAAGCTGTAGACCAAGCTTTGCGTGTTTGCAATTGTATAGTACCCTAACCTCCATGCCAGATTTNCTGTTAACACTGCTCTTTTTTTGTACTGAGTCTAATGTAACAGGTTTCTTGCCCATGGTACAAATAGAAGCAAACAAACCAGTGCTGCTTGGGGTATGCTGGGCTTACTTTTTTTGACTCAACTGCAACACAGTGTTGTGCTTCCAGCTACTCTGTAAACATATCTGCAAACAAGTAAGTGGCGTAATCCATCACATGTAAGAGTTTTCCTTCTGAATTTTAGCGGGCAAGATGTCTATGCTCTTCAATCTCTCTGATACTGTGCCTGCATACAAATAACTGCATCATGTGTGTGCAAGAAAAACATAATAGTGCACAATTCTGTCTTTCCACGTTAATGGTGGGACCCAAAACTAATGAAACTTAAAGCTCTGCTTAGAGACAAAGGTCAAAGAATAAACCACTGAAGTACGTGGGATTCCTAGCCAACGTGATTTTGACCTTTTGAGATTTCATTCACAGATTATTATTTAAACAGTTACCTATTCCAATAATCATCTCACGTTCTTGTTGCAGCGCTATGCATGTTACTGCAAGAGACTTGAGACAACTCCTCTCCTTGAAAATGAAGACTCCACATTGAAATCAAGGGGTTGGACCCATGACACAGTTATTTTAAAGGCTATTGATATAAGACACAAACACATCAATCTTACTATATTTTACAGATGCTTAAGATCTCAGAAAGGAAATTACTGCAGAATTATTTTTTTTTTTAATGGTTTACTGATGAAAACTCATCTGAAAATTTGAATGGGATTATGATTCTTATGCTTCCATGTTCCAATTACTTGTACTTCAGTTTCCCCAAGAAAGTAATAGCTTTAAAAATCTATTTTACATTAAGAAAAGACAATGGGAGACCAACTTGAACCTGAAATTAAGTACAAATACCTTTAAGTCAATTACTCCTAAATTAGACAGCCTTAGGTTCCATGTAAACGTAGAAGGGAACAACCTTGTAAATACATAACAATGCATCATATGGAACTCCAAAGCTACTGTGTTAGTCACTTAGAAAGCTGGTTACTAATATTAAACTTTAAAAGCAACACAAAAAAAGTAAAAGCATGTTCTATGAAGCACTGGAAAACATGATTTTACTAAAATAGGCTTAAAACTATTTTTATAATTAAAAAAGCTTTATTGATCAAAGTGCAGTACTACTGCATACCAGGACACTAGTTATATTTACTCTTCAGATCAGTTTCCCCCTTCAAATAGTAAACTTCTAGAGCTCTGAAAAACAAGAGCAAAACTTCTAGAAAAGGTATTGTGAAGAGGGAAAAATAGAGGCTGAATCAAAAATCCTGGATGATGCAGGCTCAGTTCAAGTATTATACGCTGTTACAAAACAGCCATTAATATGTATAGGACAGACCAGCCTCGATTAGTTGTCTGAAATACTTTCTTTACAGTGCCTCTCCTTTTGCCTTTTGCTTGTAGCCATGCCCCTTTGATGACACAGTGAGCAGACAAATACAGTCTGCTTCCTCTCATGTGAGTACGTGCTCTTGCATTTAAAAACAGCAGTAAAACTAGTCTACTGTTTCTTTCAGATTCCTAAGAGATTCTACTAGTTCTAAGTATGCTTCAGTAATGAAAAATTACTCTGGGATCCAAAAGTACTAGCTGTAAAACAAAGTATGCTGTTAATACTGTCAATTATTTTGAAACTGAGCAGAAAACAGTAATTTCTAGATAAGGTAATGGTTTCTACATATCAATATTTCAATTAGTTTCCCAGCAACCCAAGACTTCAGAAAGAACCATATCAATCAAAAGCAAACAAAAATAGCTGCCTGCCTTGTGATATCACAATTACAGTCTGGGAGATCTGAATCCATACTGCCGTCCTCCGCCATCCTCACAGCGTGCAAGTCCTCCGCCACCACCATGAAATTTTCCAGCATTAAAAAGAAGAACTTCCACTCCACAAGCCTGTAAACACTGTCCTTTTGGTGGAAGGTTGGGGTTGGGGGGAGGAAAGGGGACACACTTCTCTTTGCTGGTGAGTACTGTACAGAAAATGTTGCACACCAAACAAATGCTAGCAGCCGTTGCCCGATAACATGAGACTGAATGGTGACAAGTGGTCATGTTTCTAAATAAAACCTGCATTCATAAACATGTGCCAGACTTGATCTCCAGGAATGTGGACTGTCAGTGCTAGGGCAAGGGATGAAAACACATACAACAAAGCCTTCTTTGCAAAACATGAACAGTTGCAGCAATAACACTGCTTCCTGGCTGTAAACATCTGTAGCATTTTTTCTTCCCTGGGCTGACATATCAGAAAAAAATCATCTGAAAGTATGAAAATCTTTTAGAAGGACAGAAACCAAAGTCTCAGATGTAGAGACACAAACACCTTTCTGTATTTGTTTCTCCTGCAGTTACAGACCTCCTCAGAATAGAATCACTGAATCACAGAATTGCCCTGGGTGGAAGGGACATTTAAGATCATCCAGTCCAACCACCAACCTAACTCTGATAAAAAAAAAAAAACACATCACTAAACCATGTCACTAAGCACTATGTCAACCCATCTTTTGAATACCTCCAGGGATAGTGCCTCAATCATCTCCCAGGGCAGCCCAGTCCAATGCTCAAAGTGTTTAAAATTTTGCTGATATCCAATTTGAACCTCCCCTGGTGCAACTTGAGGCCATTTCCTCTTGTCCTATTGCTTGTTCCTTGGGAGAAAAAAACAACTCCTGCCTCTCTACAACCTTCTTTCAGGTAGATGAAGAGAGTGATAAGGTCTCCCCTCAGCCTCCTCTTCTCCAGGCTGAACCACCCCAGCTCCCTCAGCCTCTCCTCATAAGGTTTACTCTCCAGACCCCTCCTCGTTGCCCTTCTCTGGACCTGCTCCAGCCCCTCGATTTCTTTTTTTGTGGTAAGGGGCCCAAAACAATTTTTAGAGAGGCAATTAGCAAAAGTGGGTAAGAATGTGAGAAAGAAAGAAAGAGGCTTTTACAGGTGAATGGACTGCACAGCATAAAATCAACTGGTAAAGAATCATATTACCGGTCTATATTACTAAGGCTTTTTCATAGCACTTTCTATTCATTCACAGCTGTAGGAAACAAACCACTAAGAAAAATGATTCAGGCAAGGGATGACTATAGCTTTGCAGAAAAACACATGGACTCTAATAATTTATGAATCCTGTCAGGTATCCAGAATATTATAAGATTTGTTTTATTCTCGGCACCATAATAATCAACTTGCACTTACTAACTGTGTGCAGCCAGACTCACATTTCAGGACACGTTCCAAACTCCAGAAAATCATAACGTGAACATACTCCAATATATAACAACTTATTCTAAAGAGCCTCTGGAACCTTCTTAAAATTATCATGAAGGATGCAAATCCTTTTGTCCAGTGGAAATTAGCCATCAATACCAGTACTTTGTGCACACATTATTCACTAATTTAGGCTTTAACTGCAATCAGCCTAATCTACAGCTGAACAACCAGGCACCAAACCTCTCTACCATTTACCTTGCAACTTCAGCAATGCAACATTCAAACTTTGCAGAGGTTTTTTTTCCACTTCAGTTAGCACTGGAATGGAAAGTGGTGTATGTTTAATCGCACACAATAGTGCTGAGCATGCTAGTTGAGAAGACCAAGTTGAAAAGATCTGGAAATAAAAGTAGATAAGTATTTTACATAAATTAGTTTAGAACTGGGACTGAAGCCTTCCTTCCTGGTAACAAAATGAAAAAGTGAGTGTCAGGAGGATGAAGCCAGGCTCTTCTCAGTGACATCCAATGATAGGACAAGGGGTAATGGATGCAAGCAGGAACATAGGAGATTCCAGTTAAATATGAGGAAAGATTTCTTTACGGTGAGGGTGACGGAATATTGGAAGGGGCTGCCCAGGGAGGTTGTGGATTCTCCGTCTCTGGAGACATTCAAAACTTGCCTGGACGCGTTCCTGAGTGCAGGTGTTCCTGCTCCGGCAGGGGGATCGGACTAGATGAGCTTTCAAGGTCCCTTCCAATCCCTGATATTCTGTGATTCTGTGACTGATACAGAATCCTGACCCCTTACCTGTCCCTATTCAATCTTTTAAAGATGTGTTTTACAGTTTCTGAATGCATTCCCTTTTCACTAGAAGCTTCCTGAAGCTATCATTTGAAAATTTGTCTGAGTAGGTGTTTAAAAGACAAGCACAAAATTATGGTAAATAGACTTTATGTTCAACAACTGGGGATATATTACATCCTCTTGAAACCAGCAGGCTCCTCGACTGTAATGCACCACTTCCTGACTTAATTATTCTATAAGAAATATACATGTTCATTACTTAAAAATGAATCACTATAAAAGGAGCTGGAGCCACCAGAATACTTTTGCTTACATAAAATCTCCTGCTCCCATGTCTGCAGTTTTCAGAGCAGGAATGCAGTAAAAACATATGAAAAAAGAACAGATGAGAAAAAAGAACAGATGAAAACAGACAATGAAAGTAAAGAAACCATTTTGCTGCTAGCAGGACTAAATTATTACCGATTCGTTTGTCCTTATATCACATAAGTGGAAAAATATAAAGTATATGTACATTTTGTGAAGTGCAAAATTGTGCCAAAATTATTGTGGGTAATGGGAGGGAGCCTGTAACATGACTCAGCAGAGAGTATTGAAAGAAAGCAACCATTTTTTTTGCATACCAAACAACAATCCTGTATTTTCTTAAGTTATGAAACTTACTGTTGTATTTTTGCCCATGAGTAAATAGAATTTTTAAGCCCAACATGCGTACATCTACCTGCAGTTACTCTTCTCCATCAGTGAAAAACTAATCAGGCAGAAAAATTAAGATTTAAATTTTGGAACAGTTGTTCTCAAAATCCAAAACTACAAATGCACTGTTTCAATTCATGTGCCAAGAATTTTTTTTTAGAAAAGCTAAATTTGCACCCAGTTTTAAAATCTCCTCCGAAGTAAGATAGTACTGGAGCAAAGCTCACTGTATCTGAGTGCAATGGATCCTATGCCATTCTAACAGATAATGTTTTGAATTATCTGTCAGGTACCATAAAGTAAAACAAGAAGGTGAATTTCACAGAAAGGTGTCGATGTTCAAGAATAAACTAATTTCACAGTTAATGATGGAAAGCAGACAGTAAAAAGATTTTAAATTCATGACATCCAGCAAATTGATCTGTCCCACTTAGAAACAAAACAACTGCTTTACCTGGCTGCAATAAGATCTAGAAGATGTTGCCATCTGTCATTGATCTTGCCAAGTTTGTACTCAATCTCAGATGCCTTACTCTCATGGCTGGCTTTTGCTAGTCGCTCCCCCATTTGCTGGAGCTGGATTTTGTTCTTCTGGGCTACAGCAATTTCCTCTTGATAATCCTGGACAGTAAAGAGCAAGCAGAAGTCAGGGTACTTATTATGAGTTCTCTCTGCTCTACACTACCAAGGAACCATCCAAAAATACAAGCAAATGCTGGGTTTTTTTGGTGATTGGTACAGTGGAGAGACAATCTCTTAAATATTAGATGTGCAACCACAAATAACTTTATAAGAAGAATGAAAAAAAGCCCCAAACCAAAACACAACACCTTCCTGAAATATATCTGCTATCGTTAAAATCATTACAGGCAATTATGATTAGACATTTAGTACAGTATTCAGGCAACTTTGACTTTGCATGCAGTTAATTTTCTTGTATTGTGGGAGGTTCTATGGTCCTGCCTCAAGAAATGAGTAAAGTGTTCCATAGTGAGAGAAGACCACAAACACACAGTCTTACTGGAACTTACAAATGTCAGTGTAAGGTAAAATCTCAATTAAAGCTAACTCAGTATCTTTTAAAAAAAAAAACAAAACCAAAAACACTTAAGTAGTTAAAGAACAGCATGAAAATATACAAGCACTGCACTATACCTTTTTAAGTTTCTCAATCATTTCTTCTATGAGGATATCTCCATTTTGAGAAACCTTACTTTCCATTTGTGTCAGCCACTCACAGAGCTCCTTGTTCTTATCACTGAAGACAGCCCACTCATTCAGTCTCTCACTAACTTGGTGTCGACGTAAGGAGACCTTAAAACATTTGCACAGAGTGAATAAAGACAAAATAGTAGCAGTAACAGTGAGCATTTAAGAGATGCTTGAAACACTTTGTGCCTCAACATGAACTCCTCTGGCCCTGCAAAAGTGTTCTTTTGCCATTAAAACAAACTGGAGATGTACTGTAAAAACTTTGTGGTTTGCTCTGTGAGTTTAGATGTAACTTTTAACCTCAGGTTTCCTGTTAGCTGCATTTGATGCATGAAGAGAGGCACCCAAGCGTCCTGCTCAGTATCCTGTCAACATCTTACTTTATAACAGCTCCGACCCAAAGGTTTCACTGCATGACAAAAAATAAGTCTTACAATTTTTGCTCACTTAGAAAATGTTATAAAGTATATTAATAGCTTCTTTTTAGTCTCAGAGATTAAACAAGACAGAAAGATATAAATGCTTGACCAAAGCAAAAAGTAGATATATACATAGCATAGTCCAAATGACAGTAATTGTATTTACAAATTTGAATGTACACAAGGTAAAGCAAAGATACACTATGTTTTGCATAAGCTATTTTCTACTTGGGTCCTGAAGCACTCATTTCATAGGCAACTATTTCTCCTGGATGAGCAGGACACCTTGAGGGATTCCAAAGGACTGAGGTGTGCACAGACAGGAAAGAATAGGCATAAAACATTGAACGTTGCTATGTTTAAGAAATTTCTATAGCAGTGGTAACATCTCTGACTATGAGTAGTAACAGACAGACAAAGATGACATTGAAATCAAAACAGCAGCAGAGGTCGAGCAGCAAAGTAATCTCTCCAGTTTCAGACATTTGTACAACTACTTACTTCCTCCCCCTTATAATCTGCATCATTTCTGAGTTTATATCAGTAGTTCAGCTGAGAAGATGAAGACTGTACCTGCTCTTGCATAAACAAAAGTGCTGTGTTTTTTAACTACTGTGTTAGGTTTAACAAGGGCATACACGTGATCTCTCATTTCCTTTCTGCCTTCTAAGCTGGATGGCAGCTTTCTGAAAATAAGTAACAAAGTGTTGCACCAGGTTACATCCTGGAACGCTCGGTACAAAACTAAGATAAGACTTTGCCTCCCTCCTTTACCATAAACATACATGCAGTAACGTCACCATAGTTGAGATGTATCGACACTGGGGCATTCAAAAGTAACTAACTCATAACAAGTTCTGTGCTGTTAACCGTCAGATGTTTTTTCCAACTTTGGGGGCGTTCTTGAAGAATTTAAAGGCACTTTATATGAGGTAACTATTTCAGAATTATCCTCAGTGTATCTGGACTACAGCCTCTATTAAACCACAGAAATAACATTAGGATAATCTGCAAAGCTGGGTAAGGAAGACTCCACTACCTGGATTTCTAAATCCAAAAGGAGGCAAGGAACACACTACTAGCATGATGCACCTGAAAAATTCAAACAATACTCCTCAGCTCACTTCACAAAGTAAATAACCCTCAGACATAAAAGTCTGAAGAAACAGAAGTTATTGGCCAAACTGAAGATACAATACAGTAATGTTGAACAAGGTGGGGATATCCTTTCTGAGCACAGCTCCTCTACCAAAGCAGAACAAATGGTATTTGTGTGTTTTCCCCAGCAGGCTATGCCACAGTTCCCCAGCACACAGCATGACTATTGGTTTTTCAAGGCTGCTTAAATATGACCTTGCAACTATGACAAAGTTCAAGAGATCTAGAAACACTAGCAGTAACTAAAGGAAGTATTTCAAAGGATGTTTTCCCCAGTTCACCAAGAGATCAGTTTTGGATCTGAGTGTGCTTACATGCATCTTTACCAAAAGCTGCCTCTTGCAGTCATTTTCCCCCCCCAACACTTTAGTAGCCTGAATACTCATATCAGTGCTCGGTACTATACTTGCCTGGTGGCACAGCTCCTCCCACTGTCTGTGCAGAAGCTCTATGCGCTCACTGAGGATTGAGATATCATCTGCGCTGATATATACTGAAAGGGTCTCCTTCAGCAGAGAGAGGTGTGCAAGGTCATCTGTCCATCCTTCAACAGTGTTCTCTAACTCCTTAAAAGAAGCGCATAAGGGAAAAAGGATCAGTTTGCTAGGAAATGAAGATTTGAATGTGTTATGCCACTGAAGTAAAGTCGTATCTGAGCAGACCCACCATTTCAGCCTTGTTTAAAAGAAAAGAAACCACCAACTCCATATGTACCAATATTTCCAGAGTTATGAGAGAGGTAGCTTCTCAACAGAGAATGATGTCAGTGTCCTGGTTTGAGGTAGAACAGAACCAATTATCTCTTCAGTAATTTTACTTTTTTAGCTGGGCCTTCTCTAACTAACTAAACTCTGAAATTAACAGCATATTGTTCAGAAAACTGTTTACTCTCTGTTATAAGACCTGATTTTACCAAGGAATTATGTTATTTGCCCCTTTGGAGGGTTGGAAGCAGAAAAGCGTAGAGGGGTCACATCTAAAGGGAAGAGTGGACAGGACAGGTGACCCAAAACTGACCAGCTGGGGTATTCCATCCCATCTGCATCATGCTCAGTATAAAAGCTAAGGGATCAAAGGGTCAACTCTGTCTTTGATGGCCGACATCCGAAAAAGACCCCATTTGTTCGTCTGCCTTTGACCCTGATCGGAGCATTCCTGACTCCAGATCTGGAATCCAGCTCCTGTCGGTCTCCGAGCCCAGTCTGGGATTTTTCCGTATGCTGCTGGTGATGTGATCCTCATCCGGGGAGCTTGATACAGATTCATGTATATTGTATCTATTTATTATTTTCTTCCTTGTTTTTTTTTTTTTTTTTTTTTTGTTTTGTTTTAATTTTAGTACTACTACTTCATTAAAGTAATCTAGTTCATTCTAAACCTGTAAATCTCCTTATCCTTTTCCTCTCCCTTCTTTTTGGGGGGAGGAAGGGCCATCTGTCAGTCTGGTTTTGCTAATTTTGGATGAAGCTGTGACAGTCAGCCTTCTAGCACGTAGTCACAAACTAGCATACTACTCAAATCTCTCTAAAGTTCAGAGATTTATGAGAATTCCCAGTATTGGTTTGGACTCCTTTGTACTGAATGTATTTTAAATCTGTAATACATTTATAAACTGCAAAGAGTATAGCAAAAAAGCATTACTTAAGATCCCCTGCAACAATCTCACCTCAACTAAAAAGCATTACATCAACAATTTGGATACCATGAGTTTAAATTAGAAGTTAGAATTTCTATAATAAAACCACACCAGTATTTAGCACTTTCCCAGTATGTTTCACACTCTGCTCTGCTCTTGCTTTGATCAGACCTGTATTTACCCTGCAGGTATTATGCTGTCCAAATGTTACATGGATAGTTTCTTGAAACAGTCAGTAGCTGGTTTGCACAGTCAGCAACGTGAAGCCAATGTGAATTAACATGTTGTTAATACTGGGATGTTAATGTTAATAATGTTAATGGGAAACGTTACTGCACAAAGGCAGGCAAAGGTGAGACAACAGTCAACAGAGAACAGTGCTTTACCTTGCAGCGGATCTGCTCTGCATGCAACTCATCATGGTGTTCTGGCAAAGGCTGAGAAAGGTTTTTTTTGAATGATCTTAGCTTCTCCAGGGAATCTCCTATGCCCTTTTCACATTTTTCCCAGTCCTGAAGGCAGAATGTTTATTAGACTTCAATTCAGACCTGGATTAACCTTACATCAGTTGATTTGCCTAACTAACCACCAAACAACAAAACCTTTTTCATAATAATAATAACAACATGTCCTGAAATCCCTCTCTAAAGACTAGTCTCAGAGCTTGAGTCGTGTACACAACTGTGTCAATTTATTTTTTTTATGTAGGTATCTGCTAGTAGAAATACACAAGCCAAACCCTCCTGTTACTACAATGATGTCTAGGTCTAACTCCACCCATCCAGAAAAGCCTCTCCCTGCCAAAATTATTTTCTACTTCCTTTCTTGAATGCCTGTGCTAAACATGCTGCTGTTCTTTGCCAAAAGCTCTGGTCAGGTGCATTAGTCACCAGGAAAAAAAACAACCAAACAAAAAGTGCAAATTGCATAAAAAGTGCAAATTCAGGTCAGATTGGAAAACCTGCAGTATCTCCTCTAAATTGTGATTCTCGCAGCTACCCCCAGCTTTAGTGGTTGTATACTTCCCAAAATTTTAAATGTGTCAATGCAATCAAACCATACCAATTTTCATGTCACACTATGGTTTTACCTGCCTCACCTGCTTGCCTCACCCTATCTTTAGTGTCTTCTTTTTTCTCTCCTTACGTGACAATAGTCTGTGATGCTCTTAATGCAACACATCCTCTTGTAGAATATTCACTTGTGCTTCCCATTGGGTCAGAAGGCCATGAAAAAGTAATGCATTTAAGACCAAGATAGCATAATGCGATGAAGGCTTGATATCTGTGAGAAAATTTATGCAATTTCCATGGTGATTTCCCTACTTCCTCACCTTCAAGCTTTAGCTTCCATACTTTCATTGAGACAAAATATCATAGAACTTTTAGTCTCGCTAGATAACAGCTTCCATAACTAAAATTTCCTGACATAATTCCCCCACTAGAAGCTGGGGTACAAGGAACAATGCTTGAAAGAGGAAGAAAAATCTCCTTGTCTGAACTTTTCCAAAATAATATTTCAATTTATTGCACTGCCCTGCATCTTGCCATTTACAAATAAAACTGAAGTGTCTGTAATTTTATAATTCTATTAGACCTCTGAAACTATTCTAAAACCTCTTGTCCTATTCTATTAATATACATAAATCCCATTTTACTTATCCTTTCTAGAATGACTAAAAGTTAAAAAATAAACCAACCAAAATTTAAATCCCAGCCTAACACCTTCAGTACTTCAAGTGAAGTTAGGCGTTCCAGACATTGCTTACAGCAAAATAAAGTTCAAGGCTCCCTTCTCCAAAATTATAGAAGTTTATCTAAAGTAGAACGTGCTCAGGGCAGGAAACACAGACTACTACATTGCTAGATAGATCTTAACATTGGCATGTTGAGGGAGTAAGGCAGCTCTAATTTTCAATACTGTTACATATAAAAATTAACCAGCATTGTTCAAAATAAAATACACTTTTGCTCTATGTTCAAAACAGGACTGGTATAAATATCCTTTATTGGCAACGTTCTGAAAATATCAGTTAAAAGTTATCAACTAACACACAAGCCTATTGTGAAGTATTACCTCTCCTCGTTTCAGAGGTGGTGAAATGAAACAGTGAGCTCATTTAGTGTATATGCAACTCTTGAGGACCCTTTTTCCCTTTATGTTGTCCCAGCAGGGTTCACACTGAGAAACCATAAAGTTAGTGAATATGTAAGCAGAAGAAATCCCATGCTTACTTTCAGTAGTAAAGCAAGTTGTTTCTTTTGTTGCTCCAGCCGGGTGCTAGCTGTCTTCCAGCGCTCCTGAATTTCAGTGAGCTCTGCCTGCAGGGCTGCCTCAGCTCCACTGTCAGCAGAGAGCAGCAGTTGCTTCCCAGCTTCCACGGTGAGGATATAACTGCCTTGCTGCCTTAGGAGAACTTTCTCTTTAAGCTGAAAATATTAACAGTTTTCTGAGAGGTTTGTCTGTTTAATTACAGTTAGCAGCTCAGTATATTTAATATTTCATGGCTTAAGCATGACCACAAATGCTTTACCCTGATTTCTTTCACCATCATTCACTGCAGCAGAACTTTAGAAAATTTCTCCAAGGAGATACAGACATGAAAGACTTCTTTCTCCCCATTAATATCAGCTTCTTAATTACTCTTAAAAAGAAATAGTACCTTTAGAGTCTATTTTGCTGATAGGCTCTCTCATAATATGTATCTTCCAGCCAAAAAGCTTGAAGACACCAATTTGCTAAATAAATACTGTTAACCTCACATGGAGATGGACACAAAAGTATCATTTTTTGTTAGCTAGAATACATTCCTCATACAGGACATAATATATATATCTATTTAAGACAGTTTCAGTACGACCTTGGCTGCAAAGCAAAACCAGAAGCAAGCAAGAGGGAGGGCACAGTAAGTTGTCTGTTGCATCCTCATGCATGCAATGAACTCCACTGAACTCCAACTTTCCATCACACTGCTGCTTTTGAGGATAACACAGTTCCTTAGAACTAACATCCAATATTGCTTTCTGCAAAGCAGATCGTCTGAGTCTAATACATTTTAAAGAATGTTTTAAATGGCTGTAAAAAGCTGAAAAAAGGTGAGGATTTTTTTCCTCTTTCTTCAAACACACTTGATGTACCTGCACTTCATCCAGTAGCGCTCTGGCTTGCTGCAATGGGATAGGAACGTTGCCCAGCCCACTCACTGGTTGACAGGATATTTCCACCAGCCACTTGCGCAGCTTCTCTGCCATCTCCCTATAGCGTTGCCACTGGTGAATCTGGCTGTCAATGATGCCCCTCCTCTGCTGTGCCCGACGAATTACTCCTTGCCATTGATTACTTAGAAGAGTCAGCTTCAGATTGAATTCATCCCTATTATAAATCGATAAAGAAGTACAAATACAGAGCAATCTTCATACTGCGATCTATTTGTTTAACGAAATAAACTGAAGGGAAAGGGAAGGTGTTTTTTGGCTGTCAATTATGAAACACTAGGATAAAAGCTCTGAGGTCTCACGATAGCTGACTGAGGGTGAGAACTTCACACTTCATGAACTGGGAGAATCAAAGGGCTCTGATTATTGAGACATTAAAAATCCCACACCTTTAACACACAAAACACTTCTACGTTCTCCCCAGAAATATGCGAAGAAAACCCAACGGCTTTGCCAGTTTGAATTAGCCAAATTCATAGTAAATAACGGAGATTTCACAATTCTTCCACAGATTTACTACTGAACTCAAAGAAGGCAGAAGATATACACAGTATTAACAGAATTCTCACATCCCAATAAAGAGTTTCTCTCAGCATCGTGATACCCTTAGCAAAGTCAATGCACATCCACAAGTATAAAGCCACTGGTGCTTCAGTGATTTTCATTCATTTGATCACAAGTGTTTAAAATAAAATCTCAAACAACAATGAATTCCTCTTTCACCACGTTTAGGTTGCAGGAGTTCTTAAATGGCAGTGGGGAATCCTCTTGGTAGAGGCAAATCCCCAGCTGGCACAAATCAAGAGTAACTCACTAAATCTGTCACTGCAGCCTCCTTTGGTGAAAGTGACATTTTGAAAGTACATCAAAATAGGCAAGTATGTAACATGCTTGATACTCAAAGACAAATCTTTGTCAGAGAAGCAGCCTCAAGGTTGTTATATTCCCAAATGCATGGACACATACACATACCTCAGAACCCTGTTTTAGGTAAGACCTGGCTACGTATTAGCTTAGCTGTGGCAATAGTACCTTCTACCTCAGAAGAGGAGCATGATCTGACACCAACAACTTTGTTACCTTCTCTGTTTGGAAGTCCCCCACCAGCCTAAGTATTACATAGCATAAACAGTGCAGGAATATCTACCTGTCCTCCACCTGTCCTTGTTCTATGAGGTGCTGCCCATCAGAGATAATTGAATGCAAAATTTGCTGGCGGCTGAACATATCTGCCTGGAAGAGCTGTTGTACAGGAGAAAAGGATGTTAAAACAAGGTCTTACATTTTCATTCTCTCTGTATGCACTGGTGAAAACTAATTGTCGTGTAGTTAATTTCATTTCAAATTAATTCAATAACACTTTTGTCATTAACAAGTAGAAGCACTTTTAAAAATCTCATTGCTGGAGTTCCTTGCTGCTTCTAGCAATTATTATTAGTTACTTGAGATTTGGAAAAAAAAAAAAAAAAAAGCTAAATAATATCCCCAGGAGCTAGGGTTTATGTCTCTGAGTATATTTGTATGACTGGCACTATAACTTACAACAAAATCTAGATAGGCTATTTATTGTGTGGACCAAAAGGGCACTTTTCATTTCCTGACATGTTGAAGAATATTATAGTCCTTTGCAATGTTAAACTGAACTTATGCATGGATTGTTTGTGATAGTATTACAAAATTTTTAACACAGTTTTACACTGCCAATAGAACTTTAAAAGAAATGGCCACTCATGCATAGGAGCCAGAAGTAAATTTTCCACTTGTTCCAATTTTTCTAATTTATTTTCCAATTTTCCTCATCAGTCACAATAAACTTTCACAATACTTTTAAAACTCCCTTGTTCCTTAATTATTATTTAAGGCAAAAAAATTACCTAAGTAGTACTTAAGGAAAATTTACTTAAATATATGCTACTTGAATTAATTTTTAAAAACAGTTTCTCTTTTAGTAATGGACCATGTCTCTAGACAACATGGGTTGTTCAGGAATAGTCTGATGTTGATGAAGGTGTACCCCAGCATCAGCTCGGGACTAGACCCACAACATGTTCAAAAGGTTTTCAGAGGGATTAAAGAGAACATAGACTAGTATGAAGCTTGAGATTCTTTTTTCCTTGGTTAGTAATGGTGTTTGCAGTTGATAGTTCACTGTTGTCTGAACTGAGATCCACTATTACCTGAAACAAGATAATACTCCGTTATATGGCTTCCCACCAGCTCAAATTTTGATGTACCAGCCTCTGCATCTGCCAGCAAAATGCCTGCTGGTACCTGCACAATTAAATCTCTCAAGCACACTGTATGTAGCTTAGGAATTCTAGATGATGGACTAATTTTTAAAAATAACATTTTGACTCTCTGGATCACTAAATTAATTTTGAAAATGTTACCCAGGTCATAAATTTTCACATAGAAAGAAACAGCGTTATCTAATTTCCTTGTAGAAGAGGAGGGGTGAAACAAAAGCTTATCAAGGATGAGGAACTCCACTCTTAAGAGTGCAGGTATTCAAGCCCTACCCAAAAGTGGAGAGACATTTGTGTCAATATCCACTTGCACTCTGCATGTACACTATCTCTGTACATAAAAGAAACACTCTGTAATGTGGGACCTCTTGCCACTCCAATTTCTTCTCATACATAGATCACTATGAATCACAGAAATAGAAATCCAAAGAAGGAAGAAAGGAGGGCAGATTTTTGGAAGGCACAATACCAGCACACTGGAAAAAAATCAGTTATTGAGTTGGCAAGGAATTTCCTCTTCCTCTGCCAGCCCTTTCTTAAATGCTTTTCTCAGTGCATTCCCACTGCATGGGAGGCCCAAGCAACGTACCAGGCTTAGGCTACTTGGAGAATTGTGCCAGGATGACTAGACTTGTCAGGATGACAGACTTGTCAGATGCAGATGCCAACGTTAGTGGCACGATATTTGAAAAAGTATCACCTCCATGTTGCCGGTTTGTAAATTTTGTTGGGAAGTTATTTCTGAATAAGGCCACTGAAGTAGCTGGGGTCCTCTTTGAATAAACCCCAGCAACGATATGAGTCAGCACTGGAAAGCTGATAACAGAGCTGAAGGCATTTCAATATCCATTCTGGGAATGCACGTGGAAATAGAATATTTTCTCATTATCTTCAAAAATAAAAGCAAATGAATCTGGAAATTAGGCTCAAGAAGTTCAGATTTGACCCTTTCAACTACAAGGGGTGCATAGACTGGGAAAGAAAATTCTTCATGAGCATGAGAGGTTCTGTAAAGAAAATTGCATACTAAATACATTCAGATTACATAAAATGCCAAAAACCTTAGGTTGGAAAAAACAAAATTAAAAAATGTTCCTTACATTTTCTTAGGATGAATTGCAATATTTAAAAAATCAGATATTAGTTCACTGAATTCTGAGAGATAACTTCATAGATGTAATTAAAAAAAAATTCAGAGTCCTTTAGTAATATTCATCTGAGCTAACTGCTCAGATCAAGATTTCAGGAGAGAATTAAGCTGAGATCTCAAGGGAATTGAAAGCAAGAAGATTGCCATAAAACCCTTTGAAAAAGTTATAGCTATGACTGGACACAACAACAGTAGGAAATTATCTACTTAGCCAGCAATGATTTCGGACATTCAAATCTCAATGACCTGTGATATCTCAACTTACACAGACACTGTGCAGTTAATGCTGGCAGCAGTGAGGGGAAATGAAATGGATGACATATGAAAGAAAAGGCAGTTAAATGCTAAACCAAATTTATGCTAAAGCAAGGAAAAATGGTTGTGAATTACTTTCTGCTATCAAACACTCAACCAAACACTATGCTGTGAGAGGGGAAGGACATGATTCTCTCTAGGATCTGGCCTGAGTCAAAGGGTAGGTCAGCTGAAAAAGTTGTGGGAACAGAAACTACTGTGGCCACATGGGAGCTTTGGTATGAAATTTCACTTATCTTACTTGATCTTTACCAGAATTCTTGGCAGTAACAACATGGGTGGAGAAAAAATGTGCACTGCTTGACTTCACTGAAGAAACATAAAGGCACTCTCTAGTAAAATCTCTGAATCAGTTTTTCCCTGCAGCAAGAGCTGGGTTAGCTCTTGATTTGTTAACAACAGACAAATGACTCCAGCACGCAGAGAAGATCAAATCAGTTTGTTCTCCAAGGAAATGTTATCAAACAGAGGCCCCACGATGAGTTATACAACTCAGTACTTGACAAAAAATGTCTCCCTTTAACATGCTTTTCAGATACTGTATATGTTGGTAATTTAATCACAAAACCCAAAACCAGAATAAACTGAAAGAACAGAGATTTTCTCCAGTTAGGACTGAAGACAAGGGGCCAAATTGCATGAGAGTAGTTAGGCTCTACGGGAAGATCAATAAGAACTTTGATTTACAAATCTGAAGTAGTAGTACACCAGTCTGGAGGGTACAAGCAGTCCTAGGCATACTGACATGTTACACACAAATGCAGACAGATACTGAAGTCCTCCCCAAACTGTGTATCATTGACATATTTGTATGCTCGTGTTTTTAAGTTAAGATATCCTTAGATGGTGCAGACAAATGTAATTCAATTCAAGGCATGCTATTCTATTACTCCACAAAAGAATGTACATTTCATGTATGTATAAATATTACGTGTTGTAGTTATGTATAAATACACATGATGACTTGCCTCATGTGCCCTCTGTTGTTCCAAAAGGCTCTGGTAGTTTCCTGAAATCTCTGCTGCCAGCTTCTGCTCAGTCTGAACTAATAAGTCCATCCAAGTCTCACATTTCTCCAGGAAGGTCTGCTGCTGCAGCAAGAAAGACTGCAGCTTACTGAAAGAAAGAAAGATGGATTCAGGTAAGGTCTCCTCCTCTCATACACAATGCTAAGGATCTTGCAATAGCTTTCCCAGCAGAACTATCTGCTTCATTCAATTTATCTAGTCAACACTTTGAAAAGGAGCAGTCTCTCTCATCTCAAATTCTGTTAATTTGTGGCAAACCCAACATCTCAGCTCACTGGCTTCACTTTTTATTTATAATTATAGCAAAGAAAAGGGACTTGGTTAATGAAATATTTGAAATGTTTTCTATATTATGAAAAAGGTACATTTTTAGCTGCTGTAATTGAAGAAAGCTACACAAGAATCTTTAATTATCCCCACCTGAATCTCTCTGTCGTCTGAGATGAGATCAGAGACCAATGTCTGTTCAGGTTCTGCATCCTTTTGATTTCTTTATCATTCAGAGGAAGCCTGTAACCCAGCTCATTAAGACGGTCCAAATCTGGGCTCATACTGCTGAACTTCAACATCTGACTCTGCAACAAATATTAAAAGTGATAACTATGAAGTTCAGTAAATACGCTGTTATATACTGCAAAATTATGAACTAGTGCTCAGTTTAATTTTGAGTGGCCTTGGTGGCCACCAAGTGGCAAGCAATCCCTGCGCCAAGGAAAAATTGCATTTCCAGTTTTCAGCCTCTTGTCTCAGACCAGGAGAAGACTTATGTTCA
>VZTM01010834.1:0-16734 GCA_013400555.1 Jacana jacana | reverse complement strand
GTTTGAAGCCATATGATTATTTTGTCAAAAAAAGTGGCCCTTTTTCTTTTTTTTTTTTCTTAGCCTGAATGCTAGGCTGGCAAATTCCCATTAAAATTATTCAGCTTTTTATTTTTGGGGGTTTTGTTTTGTTGTATGGAGATATCCAATTCTCTACAATAGGAAAGTGTCCTGGGTTTTAGCATGCCCAAAGTGCAATTACATGTATAATTAATCCTGTTTGAAAAATAATCAAATATTAAAGTGACAAAAACCAAGCTCAATGACAAAGTTCCTCAACTTTGAAAGAAGAGAGGAAAAAAAGCCCCACAAAAAGAAAAAGTGAAAGAGGTCAAACTGTGATCATACAATACACAGGATGGACGTTTCTTCAGTATATCAAGGTACTGAAAAAGAATTGATGGCTTCATCCCTAGACTAAATACCACTGAATTAGGAATTGCCTAAATTAAAAAAAAAAGTCAAGAGAAAACAAGATGAAGGAAGTCTCCCAGAACTGCAGGAAGTTCCCTTCCCATTTATATTTGATATTAATTTTTTTCTAAACAGTTTGTCTGTCCTTTCATTCTTTACTCAGGGTCAATCACTCCTTGACTGCCATCAACCTTCTAAGTTCTTCTTCTTACACTTTGCATGAGTGACAGTCTTTTAATATGTATAGAATACATGTATGATATTTGTCAATACCCTGTACCACAAATAGCCAGGCTAACAGAAAAAAAAAAAAAAAGAATTCAACACTTTCTGCACTTATTAGTCACCTTGAGTTCCTCCATTCTACTCTGTATTGCTGAGAGATCAGATGAGTGACTGGGATCTTGTCCTTTCAGTATTTCTTCTGCTTCTGTTATCCAGGCCTCAAGGACTTGCAGGTTCTTGGCAAAGGTTTGATAGTCCAGCACTCCAGCCTTTAATAGAAAAGGACCCACAGTGTAAGAATTTTGGTCACATAGCATCCATATTGACATTACATTCCTGGTTATTCTCATTATAGATTTGCAAGCAGCTGTATAGGCTGGGAGCAACTGTAACTGCTGCTTTGCTCACACTGTGGAATTACTGGACTTTTTAAAAATTAGAACAGGGGATTTTTGATCATAGCAAAAAGGCAACACTTCAATGAAGTACATAAATATCTCCTTGCCTTGAATTAGATAACCTTCTCCAACTTCCTTTTGCAAACTTGTCAACAGGGAGACACACTAGTTGCTCTTAATGCAATTTGAAATGAAGGTTTTGCCTCCTCCTTTCTCCTTCCACAGATTAGTGATAAGTATATTCTAGGCCATGGAGGATTTCTTGGGTAAATCCTCGTCACCCAAACAGAAGCAACTACCTTTGTTGCTTTCTCATTCATATACTTTCCTATGGAACACATTCTGCCATTCATTTTTTGCTCTTTATTCCCTGGTGACACAATGAGTGACATCTACTGAAAAGGCTTTGACACAAAGGGTAGGTGTCAGTTTGGTCAGTGACATTACTAGGAACTGTAAAAGTCAATTCCACACAATTATTAAGAATTTCTCATTTGCTTTACTGCTAAAGATCTAGCTGGGAAGAGAGGTTGTCTTCAGGGGAGCATTAGCTGTGGATCCAGCTGGTAGAACTATTGCTGTCCTCAGGAAGCATGGTGCCCTTGGTATTCCAGATAGACACTTTCCTCCATGAGGTATGCTGTCCTCTTGCCAGAATTTGGCATTCCTTACAAGATTTCTGTGCTGGACTTGAGAATACTTTTTACTTTCAACTTTGGCTTTCAGGAAATGCTGACCAACAGGTGACACTATTCTCTTTTCCCAGGTAGTTTTAACTTATTTATATGATTTTAGAGACCACAGGATGATCAGATTCAAGGACTGAAAACATTCTTGACACACCTGAAGTACAGCCTGCTGCTTGCGGAGAGCCTGTTCTAGGGTTGACAGATTCTGGTTCAGAGAAAGATGATCAGACTGTATAGCTGCTGCTGCTGATGCCTCCACCTGGCTTTTCAGCTCCTCTCCCAGCTCTTGAAGAACAATGAGTGACTCCTGTGCTGTCTGCAAATCCATGAGTACATCCTGTGGCAACACATTAAATAAAGACATGAAGAGATAATCTCATCCTCCCTGATATAAAGGAAGAATTAAACGACCAAATTCCACCACTGTTAAAAAACATATTTACTATTATATTTCAACGCCAAAGAGTCCATCTACACCCTGTATGAAAAGGAAATGATGGGCAAAAAATATGTAGCTGTACACAGAGGAACAGAAAGAAAGGACCACTCAGCTACCTTTGAGAAAGTCTGAGTTACTCTGATGAGGCAAGACTTGTTGAAACAAACTTTTTCAGTCTGCTGACATGCTGGTACTAAGTGGTGGCAGTCCTCACTGTGGGTCACTTCAGGTCTGACTAGACCTCTCTTTTATTCCTGCTATGAATCAGCAGGAGAAATGAAAAACTAACTTTTGCAAAAGGCCTAGCATAATGGCTAAAGAATGGGACATCGGGAAATGAAGAAATGATTCAAATCAAACAATTTGAATTGCCAGGCTGGGTGACGATGGCAGCACACGCTAAAAGAGCTCATGATGTCTTCATTTTTCTCCTTCCAACTGTTTTGCTTACAGTGAGACAATTAACATTTTAATTTTTTTGTCAGCGACACTTAACATTAACTTAAACTCCAAAGAACCCAATTTAACCACAGATAGGAGATAAACTATCCCTGCTGCCTTGAGATACAGACTTGAAAAAAGAGGACTCTCAAGGTTTCACATTGAATGTTGTCCTTCTGTAAGGAAGGATAAAAACAGCCCCAGAACATACACAGTCTCTTTTCATTCAGAAAAACTGAATGGCCTTGACTGGTGGGAATATAGTAAAAGGATCTTTTATTTCTTTCTATTATAAGGAACTCAATAGATTTGGTAGATACAGTTTCCTAAGCAAAAATCCCTTTGATAACCAGGGACTTAAGAATTAATCAAATGATATAATCTATCCACCTTGGTCAAACAGATGACTTCAGATACAAGCTTCTGAAATGCTACTAAAAGTAATGGAGGGGTCACATGAAAAGTCTGAGAAACTTTATTTGGGTAGCAGATGTAAAACTATCTCCTATTCCTGAGATGCACCAGTAAAAAGAAATATGTTTGTATGTAAATTTCCAATACACCAATTATAAAGTCTAGCAATGGAGAGAGAACCTCTTGTGATTTTTAGCCCACAGAGCTGCAAAAAACTGCAAAATTTAACCGAACTTACATTGCAGTCCTGAATCCAAGTATTAACTTCATCATCAGCAATGTCTTTACTGGTGACAGTCTTCAGGAGTTCATTGGTCTGGTCTTCCCGCTGACGGAGTGTGGAAGAACACTGATGGTAACAGTCCTTGTACCTCTGCCACAGCTGTAGGAGGCCCTTACTGGCACGCAGACGCTCTGCAATCTCCTGCAGAAGGTTGTTCCACCTGGTGAACAGATTGGATGAATGATTGAAGCCCGGGAGTCTACCAGAACTATTCCTTCCTCTCTGCTCTTTTCCATGGTCTTTTGGCTTTTAAGAAATTTTATAATAATCACGATGAAGAGATTTGATGAGGTGGGAGGTGGGAAGAGGAATCCAAGAAATACATTGATAGTCTTTTCCAACCTGTCACAGCGGGTCTGATCTGTGCTACATCTTGGATTCTGTATATTAATGCTTGAAGTCAGAGCTGGAGTGCACTTTTTGAAGTGAACCTCCTGCTATTTCCACACTCTGGTTCACTGCACAGAGCATCCATTACCAACAATGAACTGGCAGTACCAGATTCCTGCAGGGGTCTAAAACGCTCAAAACAGGTGTAGATAAGAAATAATTTCTTCTGCTACAATTTCCTCCCAAACCCTGACAGAATGTTTTAAATCATAAAGTGACGTGTAACCCCCTTCTAAAATAATCCCGGACTCGGTAAAACTCTTTGCTTTTTTTAAAAAAATATTTATTTAAATATCTAATCCCCCTTTGAATTAATTCTTGGCTCTAATGGCAATATGTGCTTTCTCAAATGTTCTGGTATTTATCCAATTGCTTCATTATTTCCTCACTAAAGGAAGGCACAATATTTTTCAATTATTACTAAATGATAAAAATGGTGATGTGAAAGTTCTGTCAGTTATCCTTGAAACTGTTATACCCTACAATAAGTTTTTTGAAATGGAATGAATAATCCCTCCCTCCACTTCTGGATTCTAGGACATGATGGACCACAGATGAAAATGAAAATCTAGCTTTTGCTTTTGGATCCTGCCTTTCTGCAGCTTCTATGAGTAAACCCTTAAACTGGTTCTGGTCTGGATCCAAAGTTGGGGAAGCTGTTTGCCAAGCTACTGGTGAAGGCTTAGACCCTCTTGATATCATGCCCTTCCTACAACTAGAAATAGCAACCTTAAATCTGGGGAATCTGGTGCATGCATACCAAACAAACATTTCATATAGGATTTGCACTCCTTAAGGGAAGTACTATTTTCCAGCATGGTATTTATTAAATCTGGTTGGTAGCCATGATAGAAGAATAAAATCTAACAAAAATAAAAATGATGGAAAACTGAGTCAATGGATAAATGCAAATTTACTACTGAAAGGAAAGCTCAACACACAGACATTATCTACCTCATATTCATTTCTTTCAAAGTGTTGGTAAGTGTTTCAGTCACTGGTGGGTGACACTCTTTTAACAATTGGTTGGTCACAGAACCAAATTTCTGTAAGCTATTTTCTTGCTTTTCCAATTCATCTTGTAGGCTCTAAAACAGAAAAATAGTAATAAAAAATGATACATGAAGTATTAAAATTGCATGATATAGAAATATTTCAAAATAGTATGTATCAGTTACATCATACAGGTTACAAATGCAAAACTTGATTTCATGTGTTTTTCATCTAAATAGAAGGTTGTTAAATATGAAGACTGTTAGATTTATTTGATTCAATATCAAGGTGTAGCAAAAAGTAAATTTTAATCTAATATTTTGTCAAAGTGTAAAAATCTTGTAAAACAAATTATTCTAAACAAGGACTCGTGCACAGAAGGAATAAGTGCACGGAACTGCTTTTGACTAAAACTTAACTGATGGAAGAAAATAAATTAAATTGCATTTTCCTGTCTAGAGCAAGATGAAAAAGTAACATCACAAAAAAAATCTTTATTCTGAAAATAAGTTTCTTGTTCTTTCATTTATCAGTCTGAAGTGCTACTGGCAGGGAATATATGTGTTCTTTTTAAAATCCTTAAATATTTGTATGCATTTTAATATAGTTTGAACAGCCCTCAAATCTCAACCTGATTAAACAGTATAATCAAAAACTGAATAAGCAAAAAAACCAATTTTCTGTAACTATTGTTTTACTCACTCCTCTCTGGCACATAAAAAATGAAAACATAGATGAAAGGATGTAAAGTGCATGAATGGATACTCTTTAAATCATGGTTTGAAAAGTGCTGTTCATGCTTTGGGCATTTAGCTTTAGATATGTCTGGACTTCAGATCACAAAATATTTAAGTGATAATGTAAACTTGAATTTGCTGGCAAATAATAACAAAAGTTCTTGTTACTTTAAGCATCTGGAAATACTTTACACAACTATTTTCTATTCTGAAGACAATAGTTTTTGTTGAAATAAAAGGCTGTTCTATGTAATAGAATGATGCTTTTAATAATTTTTAGTTAGATAATTTATAGTAATGTATTTCCATTAATAATACTTTTATAACAGGAATCTTATTCTTTTTTATACTTTTGTTAGGGTGGAAACACACTTGAACAGCTCAGCTGTATCTCAGGCTTTTGAAACATTATTTTCTTTGATCTTCAAATCTACTGCAACCACAGGCTTGAGGCGGGGGAGTAGGTTTAAAGTATGGTCTCAACACGTGCCAGTAACTCAGCAGCCTGACAAAGCACAGTAAGAAACTTTAGTTTTAAGGGTCACCAGCATGATTTAAAAAGTTTTAACGATTTACAGTATGGCTCAAAATTTAAAGAACAGAATCAAAAATATAAAACCAAACCCTGCTATCACTATTCTATTTTTCTACAAAATGAAAAATGCAATGACTATTTGATAATGTCATGGGATTTTAACGTGCCGGTATGTCTGTACTTCCATTTCTTATAAACCAAAATGTATAGTTATCTACATCTGTGCAATGAGAAAAAGATTAATCCTTAATTTCATCCTTAGCATATCAAGAGGCATGGTTTTCTTTTCACCTGAAGGCTATCAACTTGGACTTTCACAGCTTCCAAAGAACCAGTAAGTAGATAAAAACGGGACAAAGAGTATCTGGCTTCCGTCAGGTAACTATTCAGTTCTTCATGAACCCCCTTGTAAATGCTCCACTGATCAAGAACAGACTGCAACAATACCTTCAGCTGGCTAGCCTAGGAGGGAGGAGGAAGAAAAAACAAACAAACAAACAAACAATAAGTAAATAAAAAGCATTCAAGATCTTTGGGTTTTGTTTAAATTAGTTCCTTCCTTTTGATCTCATATTACTTGATCTACATGCCTAATTTCAGACTCGTCGGAGAACGAAGATTTTGCACAGCAATCAGCTAGGCTTACACTGGGTACAGCGTAAAGTTCTGCTTAATTTTATGATAGTAGGATGGCAGGGACTGAGAAGGTATCAAGTCCATTCTGCTTTGGTCCAAAAATGGATCTAGAGAAATTGCTTAAACTGTCAAATACATATCCCTAAGCTAAGCAAGTCAGGCTATGACAGTCAGCAGAGACTGCATTCACCCTGAGAAAGCGGACTGATTTTAAACAAGCTTTGGATGATGACCTGTGTGTCTGTGAAGACCTGTGTGTCTGTGAAGGTAGCTCCTTACAGATCATATGGTACCTCTCCACTAAATATCAGGAAGCACTTAAAAATCTTCAATTACAAGAATTAAAAACAGCCATGAAATAAGAAATATTACATCCATTTTATGTGGAGTGTACACCCGAACTCGGGGATGGATGGAAACAGGAACACAATTCACAATCTCTTCCTTTACAACACAGAAGAAAACCACTAGCTGCAAATTGCTAATTGTTCCTTTCCTCCATGCCCTGTTCCTGGAGCTCTAATTTGCTCCTTGATGATTCTTTTACCATGTGATCCAGATTGGCCCAGGAGCGGTTAATTTCTTGCAATGTTTTCATAACAGCAGAAGAGACTTCTTCCTTCTTGTTCTGTATCAAAGACAGACCACTCCGTTCTACATTTTCTACTTCTTTTTCCTTTGCTCTTATTAAATCTTCTAATTCCTGAAAAAGAAAAAGAAGATGCCTAAGTATTTTTGTTTATTTAACTGGGTAAATAATGCCTTGAGATAGAAAAGATGCCCATGAGCTCCTTAATTTTAAAAAATAGAAAAGTCATGCTTGCTTTGGCATTTTATTCTCAAGAGAATCATAACTCCTCAGCAATTTTTTTTATTTACTATTTTATGTTCCCTTTAAAGCATAGTTGTTTGTCTTTAATTTAAATAGAAGCATGTCCTCTACATTAAAGTTGTGTGATTTTCTGTTCTCATGTAAGAGTCCAAAAGTCATTAAAAATAGGACAGCAGTTAGAATACATGGGAAGATTGTTATGTTTCTTAGTTTGTCCCAGAACCCCGGGAGGGCTTTTTAATTAGTCCAAATTAGCCTCAAGCCTCTGGGAAAAAAAAACAATCATTAAATTAATTTTGCCACCCAAGGAAAAGGACAAAATTAATTCCTAGGGAAAGATGTCAATGTGTCTTTCCTCCTCACATGAAGTAGGCCCCTGCCAGGTCCTAGCAAAGCCCATTGCCCAAGGACAGCGAGCCTTCCCCTGGACGACAAGTTCATTGGAGTCCTGCCAATGACAACAAGCAACAGACTGCAGGAATTTTCCTTATTGCTTCCTCAAGGTTGCATGACATTGGGAAGCATTAATGAGCTTGACAGCATTTTGCTCTGCTCAGCGTTCCCACACACGGACCCAACAAAATGGGAAAAAAATGAACAGCTGGAGCGAAAACAAGTGAAGGAAACCAGGCTGAGGCCATAAGCACTGAGGCCACTGATAACTTAGTGGCTTGTTTTGCAGCCCCAGGCAAGTGCTGACTGTGTTATTGATTTAAAATAACTCTAGATTAGTCATGGAAATGCTGATTCAGTTTCCTGGTTTTATCAATAAGTGAAGCTGCAGAAAG
The DNA here is from genome assembly GCA_013400555.1 of Jacana jacana. Classification (NCBI taxonomy): domain Eukaryota; kingdom Metazoa; phylum Chordata; class Aves; order Charadriiformes; family Jacanidae; genus Jacana; species Jacana jacana. Next base: position 8,520 of record VZTM01010834.1, on the reverse strand, counting down.
TCTGGAGTGTAATGTTCCCTAGTCACAAACCTTGTGATCGATAGCATGAGAATGTAGTTACAAAATGAAGGAGGGAGAACAGGAAGACTCAGTGAGCAACCGTGAGTCATATAGCATGCTCTCATAAGCTCATCCTTAGCCAGGAAACTACCTATATAGTTTCATGACACGATGCAGGGACATCCAGGAAAGTCCTGCAGTGCTCTGACTCATATGGAAGCTGTGCAGCTTCAGAGAGGACAAACACTGAGTCTGAGTGGCATGGGGAAGTCTGGTTTGTAGGCTTCAGGCCAGCACAAATTTGTGTTTACCTGTCTGGAGATAAAATAGCATGACATGGAAAGCAGACTGTGGGGAGAGAGCAATCTTGGGATGCCTCTAAATGAAGCAGCATATCTTGTGTTCTCAGGCTATATATTTTAATTTTGTGCAAGCCTTTCTTTATTGAGAGGTGGATCATCAGGAAAAGAAAACAATACAGCAAAACTCTGGGCAAACTGAAACCCCATGTCTTTCAATAAATTACTCTCCCTAAGAATCAAAAAACCCCAAGAACAAGTGAACCATTGTGTTAAGAGAGCTTACATTTCAGATAGCGAGAGGATATTTGGAACCAAATTTTGCCTACCCTTGCTAACCCTTGTTATTAATAGAATTTATCCCTGCACACATACAACACACTTGTCTATATATATATATGTGAGAGAATTTTTGCTGCTCTTAGCCTTTTCTTCTGTAGTATTTCACATTTCTTCAAACTTCGAGCCATTACCTTGTTTCAGACTGTAGCTTTGGAGTAATACACATTTCTTTTACTGACTGACACCAAAGCAAACACCTCTAAGTTGTACATAGTAAATTTGACTTTCCAAAAAGTACATTTTTGTACATTTAAGTTTGCACAAGATTGCTCAAAAATTCAGACTGTAAAACAGGCAAACATTTCAAACACCAAGAATAGCAAATATTTCTAGTTCTCTGTGAAAAGGGGCTTCTTATTCATAATTTTAAACTCATGACAGACTTAAAGACATGCTACTGTTTCTGATCTGTCATGAGAAAAACTGCTTGCCTTCACTTATTAATATCACACTAGGAAGCTAAAATAACAGAGGTTAATAAATAAACTGCAGCTTTTGTGCTATTTGAACCTGATACTTGGGAGTCTCTGATACAGCTATTTCTTAAACAATTTGCTTCTCTGATGATCAAAGTCTTGCCATACATAACTGACTCCCCTCAAGTGTATTTGCTAACTTCCCTGACCAAAAGGAACCATAAAGGTGATAAATCAGATTCAGCTTTGAAATCCAGACAAGCACAGCTGGCTGATTATGCCAGGCTATGTTAAATTACACCCTTGCTTCAGTCATCTGGGCTTATTGTCCTGCAACTTTAAAGCTACTTGAATTTAAACTAAGCACTAAAACCCGTTTGAAAACAGGTGAAGAACTTTGGGAAAAAAATTGACTTCTACCATATCTGGCCTAAACAAATATTTGACTTTACAGAAACAATGATGGCTTTAATACACTGGTGAATATAGATTAACTTCTTTTATGCATTCAATTTGAATAGATTTCCAGCCCTTCTGTTTGTGAGGACTTAAAAATTTGATCTGGTGTCTGGTATGAAATTTATTTGGTGTCTGGTAGAACAAAATGCTTTTGTGGAAAAGTTATGTGATGCCTGATACCATGTAGATGCCTTGCTTTTAAGTTCAGAAAAATCTGTCTTGCTTATACACCTATAAGCCTGACCTCCAGTTTGAGAGGTCCAGAAGCATGCACCTACCTACTTAAATATATGCTAGTTGGTTAAGATGTTGAGTCAACTGTGATACCCTATTCACTGCTGTGTAGTCCTTATATGAATTTCTTATAAAAAACTGATGTGGTTCTGAACCTATGTGCTTTATGTATAGCTCAGCTTTGCCTCATCCTGTCTGTGCCTATCATAATCATGATTCTCGTTCAGTCTTCTGAAACTAAAAAGGAACCCAGCACTATTGCCTTCACTGGATAGGTGAATATTTGACACTATTTGATTGCTAACACAGTTTGAATAAAACCATAAATCCTCCTTGGATTCCAGCATTTTTCTTCAAATAGGTAGAATATAACAGGTGGAAAAAGAATACAATAAAAGCTGGGGGGGTGGGGTGGGGAGGGACATGATGGATGACAGCAGAGGAAAGACAGTCCTAAGGCAGAAAAAACAAGTTTACAAATAGTCTTGCATGGTGTTCATGACATCAAGTTCCATAAGACTGGCTAAACAGGAATGGGAACATATTCCTTTGACAGCCTTTCTAGTTCAGTACACCTGGCACATTTAAAAACATCTGTGCTTTAATACACAATGCAAAAAATAATAATCATAATTACTTGGGTTGCCTTTAAAGATCTTTGGGACATTATTGTTTCTTCCTCCTTTCTTTCACTTTTGGAATGAAAACTGTCCCTCACTGACGTAAACAGAAATTCTGCCACTGACTTTGATGATACTAAGATTTCACACGGCTTTATTAAGTGCTGTTTCTAAGTGTTCAAAAAAATATTGTTATTTATAAGTGGGTATTACCTGACAGTCTTTCAAAGCATTCTGTACTGAAGCCTGGTCTCCAATTTTCTGTTGTTGTTTCAGCTTCTTCTCCTGGGTTTCAAACCAAGTTTTCAGGCATTGCACATTACTTTCATACTCCGTCCAGGATTCCTGCAGACTTTCCAATAGCTGGATCTGCAAAGTAATATGAGTATATACTTTCTCATACAATTACCTTTAGTGTTGGTCAATCAAATACATCAGTGAAGACCAACGCTGACCAACAACTTCTCAGAATTCAACACTTTCAGAATACACAAACAGTATACGCATTCAAATCAGGATATATCTGCTATTTGCAAAAGAGTCCTGTTTTAACCAAAAGTAATAATATAAAGATAACGTATTAAAATATTATTACACATTAAAAGAAGCTAATATTTAGGTGGAACCTGTTTATGAAGTGAAATTCTTTTCAGAGAACAAGGAGGACTTCTCAAATAAAATTAAGCATACAAATATACATGTTATATTCCTTGCTTATATCCATGTAAAGCAGATGGGGATTTATATTACCTTCTTTGCTAATTGATTGCTTCAAAGTTTCTTTGATTTTTCTGATTGTTCTAGGTATTATTCCATGGCAAATCAGATAGCACTTCTATTCTAAAAAAAAAAAGCCCCAAACCAAACCCAAATCCCAATGCAAGATTTGAAAACAGCAGATGGAGAAAAAGGCTCATCAACTCTCAAGAAATTCAGTAATGACAACTGTAAAGTCCTGCATCTCAGATAAAATGGTCTAATGCAACAATACAGGCTACCAGCAGACTGGATAGAAGAAAAGGACCTAAGGGCCATGGTAGGCTACAATTTGAACACAATGAATCAGCAGTGTGTGTTTGGCTGGCTTCACTCAAACTGGGGAAAAGGCAAAGGAAGCATCTCATTGATCTGTCCACTCATTATGGGGAGTTAAGGAGAAGATGGAAGCAGACTGTTCTTGGAGACGTGCAGTAAAATGAGGAGAGAGGACAGTCACAAGTTGCAATATGGGAAATCCTGATTGGGATCAAGGCAAAAACACTTGTCTCCACCAGGACTGGTTAATCACGGGAATAGACTGCACAGAGAGGGTATGAATTTGTGCTTGGAGGTTTTCAAAACTCAGCTAAGCAAGTCCCTATCAAATCTGATCTGACAGTAACGCAAGCTCTGAGCTTGAGGTCGGACTACATGACCTGCAGAGGCTTCCAGTCGCTATTATCTTATAGATCCATGTATTTTGAAAGATCACTACAGAGTATCTAGTATTTTTTCATTACCTTTTCTGTTATCAGGCCTTGCAGGATTTGCCAACGTCTGTTCATTGCTCCAAGCTGTTCTGCAAAATCAGTTTTGTCGCTACGCTTACTTTCAACATCCTGGCTGCTAATTTGCAGCACTGATTGGTTCACGAAGTCTACCGTCAACTGTTTGCAATTTAAATCTATCTTGAAACCCTAGTAGAAAAGAAGGGAATAAAAACTCCAAAATATAAGTACCTTTGTTTCTTACCTTCCTGCAAAAAAAGGGGAAAAATGTTCAGAAATTACAGCTTTACCAGAACTTAGCAAAAAGTTTCTTTTAGCAATTAAAAACAGTTTCTTTTCCCTATAAATTGAGAAATAAACCAGCAATACATTGTCTTTTGAGTAAAGAACCTGACTTTCCCCCTACTTCTTAACACTCCCTCCCCCCCAAAAAAACCCAAACAACAAAACAATCAGTAAAATTAACTAGTAGTATTGGTCTCAAGGATCAGAGCTATGAAAAACTTTTTATATATTTTTTTTTTCTCTTAGTCTCAAAACTTTTTATACAAAACCAGATAATATAGAAAATATTCATACATACAAAGAAGAATAATAGCCCAGAAGTGATTTTTCAGGAGACTAATGAAACAAATCTGCCACTGAGAATAAAATCACTTGGTGGAGCTCTATCACAATAACACTACTGATCTAGTGAAAGAAGTGAAATTCTGCTTTATCTATACTCCTAAATAGCTATCCCAAGATATATTATCTTTAATTTTTGCTTCAGATGCTGATGAAAATTATCTTGATCTGTAAATTACTGGCCACATTCCATTCAAGAACAGGTTATACTTTGAGGAGAAGGTAATATTATGCAGAGAATTCACAATAAAGCATATGTAATTTGCAAAGTGCTTTGTGGTTTTGGTTGAAAGACAGATCTATTAAAGCTTAATCATGTGCATGATTTTTTGACTTTACCTGGAAATTAAAGTAAGTATATTAAAAATTATATTCCTGCCATAACTAAACAGCAGAGAAAAAGTAATTTTGACTTCTTTTCCACAGTAACAAATCATACTAAATTTTAACTTATGTACAATTCTAACCACTCTACAATGTAAATTTTGTTTTTATTTTTTTCCTTAAATCACTTATATTTTATATATATACGCATACTTAACGCTCATAACTCAAATGGGAAATGAGTACCATTTCCACTCAGTACCTTGTACTTCTTGACGTAATCTTGAATGACTTTCTGTCCTACTACATTTTTTATTTTCTCTTCATCCTCCTGAATGACATTTTCCATCAGGGAAATCCAGGTCATAACTTCAGTGATAGCATGGCGAGAAGGAATTTTGTCCATCTGGAGCTGAAGAGATAACAGACTTAAATTGCTTGTTGTGATAACCTCCTAACAGCTAAATATGAAGCCAGCTTTTAGACCAGTATAATTCTTTAAATTTAGTACTATAGCATTAAAAAAATCAAAACTACACAACCAAAAGCCTCTTGTTGCTACATACGCTAGCAGAACCTTGTGCATTTTGAGATTTATTTTGTCTTGCATAGACTTGAACCCTGTCTATTCAATTTGAACAAACCCACTATCTGATTTTGACAGGACACAGGGATGTGAACTCCCTTTTTTCAAAAATCACACCAACATGTTGGAAAAACTCTTCATCTGTTCTTTGGTTCAAATTTAAAAAATGTAACTGAAAGATTGACATTAATATCAATTGGTGTTAACCAGAAGGGGTGGACAAGATTTGGACATGAGTGTAACTGTTTCACATTAAAATAGCAGTAATGCTGTTCCTATTTTGCCTCACATGAATAAACTGAGGAAGGGAGCAACTATCTCTTAAAAGCAATGCCATCTCTATGGCCTGAATTTTCTGGACTATCAAAGGCCATAACTGGCCTTCCTTACCTGGTGCAACTTTTCTTGTACTGCTGGGATTTGCGTGAGCAGCTCTGTCCACTGACTGTCAATGTGGGACAATCCCGCACGCAACGCTGCTGTATCCACCTTCTTCAGCCTGAGGAGCTGGTTACCAGTACTCAGGACAGATGACTTCTGTGATGATTTAGCATCCACCTCTTTTGAAAACTCCTGTAAGCAGAATCATTTTTGTGGAAATAAACATCTAACTGTGTGTAAAACTAGAGATCAGAAAACTAAGAATATCCTCCCTTCCCTGTAAATATATGTACTTTCTATTAGCGTTTACCAGCCAGACTTCAGACAAAATGAGAACAAAGTTGTTTTCAGTCATAAAATCATTTTCTGTTTTCAGGATCATCAGACTTCACAACTATTGTATATAGCAAATGAGCACTGAATGTGCAAACACACCAGTTCTTTGAAGGAAAGCTCACCTACAGAGCTAGATTTTCTTTTGCATACTCATTACTTCAATGGTAAAAAAAAATTATAACCATGTGACTGCTCAACTGTTAATTTGTAATTGGTGACAAAAAGGTGTCCAAGGTCCCTGAACAACTTACCAAAAAGGAGTTCAGGTGGTCTCGGACTGTTTCCAGTTCCTGAGGAACCGTCAAAGACTGCTGGCTCCAAAACTCCAGTCGCTCCTTTGCAGATTGTAACCAATGTGTCAGTTCACTTGATTCACTCTGGTATCTGTACAGATGTTTAAAGAAGACTAAAGCAGTTATCCCCACTTATTGCCTGCAACCAAACAGTCTTTCCTCCATGTGTTAGAGGAAGATACTGTATATCAGAAGTAACATAAAAATATTTTATTTCCTTTATTAATTTCAGAAAGATGTGATTTAATTTTGAAGGCAGAGATGGTATCAGGAAGTTCTTATTGTAGCCATTACACCCAACATTTCTAACAGTATCTTCTTTTTGCCTCTTAGGACAAACTAAGATTAATGAAAGAGTAGTAATGAAGGACCAAGTTACCAATCTGTTTGGGCAAGCTGCAACAGCACCCCATCTCACCTCACACACATAAATACACTTTTACTTTCCATTAGAAGACTGGTTCTTCCAAAAGCTTCACCAGAGAAGAAATGTAATGCCTTTTTTTTTTTTTCTTTTCAGAAACTATCTCCATATAATTTCATATGCCAAGCAACTAATGAGATGGCAGAATGAGAGTGTCTCTACATAACCTTTATACATACAATCCCTTTATGTAGCTCTCTTGAAAGGCCAGCGACCAAAAAGCCAGCGATATTATGAATAACAGACAAAGCTTGTATATCACTTAGGGAACTGATTTCAAAAGCAGCATATGAACATTACTAAAGGCAGCTAAAAGCTCCCTTTCATATATGCAATGACACAGACTTACAAGAACCCAGTAGTGACAATATCCCTACCAGAACATGCTGAGGCTACTCATGCTACCTGGCAAAGCATACACCCTTTCTCATCAACCTGTATGGGTATGGGTCTTCTAACAATCATCTGAATAAGATTCCTTCTGACCTCCTCCCACCAGCTGTTACAGGTTTTTATTGCAAATGTGAGAGTATGATAGGACTTTTATGGATAGGTATTGTAGAGTAGGTAAATATACATCTCAAAGTACCTTCTCTTAAATGTCAGATCTAACAGTCCTGGATTAAGAATGACTTTGACCTGAACAGCACAGGTGAAGACATTTATACTGTCCAGTACATCAGCATTACCTTGTCCAGTGCTTCAGTATTGTCTCCAGCCTGTGAAGCTCCTTGGTAACCTTGCTGGAGTTACTTAACCAGCGTTCTCCTAGTTGGTTCAGTTGACTTTCGAGATCTGAGCAGCTAACAGAAAAAAGGAGCCTTTTCCCATCATCCAGCACTTGGTATAATTTAGGTTGGTATTCAGTCAGGTTAGATCTCAGATGCTGTAATAGCAGAGGAGATGGTTAGATAGGTCTTCAGGTCTCTGCTATCCCATTTTCTCAACATTAAGTTTTCTTTTATTGCATTTTGTAGCATATCAAATGTCACCACTGCACATCACATTTTTTTCCCTCTGCAGTAGCTCTAGAGATCCCTGAGAAACATAATGCAGGTAACCTGCTCAAAATCTAAATGACCTGTCACAAAAATTCTCACTTTAATATGTTTATTGACACTTCCTTATGATGAACTTCTTGGTATAGATATTTCACACCTTAAAAGAACATTTTCAAAAGAATCTTTGTGGGGCAACACCATTTTTGAGAGAAATTAAAATGCCAGAACTTAATCTACCATCTGCTGAAAACTCTACTGCAACAAAAGTTAAATTTGTCCAATACCTAATTATTAGTGTTGGCCACACCAGCCCTTTTAATATCTATCTTCAGCTCTCTGGTCATCTAACTCTTCTTTACTGATCTATCCTCCCGCTATCCATGGCTACAAAAGAGAAGATCACCCATCCAAATCCCTAAACACAGAAGCTAATTGTTAGGGCAAAAGAAAGCAAAAAGGTACTGGAAAAGGAAAGGCTACTAATACTCTTAACCAGAATCTAATGGTACTAGAGACAGATGTAATTTAAATAGTGACTTGTGGATAGGTAAATAATTTGCAAATGTTGGCAAAGATACCTGCCAATTTCTGATATTATACAAGTAGTACAGATTTTTAGAACACCTATATATTTGACTTAGCTTCAGTGCAAAATGTACATGAATACCCATTTTGCAGGATGCTGAAAGTA
>VZTM01010833.1:1570-12136 GCA_013400555.1 Jacana jacana | reverse complement strand
CAACATACAACTACATAGTTGCTGGGGAGTAGTTATAACTTGCGCTGTAATGATTTCTGATGGATGTTGCTGTAATGTTCACTCCAGTGTTCATTAGAAAGAAAGCGAAGAAAAAAACACCCTAAAATTCCACAGTAGTAGCTGCTTCATTTAGCACAAGACAGAAGTATATTTGAAGCACTTCCTAAAGAACTTTCTTTTTAAAGAAATATGTTATTCCTTGTATACATTTTTTTTTTCCTTATCAGCTGTTTTCTTTTGTTTAGTTAAACCAGTTAGAAGATCTTGTAATGAGACATGTCAGGCTTGTGAGTTAATTTTGTAAAACATAGATTTGCTATCCAGATTAATGCCAACTTTCTGAGTATGTGTTTTTTTTTTTTTAAGATCAGGATATAATTTACATTTTTGAAATATCATATGCAAAGCACCCAGTAGCCACCCCTCTAGCCATTCGCTTTTCATTGCTGCTTGTCAGTATCACACGGAGGGCAGGTGCAGATAGCCTGAAGCTCGTAGATGCTGAGCAATGCAAGTAAATGCCTGGAGACGTGGTTTTATGTGACTACCTAAAGAGGCTAGGAATCATTTTCAGCATGTGAAAAACACTACCTTTCCCCCAAACTTGTCTTTAAATCTGTATCTTAGGACAGTTTGTCCTAAAGTGCAGGACACCTCTGATTCCAAGATCAACAGTTTTCTAATACGTGATCTCTATATGCAGTACAAAAACCAGACTATGAACATAAGATTTGATCTTTATGGGCTAATAGAAAGTAGTGCTTTAGCTTTTTAACCAATTTGACTCTTAATATCCATGACTGGGCTTAACAAAAATTAGAGTTAGGGGCTGTCATGTTGTTTATTTGATGGCCCTGCAAGGATTTCTGTCTTTGGGGAACCTATTTTAGCTCTGGTTTCAGAATACCAGAAGTCAGTGTTGCAGAAAAAATAGGAATTAAAAATCTTTAGATGATGGGCAACAAAAACAGGTATTGTTGCAAAACACAAAGGAGATTTTGACAGAGATGTCACAGTGAAAAATCAGAAGAAATAAGGGCTTCACCTGGTTAAGTCTCAAAAGCCTGAATTTTTTGTCAGACTGGTAGCTTTGACATTGAAGGCAAATTTCTCTTTCAAGGTGTACTCTTCCCTCAAATATTACTTTTTGCTTGCCTTTTTAACTGATAAAGTAGTCATGCTTTATGAGAGCCTGAAAGGAGGTTTTCATTTTGAGGGCTTGGTGAGGTAACTTAATTGTATTTTTTCTTTTTTTGAAGTGATTTCTTTTTCCAGCAGGTGAAAGTAAAATGCCTTCAGGACTGATTATTGTAGATAATCACAGATAGGATGGTTCTTTGGGCATAATACAAAGCCATATCCTTGCTGGTAGTACTCTGCCACATACTTGGGGAACTGTTTTCTAACAGAGGATACATATATAAGATGGGATTCTAATTGACTGAATGTATCCTTGAAGAACGATTTTTTTTTAAATTTTTGTTTTAAGACTTAAGCTATAATTATTATGTTTCAGGATTTCGGGGAAAAAAACCCCAAAGATATGTAGTAGGGAGGTTTTGTCCCTCAGAGAATCCAGGAAAGTAGACCTGAAGGCAGACATTTTCAAGGCCTTCTAATTGATTTTTATGTCCTACTTAACTAGCTTTGAAAATCTGAACTTCGGTAATATGATAGTCTCCAATACAGAACTCCAATATTTTTTATGGATTAATGCTCATTTCAATGGGAGCAAATGACACACTTGTATTGTAATATTACAAAATAGATTTGTCATGAAAAAATGTGAGTTTGTGTATACAGATGACAGCTCTATTTATCTCACAACCTGCTTACATTAAATTCTAAAGGTAAGGGTACATTGTTGCATTTTTCTTTTTCTTCTTTTATTTTTTATTTTAAAATCAAACCCACCAATTTCTTTTGTTGTTGTTATTGTGTTAGTGCACTGCAGTTGTTACAGCTTGAGTCTCTGATTTTCAGGGAATTTTCAAATCCAATTGCCATACGGTATATTTATGCTGGAATTTTTAACATGGTAATATGTCCTCATGTGCTAGTATTATTGTTGATATCTATAAAATATCAGCTAGACATTTCAGCTATCTTACCATTTGAAGTACTTGGACATGACGGTAGAACTGGACTTTCACAATGGACACCCTCCCCCACCCCCATCTCTTTGGTTGAGGGCTTTAGTTTCCTGTTTAAGAGTTCTCTTGTTACAATTCGAAGCATTCCTTACGCATGTAGGTATTACACTATCAGCAATTGTGCCAAGGAGTTTGCATCTTGTAAGTGTAACACAAGTACAATTTAGTCGGTGTTCAAATCAAAGTCCAGTGAAAGAACCTGATGAAGATGTGTCCTAAACGCTTTCTGTGTTTTGTGTGCAGCAGCTTTGAGACCTTAAGCAGTGATGTACAATGACTCAAAGCCTCATGTTATTTAACTGTTCACAACTCTACATAATTCTTGAAGCTTTTTCTAGCAATGAAAATAGAGTCATGGAATTTGTTTTTATTTTTTCTTTCCAAAAAGGCTGTTTTCTCAGAGGAGGTCAGCAGTTCTAGATACAATTTTTAAAAAAATCTATAGATAATATATAAAAATTTGGGGATACAGTGAATATGCCCCCGTAAATATAGATTGTGGATTTGAATTGCAAATCAATATGATTCCATTCTGTTGTGTAATTGAATTTCAATTTAGTCCAATCCAGAGCTCATGAGGCTCATTAAAGAGACTTAACTGCATGCTAAATTACAGTTTGAATAACATTTTATACTTTTTATACTGTCCTTTTTAGTCATATGACTGAGCTGAAAGAACATACTCTCTTTTAAACAAAGTAAGCCAATTCTTCAGTAAAATTACTTTAACCATTGGTCTAAACATGAAAGAGCAGGGAACCTGACACACATTACATATTCAAAAGATAAAGGGAGCCAAAACATACCAATATAATTTCAATACAATTTGTCAAGAAAAAATGCTCCAGTGTGGTAGGCTAACAGCTCCTGGTATGTGTTGGTGTTCTTCCTTCATAATGCAATTATTACATGACAATTTTATATAACAAATGAAACCATTGTTATTATTTTGTGTTAAAGTTGTATCCAGAGAACCCTTGTGAGGTTGTTTTACAGTAGCACCCTGAGACCCTGCTACTGTTACAAATCCCTATGCACACACAGGAAGAGATTAAAAAGCCATCATTCCAAATGAAGAAAGTATATTTGAGGCACAGAGAGAGGGCAGAGAAAAAAACAAAACCCAAAAGCTGAACATTATAACAGAGGTCAATGCTGGAGCTGCCATATATGTCTTTGTCTTGCTGATTTCAGTGGTTGTGTGACAAATGCGAGTCCCTCAAGAGTGACCTTGGATGCCATTTCCGAACCATGTCCTCTGCACACGGCTGTTTCTCTGGGTGTAGAAAGTAGTTCCAAGAGCAGTTTGTATTTGCCGTAAAACTCTTTCTGTATTTAGTACACCCTTCTAACAGTACTGCATATTGGAAGGGTTTCTGCTGTTTGGAACACAGTCATACTTTTGGGGGCTTGTAGTGCTTTAACTTTTCATTCTGGGCTTAATTTGCCTTGTAGTGCCTTCAGCACATTGATCTGTACGTGTAAACACTACAGAAACACAGCCGTATTGAAAGCTTTCTCTGTTTTCTATAAATCAACCGTGTTGGCTAGGACTGACCCAGCCTGTGGCTATTGAAATGGCATGCAGCTCTGCAAGAAGTTCAGAAGTGTTTTTTGTGTCATAGCCACATCATGTGAGTGGCAGTGGGCTGGTGCAGGAACTGCTGGGCAATCTGAGTCCCTTGATGTGGGAGCAGGGAGCCGGCAGTGCTTACCAGCCTGCCCCAGCCACTGAGAAGACTTTTGCTATCTCTAAGCCCGGAGTTATAACTAGAGTTCCTCCTCCCCCTTCAGCCTTCTGAGCAGTGTGGTGTATGTCTTGTGGTTCTTATCTGCTTGCAAGTGTGACTGCAGAGCTTATCAGATCTGGAATGCTACCCCATTTTCCTTTTATATGAAAGAATAAATACATATTTGTGTATTTCTTTTATCTGCACAGTGAATTAGACTGTTTTTGAGTTTTCAAGTGTAATTTTAGTTGCAGGTGTAATAATACATTTAAATTAGTTGTTGGATGTGTGCAGTACTTTTTCATCAAAATCCTTTGTGGTCTTAACCTGATGCTATGCTATGAAGTGATACAGCCAAAAAGACTTTAATTTTGTATTCTGTGTGCAGGTCCTGTAGTGACTGAATGCTTTATAGATATGCAGGCACACAGCAGAGGAACCTTCATGAGCTGCCTGTTGAAGACGTAGTACAATTTTGCAAATCTGTGTGCATTTACAGAAGAGATCATAAGGAGATCTTATGGTCACTTTATTAATATGACGCTGCCAGATCATGTGCCACTACTGAGTGATACCCTTTTGGGAGAGATGTGGAACAGCTGTTGAGTGGTGATGCTTGTGGGGTTCCTTTTTTTAGAGGTACTTTACAGAAACACCATCTATTGTATTTGTATATTGACATGCTTTTTGTAGGCAGATGTGAGGTTGCTCTAAACTGGAAGTCATGTAGTTTACGTAAGTGCTAACTGTAGCTAAACTGGATCTGAGTGAGTTTGTGGCCAGTCATCTCTGAGTGTGGGCAGAGTGAGCTCACATCTCCCTGCAAAACTCTGTGGACATGTATTTTTTTTAAGCCTTGTTTCTGTAATAACGACATCACAGCTTCTGGTATGTAGAATTGTAAAGCATTGCTGTTACAGAAGGAAGAAATAGTAGCTCCTTTGTGAATAAGAAACCGAGAAGCACAAATTCTTTTGCTGAAGGTCCACCAGAAAATCTATAGCAAATGTAGTGACTGAGTACAGAGCTTTGGAGACCTATGTTTACATCGTATGCACTGTGTTGTTCTTACCTCACTGTGATGCAGCATGTGTTTTAAAATGACCACTTGTGTAACAGGTGGCATGCTCTGATTCCTCCTTCTACAGATCATTTGGCTGCAATCTTGATTACAGGGTACAAAAATCTAAAATGGGGATCAAAGCAGAGGGACAATTCTAAAATGAAAATCATTAGGGAAAGAACATCGTGGTTTGGTTGAGGTTTTTTGTTATTTTGCTTTTTTTGCGAATGCATGGAATCAAAGAGAATAAACAATTTAAGAAACAAAACAGCAAAGGCCTTAAAATACACTTCCAGGCCATTGAAGAGAAGTGACACAAAGGGAAGATAATAGAAATTTCCTTGTCTCTTTTGTAGAAAGACTCATCTATAGTGGTTAATTACTGTGTTTACTTTCCTGTTTCAAAATGATCATGTATGAAGAGTTTTCCATGTGTAAGTAAAATATTCTTCATTGAATCATCTGGAAACTGTGCCCTCTACTGTAATTAAGTAAGATTTTTAGAAAGCCAACTCAAAGGATCTCCTCATCATCAGCCTGCTGCTCCCTTAATCTTTGAGACTGCGGCTAAGGGCTTACAGGTCATTAATGTTGTTTTAATTGTGAAATTTTGCACGTTGCAGGGTGTGAAACTGCTATGTGAGTCAGGCCCTAAATGCATAGCTTCATTTCTGTATTACTCCTTTCTCTCATTTCACATCATGCTATAATTCTGAAAATAGTTTTTTAACAGTTGTTGAATGGTACATATTTTAGTCCCAGCAGCCCACAATGATAGGCCACATTCTCAAATGATATAACAAGATGCCATGCTTTTTACTAAATAACTGCTTCCATTTTTTACTTGCAGGCTTTCTTCATGCTCACTGATGGCTGTGCACAGAAAAGACAGGCTACCTGTAGAGGTTTCGTCTTAGAAGAATCGCAATATTATAATTAAAATTCTTATAGAATGAGTATTTTTTTTTTTCTTTCCAAAAGTGGTGAAATCTTGTGTTCTGAAAACTAAAATCTCTTGGAATTATTAGAGCTAATGATGTTTAGGTGAAAAGAGTACTCTTCTATAAGTGGCATTTGGCTATTGATGGAATTTTTGGTGATTCGTAATACTTAGGGCATACAAAATCTTGCACATATTCAGTGATATGTGAGATATGTGATGTCCAGCATTCCCTTGGTGTCAATATGCATTTGTAAGACAAACAAAAGCATAACTCACTTTTTTGTTTTTTTTAGAAAAGTGAGTTATTTTGAAAGATTCTGTGAAATTGTTGGATGATTATATGTTATTCTTAGTGGAGTCAATGAGAGATAGTTAACTTTATTAACCCTCATTTTAAGCCAGGCTTTTTGGTGTTTGCCGAAATGACCTTTGTCTTATTTCATGCTACCTGACATTAGGACACCTTTTCCTTGTTGAAAAAAACAACTCCAAACAAATGGTCATATCCATGAAAACTGCTATGATGTTTGCTTTTGAGCAAAAATTTTCATGTAACCTTTTTATGGTCTTCTAAATATAATTTTTGAGACAAATGAGGAGATAATCAACCTTTGCTATTTCCATTGAAAGCAGGTTGCCTGAACCCTCAGGTCCTTTTGTAAATCCCTGTCTTTGTGGCTTCTTGTTTTTCTCGTGGTGGCATTATGTGTTGTTTGGGGGTTTTATATTCTGCTTTCTAAGACTTGGGAGTCTGTTGTGTGTTACCTCTTGGTGTTTTCAACAGCAAGTGTCACAGAATTATAGCCAGTAAATTAATCCAGATCTGCTATATAGTACATCCTTTTGCCTCTGTTCCCCTGCCTTGCAGCCATGCTTCAGCCTGTAGGTTGAAATGCTGGTTAGTACCAGGGCACTGGAATCTCTGGCACACAGATTTCAGTCTGTGCACTGTTTTTTTCTTCTGGTGTCAAAAGCTTTGGTATTTTAACAGAGTGGTAGAAGAGAAAGTCAGCTATAGCACAGGAAAAAGAAAACATAAGCTTTTTTATTTGGTTCATGCCATGTGCCAATGTAAGTATGAAACATCTTTTGGCAAAAATATCTGAAATTAGAGCATAGGTTTCTCTTTTAGCTTTATTTTTCCCTTTTTATAGAGGGATTGGGAGAGCCAGCCTTTGATAAGGATGCTAGCAACTTTCCAAACAAGCATCTGAAAGTCCTGCAGAAATTGCAGGTATTGAGAATATTTTGAGCACATTTTGACTGCAAAACATCAGAGTGAAGTTTCTGGTGGGACTTGTATCAACTAAATCAAAAGAATACTTTAAAGAATGTTTCTGCAGCAACTGTTCGCCAGTGTGATCACCTGGAATTCAACTTAAGGTGTCTAAAGAGACAGCAGAAATAGTTAAACCTAATAGAATAAGGGCCATTCTTGTGAAAGGGTTAGGTCTTTCTTTTCAACATCTGTTGGAGCTGGCCTCCCAAACACATTGAAAATATGATGCAAGTCTTTTATTGGTAAGAGACAGGCAAAAAAATCTACATGGAACAAGTATCAACCTGTATAGCATTAGTCCTTGGTCTATTTTATTTATGTAATAATTTTTTTATTTAATCACATGATTTGTGTGGGATACACCTGATAGAAATTTTGTATTAAACTTTATGATAATTTAGTGTTTGATGGACAGAGGCTTTTCTACATTGTTAAGAAAATAGAGTTTTTTTTGTTCTTTAAGAAAAATTACCTGGGAAGCTAAAATGAAGAAAAGTGATGCAAGGCTATACGTGTAAAAGAGAAAAAAAAAAAGTTAGCAATCACTTTACCTAATAAGGTCATGAGGTTTGCTTTTCTGTTTTGTCTATGTGTAAATGTTAGCAATCTTTTGCGCCAGGATCTGTGCAAGGTAAAATGAGTCAAGGCAGTAAGAAACAGGTATCTTTCTTCCATATAAACCCCAGGTACCTCATACCCTCATACTTGGATTTTCACTGTGAATAACTGAATAACTATTTTGGATAAATTAGTTTATTTTCATTTTATGTATACTTTGGTTGTGTTAGTAGAATTCTGCTATTACTGAACACTTACTTGATTGGACTATTTTATTAAATTCACTAAAGGATTGTGGTTGAAGGAAAAGTCATTTGTGTATGGTGTTGGAAGGGACCTTAAAGAATGTCTAGTTCCAACCCCCCTGCCATGTACAGGAACACCTCCCACTAGACCAGGTTGCTCAAAGCTCCATCCAGCCTGGTCTTGAATACCTCCAGGGATGGGGTATTGACAGCTTCTCTGGGCAACATATTCCAGTGTCTCACCATCCTTACAGAAAAACATTTTTGCCTCGTATCTAATAAAAATCTACTGTCTTTCAGTTTAAAACTGTTACCTCTCAACCTGTCACTACACTCCCTGATAAAAAGTCCCTCCTCATCTTTCCTGTAGGCCCCTTCTAGGTACTGGAAGGCTGCTATAAGGTCTCCCCAGAGCCTTCTTCAAGATGAACAATCCCAAATCTCTCAGCTGGTCTTAACAGGAGAGGTGCTCCAGCCCTCTGATCGCCTTTGTGGCCCTCCTCTGGACCTGCTCCAAGAGGTCCATGTGCTTCTTTTGCTGGGACCCCAGAGCTGGACACAGTACTCCAGCTGGGGTCTCATGAGAGCAGAGTAGATACAGCAGTCTAGCCCAGATGAGTCCATTTTGAATCGTCTGGGCTGTTTGAGGTTGGGTTTTTTGGTTTTGTTTTTTTGACCCTGACTAGCTATGTAATGGGCAAGCCTGCAGCTGATTCCCAATTCTGAGGTGTTATCTGAGCAACAAGCCTTCATCTGCTTAGGGTCACTGGGCATGGTTGGTCCTATTCTACCTTCTTCCTCACTGTTGCTGTAAGAATCAAAGCTTCATATGCATATTATTTTGCAGGATTTTGTACGAAATGGAACTTTTTACTTGATAGATTAACAGAGTGCTAAAGCCAAATTTAAAATTTTGTGTATTTAACCTTTCCTCATAATTGCTTGTCCAGAATAAAAGTTTGGTGCTTTGTTCCTAAATTCTCTACATGAGGTGGTGTGCATTTAAAGTGTATTTATACTCTTTCAGATTAATTAACTGTGACCTTATGAACCACTGTCCTTGTTTAATTGGTGGCTCCAAAGCACACTAATGGCATAAATCAGCTGATAATGAGATTCAGATTTGCTTTTAAAAATATATAATAATACTGCATTGATATAGCAAATGAGATTTGTTGACTCTCTGTTGGTATTACAGGAGAGAAGACACAATTAAATGTGTATTTTCAGGATGGGGGAGGGCTTGGCTGGAATGAATAATATGCACTTCAGGGTGGGTGTATGAAATAAGGAGGATATTCTACATCAAGATAAGTTTGGTATTCTCTCCTTGTCTCTAGGCAATGTGCAGTACTGGCTGGTGCACTTTAGGATACAGAAATGTTGTGGGAAGGTGTTTCTTAAAGATTACTGGAGGCTAACAAAAATGATTTCATCTTAAATATAGTTACACATTTTTAAACTGAGTTTATACCCACTGTTTTATGAACTGCAAATTAATCAGATAGCTCCCAGAGAACAAAAAGGTTTTGACCTACACTGGTTGCCCAGGCTCCATTACTATTTTCAGTTTAATGTTACCCATATCCATCCTCACATTTGGAAAGAAAACAAGGGCTGCGCAACAAAGTTTCTTTGTTTTCATAAGAACTAAAAATGTGCTGTATGTAGACCAAACAATAAAAATAAACTACTGAACTACCTTCTAATGCATGGGGGTTCTGGAGAGAGGAAACCATGGATATTTAGAGGCATAAAGTGAGTCATTGTGCTAGTTAAAGAATTTTATAAGGCGAGCTCTGTGGGTTTGAGTTGCATCTGTTACCTTTCCAACTAGAACTGAGGGGTATGCAGGAAAAAGAATGTTGGATTTAATCATGCCTTATAGTGAACACATTGTACTTGGGCTAAGCTTCTAACTGGGATCTAGAGTGTAGGAGAACAAAATCGTTAGTCTGTCTTTCTGTACGCATTTTGCCTTAGATGGGTTCAAGTTAAACACACTTAAACAATATTATTTTACAGCAGTTAAGCTGCGAAATTCTGTTAATAAAATACTTCAAAAAAAGCAATGAATGTTTGTAACACTTGAAAGCAAAAAAACCCCAAACAAACAAACCCACCAGAAAACAACTAAACAAAAAGCCCCAACAAAAAACTGAACCAGCCAAAAAACCCTCACAGCTATTTTCCTTATTAAAAGATAACCATGCTTGCATTTATGACAGTTCTTAGAAGCCGTAATGGCCTGGGTTGCTATGGTGTGAGATGCAGAACAATGAAATAATTGTTTCTCTTGGTATTGGCTTCCTGGAAACAAATTCTGTGTATATTACTGGGCTGAAAAAGTGACAACAGGCTTGTGTTCTGTTTTTATTTAGCTCCTAGTTAAAAATCATAACTATTCTATAAAAATAAAAAAGTAACCTTTATCAGTTCTGGACTCTTGTTTACCTTTTTTCCTTTTGTATTTTCAGGTCAGTTTCATGAATTCAAAAGCAACTTACCAGTGATTTCTGGAAGCTGGGGCTGATTTTCTTGTGTATTTGTAAGTATTTATTGATTAATTTTCCT
>VZTM01010827.1:0-10683 GCA_013400555.1 Jacana jacana | reverse complement strand
CTATTAAGCATCTTTACTCATTGCTTTTTTTGGGGGGGGCTATGTGATACCAGATTCTAACACTTGTAAATAACTATTCAGGTATTTGGGAACAAGACATTTGGAAAATGTTGCGAGTCATTCAGTCATCATTATGATCATTTGTTTACTTAATTGTCTATGTTACTGGAAATTGGCAGAGGAGTTAATTCTGTCAGAGATGCTTGAAAGAAGTATTGGCCAATTTTCAACCCTACAGTACCATTCCTGCCCTTAAGTAATGAGTGGGTTTTATCATTTTGACCTTATACTTCTCCTGGACAGTGTTTGATATGACCAGAGGCTTCTAATCATATTGTGTTATATTAAGTTATTTTGAGACAGTGGAATATATATATTGTGTAACGTAGAACTATTGGTTGCTTAATGTTTGTTTGCTTTTTTTTTTTTTTTTTTTTAAGAAAAAATTCTAAGCAACTGAAATTCTAAGGAACTAGTGATTCGAAGGAACAAACCCATTGAAATTCACAACGGATTCTCTGTTTACCTGTCCAAATATGATAGCTCTGAGTTACAGGTCTGTTTTTTTTCACTTCATTCTCTCAAGAACAGCGGTTTAAGTTCTGGGTTTTGTCTTTGATGGAAAAAAGCATAAATGACAAAATATCGAAATATTGGCAGCTGTTGTTTGAAAAAATCAAAACATTGTTTTACAGGTAATAGGATGATACTCTTGAACATGTCAAATTGCATCAATCCTCAATGTCATATACTCCAGGATGCAGGCGTTATTTACTGGGTAGCTTACGTTAAATACTGTAGCAGACTCTGTCCTACTCTTGCATTCAGAGCACGTAACCCTCATACTCAACCTTGGGTGAATTCTTTAGTTTTTTGATTAGTGGAGACTTGGACACTTTTTGGCCAGAAGAACTGCATGGTCTGCATAACAATGTTGCTAAACAATCTGGGTTTTTCATAGGATATCTGCCTCTGTTATATGGAATATTTAAAGCCTTTAGTTGCTTACATTGTGCATGGTGATTGTGTCCTACTGTGTATCAGAGAAGGAGGAAACTATTTTTTGTTTCTCTTGGTCATTATTTAACTACCATACTCCATGGTTTAGTTATTCATAAGACTTATAATACTGTAAGTAGGAAAGGGATGATATAAAGTAATTTTATCTAGTATTGTGG
Organism: Jacana jacana; assembly: GCA_013400555.1. Lineage (NCBI taxonomy): Eukaryota > Metazoa > Chordata > Aves > Charadriiformes > Jacanidae > Jacana > Jacana jacana. Next base: position 9,505 of record VZTM01010827.1, on the reverse strand, counting down.
TGTGTATTTACCAAAATCAAAAGGTAATGGAAAATACTTAGAAAGAAGCCAATGAGTGCAAGAGAACCTTAGAACTAATTTTATTCCTCATCAAGGTCTTTTTGCTCAGAGAATTAATGCATTAATTTTTTAAAAAGAATGACATCAAAGATGATGATAAAAAGCAATTCAGTGGAAATCTGTAGGAAATCATTCAAATTCAAGCTGGTACTAGTCTTGTTTGGCTGTTGGCAAAAAGTATAGCACACATAGCCACTTGCTATTCTAGCATAACACCAAAGTAAGGTCAGGCAGTTGGCTGGTATTCATGAGAGCACCAGACAGCAATGCATCTGTTCCAGAAGCAGATGGTGAGGTGACCCAACAGAAATAATCAGAACAGCAGAGGGCATTTTTACAGCCAGCCACCTAATCTTATATCTCTAATTTAAAAGCAAACAGAAGATGCCTGTAAGAATTGCTGTAAGAAAGAAGTATGTTCTCTGCGTGTATATATAGAGAGAGACTACAGAGCATTTATATAATGATATTTTATACTATAGCAATGTACACTATGAATATATTAATTCTAGTTTATTATATACCATATCAACATGCACATAAAATACTACATCCCGAAAAGAAAGAGCTGGGCAGTAAATGATCTAGCAAAGCAGTTTATACCCATAGTATTTTCAGTCAAGAATACTCGATGTCAGTCTGTAACAGTAACCTAAGGTGTACATTGGCAAGGAAGTTTTGTGAGCAAATTTGTTGAAGACAGCTTGTCCCAATGCCATACATTACTCTGAAATTGTAACCTTAACAAATGTAGCTTCCCTGCCCATCTATAAGAAAGAAACTTAGAGTAAGCCATTAGGCAAGCATCTGGCACCACAGAGACTAAAATTCTCACACAAGCTGCTGGTGACACACTGCAGTGCCTATTACTGACTTGGAGCAGCACGGTGTTCAGTGTGCATTAGAGGCCCACCTGTGCCCTGCAGTTGTTGAATGCAATGGCTGCTACAGGTTTTGACTGCAGTAATTTAGATACTCCTACTCAAACGAGAGGCATCAATACTATTTACTAGTTGTCTGGGTCATATAACTAATCAATCATAGCTGAGGTAGTGGTCATGCCATTAGAAAATATGCATGTTAGTGTTCTGTGGTCAAAGGTATCTGCCTGGTGATTTTTTTTTTTATTATTTTTTTTAATATTGCTTTTTAGGATGTTAATAAGCTTTGGGCGCAGAGAGAAGTGTTGCTTTCTCGATCTGAGCTGTCATTTTCTAGTATTCTGTGCTGGTTTCTTACTCATTTTGAATGTAATCTTTGCAATATTTTGCTTTAACTGATAGGGTTAAGGAATCTTGATTTTTCTTTGTTATTTACAGCTTGGAGTTTTTGGAGTCCTGTTGATGAATCTTTCTGCTCAAGGCTGCGTGTAATGTCCTAAATTCCTGCTCAGGGTTGGTAAAAGCTGATACAAGTCATTTAGAATCAGTTTAATGCGAACTTCTATTGTATCTGTGCCTGCTAGCAGAATGTCTGAAAGGACATGGTCTGTTTTTCATAGATTATAGCTTGTACATTCTTTAAAAAGCAAATGAAGGCTTTATGTTGGCTTCCACGTGCAGATCCCAGCCATAAGTGCTCTCTTCTCCTCCAATATGTCCAACTTCAGCTCAGAAAGTTGAGGAAGGGAGTTGAACAGTAACCAAAGCTATAATTGAAGCCATTAGCTATGAGACTAAATTGTTTTTGCTTATGACAAGGTCATGGAATATAATTATTATGCATATTATTATTATAACTTTTAAATGGAGAACTGCTCAATTAGTCATTATTCCTGCCTGATTTTTGACATGAGAATACTTTAGTTGGATTGTGCTAGTTGCAGCTGTCTTTTGCCAGCTTTTAAGAGATGAAAATAGATTGTATTAAACCAAGTGACATTTCTAGCTCCATTTTTTGTTTCTTGTTATATTAGCTATGTTTAAAACAAGCTGAATATTCCTTAAATGCAACAATACTGCCGATTTTTAACTCATTTGAGGGGAAGCAGCAACTAAATCTAGTCTCTAGTGGTGCCAGGTTTTAACTAACATGGGCTGTGACAAGAAATGTCCTTTCAACTTAGGATACAGTCCTAAATTTGGGACGCGATAAACTTAACAGAGAGCACCACACGTGTCCTCAATAAAATTACATAAGGTAGATGATGGGCATGGATCTTCTATGTGTTTTAATCCCAGACCAATTTAGAGGAAATGTCAATGTTTTAGAAACTAATAAGGCCGTGTCTCGTTTAGCCTAAGTAGAGACTAGTGTTTTTATAAGAAATACTATTCCTTTGATTTATTTTGTTGTGCTACTCACAATTTTCTGCATAATGTTAGACCAGTTCCTCCTTTTATATTTGTATTACACATTTTTTTACAAAGCAGTAATTATCAGTGATGTGAATTGTTTCAAAATAAGGGAGTGTTGATGCCTTATCATGCATTTGCAAGTTAATATAAATGAGGCACTCATTACAGTCAAGCTTTACTCCCAGAATAGAATAATATTTTAATCATGTAAAAAATAGATTCACATTTCCACCCTGACCTTTATTTTAGTAATTGTAACATAGTGGAAATAAAAAATCAAGGTCAGACTCCTAATGCTGGTTGTTCCTTCATTGTGAGTAACCCTGATCATTTTTTAGGCAAAATCAGCTGTTAGTGTTCTTATCTGGTAACACTGACGCTTAGCATATTGATAACACTTGGTGCTGCAGATGCAATCTTTAAATTTAGTTTGTAAAGTAAAATATCTTTTACTACAAGGAAGCAAAGACCAGTTTCAAACAAGTTTTGACAATGTGAATCCTGGAGAGTCAATGTACTTTATTTCACTGGAAAAACTGTTTTTCATGTCACTCACCCAGGGAATATACAGGTCACATTGCCAGGCAATAAGAAAAGGAACAAAACGAAAACCTGTCTTTGGACTCTCTGAAAAGAGATTCTAATTGTATCAATAATACTTTTAAAAACATGAGTTACTCATTGATTTTGAAAACCTATGAACATATGGGTAGCTTTGATTTCTCTAAAACTTTGTTATTGACTCTCAGATGCAGAAGATTGGAGCCTTTTTAAGGGTAAAGTGCATATAGGAACGCACTGATTCCCAGAAAAAAAGCAAACAGGCTGAAGCAGAATAGTGGTGGTTTCTGATTCCCAGTGCTCTGAAAAGGAGTCTCAGGGCTTTCCGAATGTTAAGTACAGTGCTTGGGGGAAGGAGTTTACTTCTTTGCTATAGTAGTACAAAGGTTGATTTATTATAGTTGTGTGCTTGACAAATACTGTGGTCAAGTCTTAGAGTGTTCCGCTGTAACAGGCAGAAATGGACCCGTCAATGAAAAAGACAGTAAACTGAAACACAAAAATTTAATTTGCCCCAAGTCAATGAGTTAATGGCAGAGCAGGAATAGGATTAGTATCTAATTTCAAATATCTCTACTACCTGCTTCCTTGATGGTGCAGAGGCAAAGGAACTTTAATGTGATGCTTAATGCCTGGATGCCTACCTCAGGAGAAGCAGATGTGCCAATTTCTGAAGGGAACAAAGGGAAAACAGTTGTGGCACAAGTCCCTACGTTTAGGCAGAGGAGTGCTGTCTTTAAGGGAGTGAGGGGCAGTTACACAACATCTGAAAGACAAAGAACAGGTCTGCCAGAAGCAACTGCAGAAGTGTGCTCCCATGTAATCACTGAACATTTATGATACCTATTAGCAAATATTTTTCTCTCCCCTTGAACTGCAAAGTAGGTCTAGGGTATTCTTGGAAACATAATTTCAAGTTTTGGAAACTAGTGTTCTCCTAGGATAAAAGACTTGTTTGTTCACAGTCTGTGGGGAAAAAATCGTGACATTGAATGACATTGAATCATCCCTCTGACTTCTCCATATCTCAGTTGATTTTTGCCATGTTCTTTTCTTCTGGCATTCGGCAATTTGTTTATATGGTTAGATTTTCAGTACTACTATTCTGTACTTAGAACCTGACTCTAGCAAAGGTATATTTCTGGTTTGACTGGGTTCTATAGACTTTCTTTGCCAAGACCTTTTCTCTGCTGCTATGTTTACTGTTTAGCTTAACTACAGTAATTTTGCTATTAGAAGGAGTTGTTATATATGAAATAGTAATGATTCATGTATTTTGAGGTGCATTCATTAATGTTGCCAGAAGATTATCATTACTTCTGCTAGGGAGAATGCTGTTAGTTCTCAAAGCGCCATGTAGGATTTTAGATGCCATTTGAAAAATTCCCAGGTTCTGATGCTGTTTTTTGTGGTAAAAGTCTTCTAATGATCCAGTAGTCTTCAGAATTGACAAGTTTGTAATTTAAAGACTTGATGCACAGATGTTTCATTATTGCTGTGAGTACAGATGATTTTCATACATTTAATCATAGTTGCTATAGTTACAGTCAATGCAGAAAATTACACTATTCAGTAGGTGTTAAGGTTTTGGGGGGATTTTTTTTTTTTTTTAAAGCATGAAAAACAGTAAAAAACAGTGTTTTCTTACATTTCCACCATGTGCATTCTTTGAACCTAGTGGAATTTCGGCAGTTCTGGTAATTTGCCAGTCTGGTTCCATCATAGAATCCGAGAATGGTTTAGGCTAGAAGGAACCTCTAGGATGAGCTTGTCTGACATCCCCACAGTCAGCAGGGACACCTCCAACTAGACCAGGTTAACCAGCGCCTCGTTGAGCCTCATCTTGAATATCTCTGTCATACCACCAGCCACACACTTCCCAGATGTTGCCTTTGTTCCATATTGTCAGGCTGCTTTTTCTTATCTTTTTTTTCCAGTTTTGAGGATGTAGGTGATACTGGTGATACTATTTTATCAGACAATGTCTCCTGTCAACTAGATTAGATTACTTGCCTAAATACAAACAGGTGCTTCTGCATTCTTGAGGGGATCTACACCTCCTTTCAGCTGAAGTCTTTGTATATTCCCAACGACACTGACCCACTGTCTAAGTTCTCTGATGGCAAATCCTGCTTTCCTTCCTTTACGATACAATATGTTGCTGCTTCCCTCTCCATCAAAGCCTTCTGATTTCTACCTTTTCTTCATTTCTTTACTTGTCTCTGACTAGACGTGGTCAAGTTCTTAAGTTGCTTTTTTGATACTTACCACTACAATACCATGATGAGGTTTTGGCATTAGTATTTATGAAACTGAGCTATTTTTACAAACTGATGAAAAATGAATTCCTGAAGAGCGGGCTTGTATTTCTTCAATTAAGTTTGACTGTCATGCATTCAAATTGCAAATACTGTAAGACTTCACTGGTACTTTCCTTGTATTTGTTATCCTGAGCTAATATGGGTTTCCTCCTTCCAGGAGCGACTGTATTTTCTCATTAAAACATACCAGATTTATCCCACAGCGTATCCTCTAGAACATTTTGTAATAATAATAATAAAGACTTTTAAAATCTGCCATATATGTAACTATATGGCACCTTGCCTCTGCATTGCAGCTTTGAAATCTGCAATGTACAATCATAGAATAGAATCATAGAATCATTTAGGTTGGAAGAGACCCCTGGGATCATCAAGTCCAACCATCAGCCCTACTCTACAAGTTCCCCCCTACACTAGATCTCTCAACACCACATCTAATCTGCTCTTAAACACAGTCAGGGATGGTGACTCCACCACCTCCCTGGGCAGCTGATTCCACTGGCTGACCACTCTCTCCGTGAAAAATTTTTTCCTAATGTCTAGCCTAACCCTACCCTGCTGCAGCTTGCAGCCATTCCCTCTTGTCCTGTCGCTCATTGCCCGTGAGAAGAGACCAGCACCAATATCTCTACAGTGCCCTTTCAAGCAGTTGTAGAGAGTGATGAGGTCTCCCCTCAGCCTCCTCTTCCTCAGACTAAACAACCCCAACTCCCTCAATCGATCCTCATAAGCCTTGTTTTCCAGGCCTCTCACCAGCTTTGTTGCCCTCCTCTGTACTCGCTCCAGCACCTCGATATCTCTCTTGTGCTGAGGTGCCCAGAACTGGACACAATACTCAAGGTGTGGCCTAACCAGTGCTGAGTACAGGGGGACAATCACCTCCCTACTTCTGCTGGTCACACTATTCTTTATGCAAGCCAGGATGCCATTGGCCTTCTTGGCCACCTGGGCACACTGCTGGCTCATGTTTAGCCTCCTGTCGACCAGCACCCCCAGGTCCTTTTCTGCCAGGCAGCTCTCCAGCCACACTGCCCCAAGCCTGTAGCTATGCATGGGGTTGTTGTGGCCCAAGTGCAGGACCCGGCACTTGGCCTCGTTGAAGGCCATGCCATTAACATTGGCCCATCTATCCAGTCTATCCAAGTCCCTCTGTAGAGCTTCCCTGTCCTCAAGCAGATCAACACTCCCACCCAACTTAGTGTCATCTGCGAACTTACTAATAGTGTTTTCTATATCCTTATCTATATCATTGATGAAAATATTAAAAAGGAAAGGCCCTAGTACTGAGCCCTGAGGAACACCACTTGTGACCGGCCGCCAGCTGGATTTAACTCCATTGAGCACCACCCTTTGGGATCGTCCTTCCAGCCAATGCTGGATCCAGCAGATCGTACGTTCGTCCAGGCCATGAGCAGCCAGTTTTTCCACCAGAATGTGGTGGGGGACAGTGTCAAATGCTTTGATACTTGGATGATACTTGGATTTCTGTTTTGCTTTGTTAAGATATCCTGCAGCCCTAAATTATCAGAAATCAAAGACAAAAGTTTAAACAAAGTCTCCTAGACAGACTTCTTTGGGTCTTTCCTTATCACAGTTTTGGTTGGGTTGGGTTTTTTTGTTTTGTTTTTGTTTTCCAAAAGGACTATTGCTAAGTGTGAAGTCTGGGTTATTACCATTTTATGGTAATTATGCAAAATATGTTGCTTGGGTTATCAGTAGATCCAAGTAAATACTCGTTATCGCTTTTGAGTGTTTTTCTTCCTCCTACATTTGGGTAATATTGGTGCTCTGTGTATGTGCTCTTAGGAAACCAGTTGAATGTGGATCAGCTAGAAAGTTTACTCAGCAATCTATGGGTTTGGGGTTTGGTTGGGTTTTTGGTTGTGGTTGTTTGGGTTTTTTTTTTAACTCGAGGTGAAAGGCTAACAGTATAAATCCTTTCCAGAAATTATTGTAATTTTATTTCATCCATTATGTGAGGTAGTTTCACATACTTGTAGATTATTCCTATGATCCTAACTCATTCCAGTGTCAGATAAAAGAACTGTCATTTTTTCCTATTTTATCATATTATTTCCCCAAGTACTCAAGTGAACTAGAGAAATGAGATCTTGGAGGCTTCAGTCCCTTGCTACAGAGGAGATCAGAATGAGACCACTGTAAAGCCACGGCCCTTACTTAATAGAGGGGAAGAGAAGATATTACCAGGCACTAGATTTTATACTGACATTTTATACCTACTCTAAAAGTGTGGTTTTCAGGTTCATGGAGCCTGATATGCTATTCTATCACCTTTTCTGTGGTACTAACAGGTCTTTCTAAAATCTAATTAAGTTAATTGAAGCTAAAGGTTATATAAATGTAATTAATATATAGAATAGCAATCCTTTAATGATAAATTAATGAGTTGTTGTTGATGCTAACTGGAGTTACCTGTGCATATGGATTACTTTGTTTTTCCACGATGTGTCTGTCTTTATCGTGGAAAAAAAAGCCTCTGCATGATGAGACCACCAGTCCATATCCTATTTCAAAATACTGCCAGAAACAATATTCAGTTCATTGATTAGCTGCTAAGAAAGCATGTTTCAAATCATTACTGTCAAAACATTTAAAATGCCCAGTTTGGATTTGAGAGGTTGAAAATGTGAGCTGCTTATGCAAATTCAAACCAGCATGAATATCAGTTTTGATTTGTACCCTGCAACATTTAAACAACCTCAAGCAAAGGCCAAATCAATTATTTTTTGCTTAGCAGTTCATGATTCTTGGCATTTTAAGTCAAAACCTAACATCAGCAGTTTGTAAAATACTGTTAAATGTTGAACTTCTGGAAAAATCTAACTTTCCTGTGCCTGCAAAATCTGATAGGCAGTTTCATAGAATTACTACCTGACATACACACCCCCTTGAGATTTGTCACTTGTGTCCCCAGGCTTTTGATCATATTATAGAAGTAAAATGTGACCAAAAAACCCTGAACGTGCAAATTGGTCAGCTCATCCAAAGTCACCAAGATTGTACTGATTTGTCAGCTATAAATTTTTCCTTGCCCAGAAAAATATTCTGAGGAAGCTGTATTTGTATTTTGCTCGTCTCTTTCTAATTCTTGTGATCTACTTTATGTTTTATTAAGAAAGGATACCTTTCTTCCTTTTTTTTGTATTTAATGATATCTTGGTGTTGTGACAGTAAAAAGCTGGAAGCCAAATGTTCAGGCAAATCAAAATTTGTCCTTATAAATTATAATTTGGCTTTATATTCTTGAGAATAAATAGGCTATTAATATTCTTTTTCTGTTCCTTAAATGCAGAGTGTGAACATTAATCCTTGCTCTATTAAAATTTTAGATGCCAGGATAACTCATTTTAATGTGTAATATTTTCCTTATGTATTTTCGGTCTTTTGGAAACCTTTTTTTTAATTGTCAAAACAGACTATTAGTATTAACCTGGTTAAATCAAATTTAAATTAATGCAGACAGCTCATCATATAAAGTGATTCATATGTAAAGCACAGTATCTGCGTGTAATTTAGTAAAATACAGAAGTTAATATCAAGAGTTTTAGGAAAAAGGAATTACATCAAGTGTAATTTAACCTAATTGAGATTGATTTAAAATAATTTTATTTTGGAGGGAGGTCTGGCTTTTCAAAAGCAGTCTTTTTACACTGTACAGACATCTCAGTATTGTGAACTTTTTTCTTTTATAATGTACATAGTTGTACGCTGGGTAGATCAATTTCTGTACTGCCCGAATTTCATCAATTATCTCCTGCTTCTAGTAACTCTCCACAATTCTCCGGATTTTTTCTTTCTCACAGTAGCTCTCATCCTTATAAACTTTAGTAAGCAAGGGAATGCAGTATATCTTTTAATCCATTCTTAAATTTGTCTGTATTAAGACATGTTTTTGACCATAGGCTGTTGGGGTATTTGGGGTATGTGGCTTTTGACCACGGGCTGTTTTGTGCTACTCTTGTATTTTCCGTAGACACTGTCTAATTTCAGTAGAAATTAGAAAAAAAGTCAGATTTTCAGACTTTGCTTTGTTCCATCAATGCCACTAAAACTAGAGTTCTTAATGGAGTGTAAAACACTTCTCTTTTTAGGGGCACTTGGTTGTATTACTGTGTAGGGGCGGGGAAGTAAATAATGGTAAAACTGTTGGCTAGTTAGTTTTGTTGGTTTTTGTTAAATTATTTGGCAATTGATCCATCACTAACCACAAAAACTGTTAATAATGAACAGTAACAGAACTTCTGT
>VZTM01010730.1:0-24648 GCA_013400555.1 Jacana jacana | reverse complement strand
CTTCTTGGACTAGCCACAATTGGCAATACTGCTGAAATTGTGGATTCAGGTCTCCACAGAGAATCAACCTGAAAAGCAGAGCAAATTAGGTCTTTCAAAGATCCTTCCTGCTTAAAGTAGGTTAGTTTTGGAAGTAGGCTAGTCTACTTACCACTAACATGGGGGTCTGTATGTAGTTTTGAAATCTTCCATAAGGATGTATCCAGAATGTTAGACTTACGACTACTTCTGATTGATTTGAACAGCAGAGATCAGTAGTAGGCAATAAGAATTTGTTTCTATCCTCCTTGTCCATGATTTTCAGGCTCATGTTTCCAGAAATTGGTGATGGATGGTGTAGTAGGAAAAATACAGATGCTAGACCACAGTAGAGATGCAGGAGAACAGAGAATGTACAATTTGCCTGTGATTACAAGTCTGTGTACCTCTCAGCGCTGGGTAAGCTACTTAGTCCACAAGGATGGTGAGTTAAACTAGGGCAGTAATATTAGGAGGCCAGACAAATAGATTTAGCAGTTTACAAGTCCCAATCCCATCTGCTCCTTTTCTTCCTCCCTGCTCTGGGCTCCCTGTGTTTATTTTGCATCAGCTGCAGCACTGTGACTGACCACCAAAACCCTGTAATGGAAGGCTCAGAGAAGATAGTTATTCCATATATTCTTTCCTGGCAACTGGGGTTGCCCAGTATCATGACAGTGAGCATACAGACACTGGTAATGGGAATCACTTCTGGTTTTTAATTTAACTCTATGTTGCAATTGCTATACTGAAGTACAGTATTGGGATTTCAGTACACTGTTTTATCACTGTGCTAAATCAAAATTCCATGTAATGTCAAGTATCTGAAATAAGTAAATTTGGTATTAAACCTTAAACCCCTTATGTTTGGGATATATGTTACATATTGTTCAACAGTATTGGACCCTGACAAGCCCCCACAACATCCCACTGTCCCACTGTGAGCAGATTTAGCTCACTAACATCACAAAAAAAAAAAAAAAAAGAGGATTGTTTTCTGTCAAGTCAGTGATGCTGGATTTTCTCCAGGATGTGTTTTATGGGAGTTGTGAGACAGGGGATGGGATGAAAGAAGGAAAAAGGCAAGGAGAAGGAGGAATAGGTGGGAAGAGAATAAGACAAGTACATTTGGCTGTAGTGACCATTCTAAACTGATTCAATTACTTGTGAAATTTTAGCTGAAGGTTTTATTTTCGGAGGCTAAGACTGTGCACCCAGGCATTTTCTGTCAATATGTTTTAACTTGCAATAGTTGGAGACCTAAACCTTGAGCCCTGAAGCAAGGCCTGCAGCAAATAGAAGAAAAATATGGCAGAAAGTATTGGACAAGACTTTGTAGGTCATCAGTCCCAGTCATTTCACAGCTGAACTTTGTGAAAACAGAACATTCTTCAGGGCGGATACGGTCAAATTTGCTCCTCAATAAGCAGATGTTTACTCCAGAACTTAAAATATGGACATTCTGATTGCAACCATGTGAGAGATCACAATGATGCTCCCAGCTCTCTCCAGAGACTGGTCATTCTGGCAAAGTCCCCTAAGCTCTCATTTGTAAGTGTGAGACCAATACTTCTATTGTACATGATCACGTCCAGGCAGGACCTAGAGAATGACAACTAAAACAAAATAAATTTATGAAGGGGGCACTCACTATAGCACATGCTACATTCAAATGTGTTCACTAATAACCAGCTTGATCACATTTTTGTTTATAACAATTCCTGCTCAACTCAGGACTGGCTCTGGTCTATATTATAGAACAATCCTGGCAGCCTTTGCTGTAAAGGCAAAGTTCTTAACAACACTGAGTGCTCTGGAACCACTGAAAAAAAGTGTACAAGCACATATTAGATACTGGACGAGTATTGTTGTGCTTAATACATGTAATATTGCTTCCTAAATATCTTACAGAAGATCAGATGTGAGTCACACTTAGTAATAATGTGGTTGTCACCCTTGACGCAAATTCTTAATAATTTGTTTTTTTTTTTCTTTTCCTGATTGTAGATTTGTGCTGATGAATGCAGAAGGCTTTCTGTGTGCATTGCACTTGGCATTTAACGTTGAGCAATCATAAGATACTAACCTCTCTATTCCACTGTCACTGCTGATGTTTCTGTAGTACATTATTTGTTCTGTGATGATTTTGCTTCATCATTTATATGCAGCTCACTGGAATTAGTTGTTCAGCTTACTTCATTCTCTTTTCTCTTGTCCCAAACAAGTGACTCAATATTCATTTTATTTACATCAGTTAGTTTACATTTTTGTTAGTTTACATTTTTGGCATTTAACCTGGCCAAAAAGGGCCAGGACAAACAGACTTACAGGATCCAGGATGTTCTTGGTTTTCAGAGGTGGGGAGCAGCTACTGAAATGTCTTTAAAAAAAACATAAAACAATTTCCAGATCTAATGGCAGCCATACCATTATTATGATCCTAAACTAAGGGAATACTCAATTTACAGAGCTAGAAACAGGAGTCAGTCTCTATTGTGGACTGCCTGAGACTTCCTCTTTTCCCTACATTTCCCTTTTAATTATAAAAAATTTGCATTTGTTCAGATTATTATTATTAATTATGAAAAATTTGCATTTGTTCAGAGGGACTTGAACAAGCTCAAGAAGTGGGCCTGTGTGAACCTCACGAGATTCAACAAGGCCAAGTCTAGGGTCCTGCACCTGACTCAGGACAACTCCCAGTATTAATACAAGCTGGGCAGAGAATGGATTGAGAGCAGCCCTGACAAGGAGTTAGGTGTGTTGGTTGATGAAAAGCTGGACATAAGCTGGCAATGTGCTCACAGCCCAGAATGCCTGTTGTATCCTGGGCTACATCAAAGAAAGTGCAGCCAGCACATCAAGGGAAATGATTCTGCCTCTCTGCTCTGGTCATTTGTGAGGTTGCTGCAGGGCACAGGTTGCTCACCACTGCTGCTGTTGCTGCTGCTATGGAGCCACATGGGGGGGCGGGAAATGGCTGCCAGCCCTGGTCTGGCCCAGCCTGGCCCAGCCTCAAACCCCATGGCCTGGGCCGAGTCAGGAGCTCAGCTTTGTGGGGGGAAAATAGCTGTAGGATTAATCTGTGAAGGCCCCTGAGGGCATCTCTTTGCCACTGAGCCTGGCCTGGGGCTTAGTGGTTCGGGCTGATGGAGCTTGTGAGGGTGGTGAGGCACTGGAACACATTGCCTGAGGAAGTTGTGGATGCCCTGTTCCTGGAATTGTTCAAGGCCAGGCTGGATGGGGCTTAGAGCAGCCTGGTCTAATGGAAGGTGTCCCTGCCCATGGCAAGGACACTGGAGCTCAATGATCTTTTAGGTCCCTTCCGACACAAACCATTCTATAATTCTATAATTCTATGGTGAAAGCCCACCTGGAGTACTGCGTCCAGGTCTGGAGTCCTCAGCACCAGAAAGACATGGACTCGTTGGTGTAGCTTCAGAGGAGGGCTATGAAGATGACCAGAGGGCTGGAGCATCCCTCCTATGAAGACAGGCTGAGAGAGTTGGGGTTGTTAAACCTGAAGAAGAGAAAGCTCCAAGGGGAACTTATTGTGATCTTTCAGTACTTAAAGGAGGCCTACAGGAAAGATGGGGGACAAACTTTCTAGCAGGCCTTGTTGCAATAGGACAAGGGATAATGGCTTTAAAGTAAAAGAGCATAGATTTAGACTAGATACTAGAAAGACATTTTTTACAATGAGGGTGGTGAAGCACTGGAACAGGTTGCCCAGAGAAGTGGTAAACCTTCAAGGTCAGGCTGGACAGGGCTCTGAGCAACCCGATCTGGTTGAAGAAGTTCCTTTTCATTTCTGGGGAGGCTGAATGACCATTGTAGTAGATGACCTTTAAAAGTCCCTTCCAATCCAACCTATTATATGATTCTATGAAATCCCATCCTTCTTTCCTGAATGTGAAAGAAACTCTGTCTGCAGACATAAAGTTTGTCGTTTGGTCCTTCTTCACTGTAACAAATATAAATTTTGGCACAGATCAGCCATAACTCTAGTTTCTGATCGAACAATGTGTGGAAGCATATGCTTAATTTCAAACTTGTGAATAATCCCACAGATCCTGTAGTTCAGGGACTAAATGTGAAACACAGCTTTGTGAGTCAGCTGTATTCCCAAGCTGAATAACCAAAGTCCAAAGTAATCATCTACTTTTCTTCATAGATGAACTACATGAAATATGTAATGTAAATGTATGCCGTAATAGATTTTCATAGAGAAACTGAACTGAAAACCTGCCCAAAGATGCCTAGGAAATATATATTAATATATAAAAATATATGCATGGATGAAATTACTACAGGAATTCACACAAAACAGAGGATTATGTAGGGTGTGATTCCCCCCACCTATATGTCCAGTGTCATAGGGCTATGCTTATTGTTTTATTCAGTTTTCTTTAAGAAAGTAACAAAATGGTCTGGCAAAACACATTTCCAAATAGATCTCTCTTGGCAAGAGTCTGGAGTGAAGTCCTCTGAGAGGAGAGACAGTGCAGCCCGAGAATTTTAGTTCTCTGACTGCTTTGGAGCCTTTCTGCATTCCTTGTTTCCCACTCAGAACAAAATTTCAAAGTTGCTGAGGCAGCTTCTTGCAGTTCCTCTGCCTAAGAGGGAGGGAATGTGTGCTTGATTCCCAGCCCACTGGACTCAGAAGAAAATCACATGCTGACTTCCACAGTGTCATTGACTTGTCCTCCCCAAATTAATAATTTATCTGCTCAAAATTCTGCTGCCTGAGAGTGGGAGCGCACCATTATTCTTAATTTGAAATATTTGTGGAAAAACACTCAGCCTATCCCTGGTTCCATTGAACACGATGGAATACTACTTCCAAAGCAAGTCCAAGACACCTGAGTTCCATTAGTGTGTAGCTGAGTTTCATCTTTTCAAGGAAAACTTGATTCTGTTACCAGGATGTTTGAAAATTCAAAATTTGTGAATGAAGATAAACTTTTAAAAGAGTTTAAATGTGATTAATTGAACTCCTCCCATAGCCCATTAATATATATGTTCAAGTGTTCAATTCTGCTGAAAACTTCCTTCTTTGTGTGTTTATGAACTATTGAGAGCAGAACGTCTGTTTTAAATTAATAATTTGACCATTGTTCTTCAGCCAGACTATATAATGATCTTTCATATTGTTTTTTCCCCTGTTCTCTAAATGTTGCTTTCCACTTTATAACGGCAAGTTTTCTGTAAGCAACAAAGTTAATAAATTTTGGGTTCCTATGAAACGTCTTTTGTCCCATGGACACTTCACTGGTCGAAGACAGTATACAGAACTATTTATACGTGGTTTGCTTGCTGGCAGAAGTGTACAGTCTCTGGCCATGCAACTGTGGCCAAATGGAACTGCCTGCCTTTCCTCAGCGGAGATGCTAATTTGGGTCTTTCTCCCTAACCCCACATTTAGTTTGTTGGAATTTTAAGTTCTGCATACCTCCTTTAAATAAATTACTCAGGAGTTTCAAAACACATTTGAAAATAGGGATTGCAGGCACAGGCAGATGTCAAATAAACAATATGATTACATCTCTGGAAAACATTCCCTCCCTCCCCACAAAAAAGATTTCCATAGATTGAGCAGGTATAATCACCTTAGAGGGTTATTGAGAATGGACAAACCAGTTTAAATGGAAGTCCCTGGAACACATCTTGTTTTTTTTCCAAGGGATATGAAGGAAGGCATAAGGGAGGGGGAAGAAATCTTTGTCTTTCCTCCTACCCTTGTCAAAGATAAAAACTTGAAGGAATTTAATACAGCCTGTACCAAACTTCTTAATCTGCAAAATTAGACTAAATCTGGGCTAGTGATGTGTTTCTGCAGTTGAACTGAGCTGTTAGACTGGTGTGAAGACATAGCAAACACTTGGCTGCTCATTCCTTTCAGAAAATATGTTCGCCTACCTTAGGTCTGTATTTCAGGTTGGGCTCTGTTAAGTCTACAGGTGATCTTTAAACATAAATATTTTACAAGTATGCTTTGGTACGCTGTGGAAGCTAAAAAGCTTCTCAATCAAGTCTAGTTAAACTAAGAATTGATGTCCTGAAGGCTCAAGGTTTCCCAAGAAAAAACAACTCTTTTTTGCATGTTGCCTGCATGTTCAAAATAAGTCCGTGAAGAACAATTACATTTCATGTTTTCTGATTGAAGCCTTCTTTGAGTACTAGAAGAAATATTATGAATAAAGCTTGAAACCAAATTTCATTTCACATACATTTCACTTCTCAACTTCATTGTTTTCAGGGACTCCTTTTACTTCACTGCAGTGAAGTTTTTTCTCTAAGCTTCCTATTTAAACAAATTCTAAGTCTCACGCTACTGTACCAGTGAGCACAGTGGCACTAAGTGTGTAAGTGTTGCTGAGCAGGGTGGGTCATGCACCTTCTCTACAGACCAGGACAACACTCTGAGAGCTCTTTTGCTCTCAGTACCTGAACAGAACCTGACAGTCCCTACCCATTGCACTGCTGACAAGGGCTCGACTGTTAATGACGTCTCCAAATTATGGATTCTGGTTTAGGATAGTTCACAGGCACTTCACACTATAAACTAAAGTAACAAATATGCCCAGTAAAATCTACAGGAAACAAAACTAAGCAGTCACAGATACATTTTTATCTGTATTGTTTCTTCTTTTTTCCCCCTGACCAGACCTAAATTGGAAGAACGAGTTCAGTGACTATAGCAAGGAAACTGGGCTTCAACAGAGTGAAGGTATGCATCAGCTGAAAATGCTGGATTGTGGAAATGAGTTATTTTATAAGGTTAAGTCAGAGTTTCCATCAATGCAACTGTATTTTTGTAAGTCAATCACAAATATTTTCCTATTGATGTTAATCTGGAGTTTGTTCAGAATTTATTAAACAAATAATAACAGCAAGTCAAAAGAAAATGCCACAACCTAACTTCATTTCGGTCTGCCTGTCTATGCCTCCGCATTTCTGATCTGTTTTCAGTTTTAGCTTATTATTTGAAACATAATTTGAGCATAATCCTGACAAAGAGCAGAATTAGGCCATAGGCTTTCTATGTCTTTGTAATAATACTCTTATGTTTTCACCCAAGCTATAACATATCTGTGTGCAATGCAAACACACCCTGGTTATATAATTTCCACTTTTCTGTCAGCATTAAGGAATAATTTGCAGTTTGGTGGAAATGAGCAAATCTGCCTGAGATGGAGTGGCATCCGGCTCACGTGTCCTCTGTTGTCACCTTTGGTGGTATAACCTACTCACCAGCATATCCTCTTTACCCATGTACACGTTAATATAGAGTTTATGACCCTGCTAATGTCACAAGTCTTTTTATAAATGAAAAAGGATCATAGGAGCATGACATTGAAGGGTTCTGACTGAAATCCTGTTAGAACATTTAACAATAATGCAAGAGGAATACCTATTTTTTGTGAAATCACTGTTGTGTATACTACAGGGGTGCACATGTGAAAACAAAGCAGAGAAAAGTCAATCTGAAAAACAGAGCAGTTTATAAGATGGGAGCAGTGGGAAAAGAAATAAAATGGCAGCTTTTCATGAACTATAACTGAACACTCAGAGGACAAAATAGAAGGATTATTGTTTGCAGATGTGATCGTGGCAATAAAAGAAGGACATAATAAACTGACAAACAAACCAACCACTCTTATTCAAAATTGGTACATAATTCCTCAATCCCAAACACTGTAGTGTACAATTGTCATATTGATAGGGTAATTATGGCAACACTTGTAGTAAAACCTTTTTGAGTAACTATGCTTTGAGAATGTTATTGCAGGAAGTTTTAGACTGTTTTAATAGGGAATGAACCAAAGTAAAGTGGTGTGGATCGACTGGGAAAGCAAATTGGTATAATAAAAAACAAATGCAAAAAAATGTTGGAAGATAATCATAGATCATTAAATATGTCCACATTTTCCCTGGAGAAAAAGATGACTGTGTGATATTCAAACAAAATGCGGTAAGCTGAAGATAGTTAAACCGGAACAACGGGCCAATAGGGCGAATGAATGTACTGTTGTATCATGTGCTATCATACTTTGGTTAACATAATCTAAACTAGCACAGGTAATGCTGGTTGTTAAGACATAGCAGTATCAGTTTTAGCACGCGCTAGTAACCAGAGTATGAGCTCTCTAGGAGATGTAGGTCACGGCGTAGATGCTTTCATATGCTAGCCTCGTGGTATGTCATCTCCTCCTGCTGTTCTTACTTGGAGCAAAATTAGGCTAGCCGGCATCTGCCACAGTCATCCATCATTTTGCTGGGCAGACATAGTTTCAGGGTATAGTTCTTCTCACCCATGGTTAGCTGTCTGAAAGCTAGGCATGTAAACAAGTAGTTTAGGTTCCCTCTTTAGTCAATGGAGAGGATGCGTCTTCCAGAGAGTGACTAATTTCATCCCAGAACAATTGTGTTGCTGGGGAAATGATCCAGTTGCCTAAATATAGGAGTTCAGTACCATTTGAGGTGCTCTACAGTATCCAAAACATTATCATGGGGCTGGAAGGCATGACACAGCTTATGAGAAACCTTGGCCTTCTGGACAGTAAGTAGCTGGAGGCCAGGTTCCTATGGTGCCGAAACCAGCACTTGATGCCTATTTTTAGGCAACAGAAGCAGGCCTGGAGTATAATTTTTTCTTTAGCCAAGGACTAGTCAGTAAGAAATTCTGTGCCAACAGCACAGCGCCATCTTAGAAACAAGGATCTGTTTGTTTTCTGGAGGAGGAGGGAAGAGAGTTGTTTTTTTGTTTGTTTGTTTGTTTATGTTTTTTTGTTGTTGTTGTTGTTGCTAGCTTTTTGTTTATTTCAGGAAAAAGAAAAGAAAAAAGGGAAAGATCAAGACTGAAGCCTGTCCTGACCTACACTTTGTCTTGCTATGTTCAGGGTGAGGGAGAGACTACAGAAATAGAATAACTATGGGGAGAAAAGTGTTACTGTAGAACAGATTAAATTAGATGACACAAGGAGGAGAAGAAAGGAGAGTGTTGGACAGAATGAGAAGAAATGCTTCCCCAAATAAGGGAACTTAGGTGTTGCAGCTGAGGCAGGTGACCGTAAAGACTATATTACAGATGAAATACTAGCAGAAGCTCAGATGTGATACACCAAGTATAAGACCCTAGAAAGGATATAAACCATGAGGTGGTAAAACAACTTTACATGACCTTTGGTTAGGAGTCAAAGAGCAGTGTGATAGGTCACACTGTGCAGTACAGACATAGCTTAACTAAATATGAACTCAAGGTCCAGAGTTGAATCCATAGTGAACACTTTTCATGATGCATGATTTCATAAAATGCTTTAATAATCTTAAAAGTACTTTGTTCACATAGAAGGTCGTAGGACTCCAGGCAGTGATTATGGCCTTAATTAGCTATATTTGTAGAAAATTCAGTGTGAAAATAAAACCATATGAGAGAGAAGAAAGTTCCTCCTAGCACAAAAGGGCAGAGAAGACTTGAAGTTTTTAAGGGCAAATGAAAATATGTTGCTCACCTTCCTCAAGGGGCAAGCAAAGAAGAACTGTTATTGTTACAAGTAATCCAGTATAGAAGAGTCTTTAAGCATAAATACTTATGCTATTATTTAATTGGAAACAAAATAACAAATGAGAATAAGAATAAAAATATTTCTTTACCAGAACAAACTCCCTACTTCACTCTCAAGATATTACAATTTTAAAGATGAATACTAACAATTTGGAAATGCTTAGGTTTCTACAAGAATGAAGAACACAGAGCATAGCAGAGCTATTGATGAACCTGTCATGAGAGTGAACCTTCAGAACTCCAGCTGCTGGGGAAAACTGGGTGCAGAAAGAATTGGAATAGGATCTTCCCTGATGGATACTGGTCCATACTCCTCTAGCAGGGGATGTGACAGTCCACAGCTGAAAGGAACTCAATAGTCCTTAAACCATCTACATCAGAAAGCAGACAAGCGTATTCAAGACCTTTACATTGCAACGAACATCTTCTGGGATATGAAAAATCAATAGAGCTTTCCTCTGAGCCATTAAATGATGTGTTTAAGTTCACTGGTGCAACTAAGAGCAGAATATAGTTCTACGTTTTACCAATGTCTTTTACTACTGAATGTAACCTGTATAGCAATTATTAGTTATAGCTAGATTTCAGTGGTAATACTGCTTAATGCACTATTGCAAATTGTTATGAGAGCCTCAGTAGCAAATTGAAGAGAAAAACCTAAGATAAAAAACCAAAATGAATGTGCAGTGGGACAAGTCTGTGAGAGCTTGGTGTGAGATCTATGTATATCTTCTCTTTATGTCAGCCTAATTGAAGATGACTAAAAGGCTATTTTTTATTATAATATCTCATAGAATAATTAGCTGTGTAAACAGACAAAACTCAAAGTGATTAGGAGAAATGGAGCAGAAGTAGGAAGTGCTTATATCTAACTCTCTCACTACGTGTTCTACAAGAAAATTCTGCTTCCAGGCTTGGTTTTAATTCACTCAGTGACTTTTGGAGTCTCAGCAAGATATTACCAGTCCCCTCTGGTCTGGTCTGGCCAGGGAACAGACCAGGGAACAGTCAGCCAGACCCTAGAGTATATGAAAAAACCCTCTGGGCACCAGAGGGGCCTGGATGCAGTTTTATGTGAGTAAGAAAATCACTGAGCAAAATAAAACTGCCTGTTGCCTGCTCCCACTACAGTACTGCTGCCTCCCTCCTTGAGCAGCAGGCTCCCACTCCCTGCTGTGACTTGTTCCTTACCCCCACACACAGCCGCTGCTGCATGCTTTTCTTATCCCCCCTCTTCTTGCTCCTCCTCCCAAAGCAGGCCATGCAACCCTATGGAAAAGAATAATCTCTCCTTCCCTCTGGGTCCAGTTGGGTCTTCTTGCTAATGAAATACAAACTGAGAGTCTATTGTTTACCAGCATGATCTTTAGTGCGTGCCACAGATTGATATTTGACTCTAAGAGAGCTGGAATATAAAATCCAGAAATAGGAAGTATACTTATTCCAATTAATATATGTTTTCCTTTCCCTAAATGTCTCTCTTCTATCATAATCTAAAAGACATGCTTCTTCTCAGATCACTTCAGAGGTACTAGTGCAAAAGCGTTGTCAAAAACGTAAAGTACAGTTCAATATCCTCAAATGTGAGACATTCAGTGCAATTTTTTTTTTTACATTGTTTTATAAAAGAAAACAAACAAAGAGAGGAGTATTCAGTGATTCAGAGTGCTAGACATTACCTGAAAAATCCTTAAATTAAATCAAGTTAAAATTACACAGCAAAGTCATTATATTTGCTAAGGAGATAAAGGGAAAAATAAAGCCAACCCTCATTTTATGAGAATTGCAGTCTACTTGTCGCCACTGAGGATGACATTTAAATTAGTCTGATTATAAACTTTGTTAACTTTATTTCTCTCCCATTCCAGTATTGCCTTACAGTCCTAGTGCCTTATATACCACGCAGACAGACATATGGTGAGGCTATGCCCATGCCCAAAGGACTCAGAGCCATAAAGAAGTTTCTGTGCCTACTTTTCACAGAAGTTAGCACCTAAGAAGGTGGTTATGATGGCCTGGGTCTTCTAAGTAGGAAAGTCAGTAAAATCCAAGGAACACAGAGCCCTAATGGTCTTTTGCCTCACTCCTACCAATGAGAGCTGGGTTTGAGAGCGAGGAGGGGGCTGCAACACAATGTTCCTCTGGTGGGTGGGAAGACATGTCAGCAGCACTGAGGCAGAGAGATGCTACTGTATAAAGCCACAAGCTGCCTTCAACGTTTGTTTTATTTTTAAGCATGTGGTCTTTTCTCATTCCTTTGGATACTCCTCCTGTTACAGAAAAGTCTTATTCCCATTTTACAAAGAAAAGGGATTCAGTATTCTGCCAAGTGTTATACATGAAGCCAATGGTAGAGCCAGAAAATAAAGGCACAACTTGTGAAATGCCATGTGGTGCTTCAAGGAGAATGCTATACTTTTTTCTTTTTTTCTATGAAGGTAGAGCAAATTAATGAATAAAACAAACTTTATATACCACCAGGGTACCCTCACTCCAATATTAAGAACTTTAAAAGTGTGCATTGAAATACTAGAAGAATTCAGGCAAAACCATAATTCATCATGTAAAACCAGTTTCATACACATTGCAGTGTATAGATGTATATGTCTGTGTGTGTGTGGTAGAACTTATTATTTTCACTGGCAGGAAGCTCATAAAAAGAAAGGCTTTTGGGGTTGGCTCAAACTTGGAGTGCACTTTAACACGCTGGTGGTACTTTATGAAGAAATCTCAAATGTATCCCATGTGTTGCAAATGCTTAAGAATGGGCTCAAGATGAGCTTTTGTCTGCCTGAGACATACAACTATTTCAAAAATATCTTTCTTCAGCAGCATCAATATTTATTTTTGTATGTCATTTTTGCAGTTTGAATGCTGGATTTGAGTTTCCACATTGCCGTCAAAGACAGAAGCGAAAAAACCAAACCCCTTAATAAATCTAACAACAGTTGAGTCTGGTTTCAAGACTATTTTCCATGATTGAAACTTTTTTTTGTCAGAATCATTTTTCTTAGAACAGCTGACATATCATTATTGTTTTCCTTGTTTTAGAATATTGGCTTTCAAAAAATGTCCAATCCATCCTTGAACTAAAAAAGGAACATGTCTTCAGAGGCCTGGCTTCTTCATTTTTGGTAACGATAATGTTCTTTTCCTCTTTCCACTACCACTATTGTATTAACTGACTGCAAGTTTTTGGGACATGAACAGGAATGTACATAAAGAACTGTCATAGCTACCTGATTGTTCTCCAGCTGAGTGGGATCATTATGACTGGAAGTAACTTGGGAGGAGAACTCCCTTATTATCCTTGGTTATCCAGTTCCGTGCTCTTACTTCTACTCTGCTTTTAAAACTCTTTTATTTTGGTGGACTTTTCTTCTATCCTCCTGTCTTCATTACCTAAACCCTTCTGCCTTCTCTGTCATATGCAGCAGAAATTTTTATTGATGGTTACAGGACCACATCATGTCATCTGTTAGCTTTTCTTATGTGACGTTAGAAGATGTTTTCAACTTAAACATTACAATTCAGCCCCCTGATATCAACGGGAGTTCATGAGTGGCAAAGTTTTGCTCAAAGCATATGGCCTATGGACTGCTGCTTTTATGTTTAAATTACTGCTGTTTCAAATGGAAACTGAAAAAAAACCAAACCCAAATTATCCTTCCAAGTAGTTGCTTGTCCTGAGCAAAGAAACGTTAAAAATCAAACTCCAAATAACCTCCAATTAAATAGAGAACTAGGGAACAAATCATGAAAACTTTAATATCGCTACTGCATTTTTCTAAATTTGATTCATCATGAAATCACAGAGAAGCCTAACTGCATATTATTTAATATTTCAGCAGCAGGTGAATGATGGTCTCTTGTTGACAAAAAGCCTGATTCTGTACATTCTAATTTTTCAGTAGCTCTACAAAAGTCCACAATTTTAAGTGAATTGAGACTGAAAAAGCAACAGCCACCTGTGAAAAAATCAGACCAGTATGCAAGCTTTTGGTGGAACTTCAGAAGTATGAGCTGCATTTTAAGAAGCCTTTAACTGAAATTTCGAAAGATTTAGTGACTATTCAAATACTTCTTCAGAACATCTGTGAAGCAGTTCACTCATATAAGCTATACAACAGTGGAATAAAAGATAGAAGTGCTCTGAACCACAGACATTTCATGATGATTAAAAAGTTCCCATGATAAAGGACTACCAACACAGAAACAAAATGGTCAATTGAGTATAGAATGTGAGCTAATGGCCAAATTGCAAGAACTAAATATGAGCACTTTTAAGTCTCTGTTTTCAGTGAATCTGTAATTCACAATTTCTGTGATGCTTCTGGTTCTCTTTGGAAAATAATTGGAATAATTACACCTTTATGACAGGTAGTCCAAGAAGTACAAGTGAAAAACCTGTGGTGTTTTTCCTGACCTATTTATTGAAGCTTCAGCAGGAAGGGAGTCACCCATCTGAAGGTCTCTATTGTTAATATCAGGAATATAGGTATTTACACTAGAAGTGCCTCAGTAGGTGTTTAAAATCTGAACACATAAAAGGTACCTAAGTCAGGATTCATTTCATGAGCTCCTCCACCCTGTCACAGCTTTCCCCTCAGAGCTGGCAGCAATACCACAATGGCTATCCCTGCTCTCGTGTTACTCGTCTGTTTAAGCAGATGGAATTGGGGATGTCTTTGAGGAATATAGGCTGGCATGCTATATTGTCTATCCTAGCATAGAGAACCCTCTTCACATTCAATATGGTAAGCCTGAAACACAGGCCTTCGTTACTGAGTTTTCATGCTGGATCTGTATGTCTCTCTCCTTACGTTTCCAGGACTCTGATCCCTGTAACACACTATGGGAGCTGAGCTGGATTCCTAATGACATCAGTGTCTGTCGCTCTGCTGTGTTCTTTTTCAGACCTTCCTGTGCTGTATAAGAGTTATTGTTTAATTGCTCATTCCCCAGTGTAGCGTGATTTTTTAAATTAGCTTGACATTTTATGTGTTTCTTTTACAGCTCATCTCAGCTGTTAATGAGCCCTTTGCTAAGTGTCTTCAGTACAGATCATTATAGCTCTTTAGTACTGTCATTTGAAAGCTAATACCAATAAACAGAAAAATTACTCAGCAGGAGCAAGGTAAGCGTGCTGTGTTTCCAATTTTTAGTTTGCAAAGGTTAGGAACTATTCAGTAAAAGGAAGCCGGTTTTTTTTTAAGTTTACACTAAGCAAGTAATGTGATTTGCTCAGATGGGCATCATGGGTTGTGTGGCCTGCATTGTTCCAGCCCTGAAAGATGTGGGCAGATGCAACTTAAAGGTATCCCTAAAATGCAGGCTGGTCCTCTCCTTTCTCTAGATATCACAAGCAGGTTTTCTTTTATTGTCACGGAGACCACCTAAGTCTCATCAAGTGAAGATCTGACACAGAGAAAGAGAGCCTAGACGTCAAAAACGGTTTGAGCCTACCCAGGTTCATGCTGAGATCTGAGGAGTGATACCACCAATCAGAATAGGAAACTTTGAAAAGTTTGAAATGCCTGACTCGGAGGTGGTTACAGAGGTTATTTACTAACTCTGTTTCTGAAATTGGGAAAAAAGGGAGTTTTCATAGGAGTTGCTTTTTGGTTTGGTTTGTTTTTTAACTTTAAAGTTTTCACAGTACTTTACCCTAGATACTCTTGCAGCCTGTATAACAGTACACCTGTAGACACAACTAAACAAAGCCCTGACTGCTTTTTTTTTGGCTAGCAACAACCTTATAAGAAGACTCACCTTGAAAGGGGGATAGTAATTAAAATAACATTTTTGCCTTATACTTATAGGAAAATACATTAGCTTTTAGAAATAATTCTTTGGGTAAAAGTATGCAGCTGTTAGAGGCCACCACTTAAGCAAAACTAAAAAAGCAACTGAAGGTCGAGATGAGCCGCAGCCTTGAGATAATGGGGAACAAGGAGAACATCCCAGGATGCAGAACCGACTCTCCAGCCCTGAGAGCAGACAGGGAGGTACTTTTGATAAGAAGGATCCGGATGCACCTGCCATCCTGGCAGGGAAAGAGACCAACCGAGAGCTGGGCCTGTGCCAGAGCAAAGGGTGAAGAGTGCATCTGTGAAGAAGACATGCGGCCTTCATCTTCACGACCCTTGGCAACCACTACCAGGAGACACTGGCGCAGTTGGAAGGAGTCTAATTTTAATACGAAGCGGGGACAGGTTATGCATATGTATAGACATAATGAATATGTGTATCATTGCTGTATAAATGAAGGGCAAGTTGCCGCGCCAGGGGTAGCACATTTGTGGTGGGGCAACCCCCCCGTGCTGCCCAGCGCTGAATAAACAGATCTACTTTACAGCTTTCCAGGTTGTGGAGTCTATTTCCACATGTCAACCTAAGAGAAAAGTGGCTGAATTGCTAAGTCTGTAAGGAATGATACATAATTTCAAGAAAAATGGATATTAACTGGTGAAAGCTTGTGCAGGGTCATAAGTGCAAATGTCTTATGCTAGGGATTCTATATGTTTTTCTTCATAGCATCTTTACATATTTCTTTAGGAAACATCATAAGACCCAGACCAGTGACAATTTGACTAGAACTCCAGGACTGTGAAACTCCAATATTTGAGTCCTTGTGTCAATGTTGGTAAGATCGACTAATAAAATGCCTTTCAGTACACAATTCAGCAAGAGCTTAATTTGAAAACCTGTAATTCTGAAAGGTGCTGGAAAGCAGTTTGTAAAAGACTTGAAGGCTCTGGTAGAATGGTTCTCCATTGACAGACAGATAACCAAACTGAATGATGAATGCATTAAATTGTACACTGACATAAGGCAGACACGAAGATTAAGACAATGGTAATTATGAAGAGTGCTGACTTTTGAGATAGTAAAAGTATAAAGAGATTGGAATTCAGGAGAAAACCAAAAGGTGTCAGGGATGCAGATCAGGAGCTACAGGACATGACTATATAACGCATGGTTTTTGTGAGGTAGCAGTCAGAAGAACTATTTTTTTTCCATATGCAAGACTGGCCAAGAACAGTGGAATCACAGCCTTTTATAGAATCATAGAACCATAGAATCATTCAGGTTGGAAGAGACCCCTGGGATCATTGAGTCCAACCATCAGCCCTACTCTACAAAGTTCTCCCCTACATCATATCCCTCAACACCACATCTAATCGACTCTTAAACACATTCAGGGATGGTGACTCAACCACCTCCCTGAGCAGCCGATTCCAGTGCCTGACCACTCTTTCTGTGAAGAATTCTTTCCTAACGTTCAGCCTAAACCTACCCTGCTGCTGCTTGCAGCCATTCCCTCTCGTTTTGTCACTAATTACCTGTGAGAAGAGACCAGCACCAACCTCTCTACAGTGCCCTTTCAAGCAGTTGTAGAGAGTGATGAGGTCTCCCCTCAGCCTCCTCTTCCTCAAACTAAACAGTCCCAGCTCCTTTTATAGGCCATGACTAGGTCTAAACCAGTTAAATTCTCCCTGTAATACAAAGAGCTATTAGAAAATTAAAATGTAGAGATAAAAAGATGCACAATGTTAAAAATAATAATTAAGAAAACAGTCACAAATAGAAAAGGTGACTGCTGTAGTACAGTACCAGAACTCTGCAAAGCAAGTCTTTCTGCTACATTACCTTTGAAATGGAACAGGATTTTGAAGGGGGAGGCTGGCATTGTCAAGGTCTGAATGACATTTAAATAAAACAATGCTTGGAGTAGTACATGGTGCTGTGATTTCAAGAATACAGATTTGTTTCACAGCAGAAAATGGAAATATTTGTAGAAAAGATGATGATAATAAAAGTCACGACTTTCCAGCAACTGAAATAACACTGCACAGATTTACAGAATATTCTAGTTAAAGGCACACTGGCAGTCTTCTTTTTAAATTACTAGATGCTCCTATCTGAAAACATGTGCTTGGGAACAATAGTACTGGCTCATCTGCCACTGATTTTAATGGTGCTAGTTATCTCCATTAAGCTGAATAGCTGGTTCTATTGATTTCAACAATCCTGGGAATATAACCAGCCATTCAAACCTTTAATGGACCGTCACAGTTAGAATTGTAATGTTTTGTAGGTGTGTGCACAGATAATGGGAAAGCTGATGGGATAATGAATGCTCAGATGCTAACAGTAATGGACTCACCAGACACTCATATTACGTGAGTTCTACACAGCATTACAAAAAGATGGCCTTAGAGAAGACAAGAAAAAATTGGATAATTTACAAGTAAATTTGCATCCTCTTCATCATAAACAACCCATTAAGACAAAGCGATCATACCACTTTTTAAACCCATTATTATAAATCTCATTGTCACATGAAACATGTTAAGATATATTTTGCAGCTCTGATACAAATATTTCCTAAGTTTAAAGATTTTTAACAAATGTTACTAGACATTCTTTGGGGCAAAAAATAAAAAAAGGTCTGATATGGAAAAATGTGCACCAGTCCCTTGGAGGGAGACAGTTATATTAACGAGATCCTATAATTGTTGTCAAGCATTAAAATTCCAGAAAATTCAGAGATAAGTATATGTTTAAAAAACAAAACAAAACAAACAAAAAAACAAAAACAAAACCACAAAAAACCCTCAACAATGCATTTAACAGTATGAAAATGAAGAGGTAGGGCATTTGCAAAAACTTGTCTTTGTCCTGAACTGATACTGTGATGGAAGAAAATAAGAGAATAAACGAGCAGCCTCTTCAAAAAAACAGCCATTATGCCATTAAGAATCATCGTAATATAATCCTAATCATTGTGAGGAGTTTCACTGCACTGAATCAATGACATCTTTTACTTTCTGGAAGACATTACAGATCCTTTAGTTATTTAAACTATGGAGTTGTTTTCAGTTCTGTAATAGAATTTCTTGCTTGAATGTGGATAATAGGTTTTGATGTTATTGCTCCCCTGACAGAAACTTTTAACAGAAAGAGAACTAAAACAGTGTTGCTTTGTGAAAGGGTATGATACATAGAGTCAGATTCTCATCAGGAGTAAGTTGTGAACCAGCTCCCTTGGCTTTAATGGATTTACAACAGCTGATGAGCTGGCATATGATATGGAAACTTCACACACTTTCAAAGGTTTCTGCAAAACATAAATTGCCTTTTACGAGTGCTCAGAGACTTTAAAGAGAAGGAAATTGCTAGGAGAAGCAAGTTGGTAAAACTGAGACTACAGTTCCACAACAGAGTAAATCATATCTAATGGCTCCTAGACCTAAATTTCAACAGGTGTAACTAGAAGACAAAATGGATAATATAAACTCAATTTGCTAGTTCTAGTGTGTTTGAAGTTTTGTGAGGGACAATTCTAATAGAGGTAGCTTCTGTGCCAGGCCTCCTCAAACAGCTTTGCCATTTCATGTATTTAGTCTATCACATCAAGCAAGAAACTAAATAAAAGTTTA
This sequence comes from Jacana jacana, assembly GCA_013400555.1. NCBI lineage: Eukaryota > Metazoa > Chordata > Aves > Charadriiformes > Jacanidae > Jacana > Jacana jacana. The sequence continues at coordinate 5,616 of VZTM01010730.1, read as the reverse complement.
ACAATAGCATGACCTCTGTATCCAATACTCTAGCTAAATCAACAGCAATGCAGTCATATGCCCAAGATGGATCCAGACCATGTTTGTGCTGCTGGATGAAAAGACCTAGTTTAAGATTAACAGAACCGTGACTGGAAACTCAAGGTAGGGTGGGAATAGTTCATGATGTCACATGGGAAGTGGAGCAGACACCTGAGTAAGTAAACCCACATGCAGGAAAGTACAGTTAATGCAATGCTAACTCAGATTGAGGAGCAGATAAGCCATGTTGTGTTGCAAAGTGTTTCTCAGGAGGCTTCAATCTCCATCTGCTCCAAAGCAGAAGCTGAAGTGGCTCTGCAGAGAATTTTGCAGTGCTCTTCATGCAAAATTTGCCAGGATGACTGCATCAGTACCCATAGCATAGAGACATACTCCTTGCCTTCTAATTGGTGACTGGACTGCTGCACCATGAAGTAGTTCTGATCACCAGGGTCTGAGTCCAATGAACACCAAAAGAAGTCCAAATAAATCCAACCAAGTCTGAGTCTATCCTCTTTGAGTTTAAAGCCATTTGCTCTTGTCCTGTTGCAACAGGCCCTGCTAAAAAGTTTGTTCCCATCTTTTTGGGGGGCAAACTTCAAGTACTGAAAGGTGGCAATAAGGTCTCCCTGGATCCTTCTCTTCTCTAGGTTGAACAATCTGAACTGTTTCAGCCTATCTTCATAAGAGAGATGTTCCATCCCTCTGGTCATCTTTGTGGCCCTACGCTGGACCTGCTCCAACAAGTCTGTGTCTTTCCTGTGCTGAGGACTCCAGATGCAGTACTCCAGCTGTGGTCTCAAGAGAGCAGAGTAGAGAGGCAGAATTATTTCCCTTGACCTGCTGGCCACACTTCCTTTGATATAGTCCAGGTTACAGTTGGCTTTCTGGGCTGCAAGTGCACATTGCCAACTCATGTCCAGCTTTTCATCCACCAGTACCCCTAAGTCCACACGGGGTGCTCTCAATTCCTTCATCCTCCAGCCTGTATTGATGCTGGGAGTTTTGTCAATCCAGGTGCAGGACCCTACACTTGGCCCTGTTGAACCTCATGAGCTGCACACAGGCCCACTTCTTGAGCTTGTTCAGGTCCCTCTGGATGGCATCCCATCCCTCAGCTATGTCAACCACACCACTCGGCTTTGTCTCATCTGCAAATTTGCTGAGAGTACACTCAATCCCACTGTTTACGCCACTGATGAAAGACATTGATCAATGTTGGTCCCAGTATGGATCCCTAAGCATTCATTGCTTTAGTGATTTGCTGTGCTATGTCCCCTGCATGCTCACAGAAACCTCTTGTCAGCCTTGTGCTGGGCCCTCGTCCCCAGGCTGGGACCATAGCAGGTTAGGCCCGCCACCATGTGCCATGTTCCCTCACTAACCCTCAACCTCTCAGCTCCTTTCACTGCTCTCAAGGGCCTCAGGAGCTATGGAGTGGAGGTCAGTGAGCAGGGTTGGTGTGGGTAGAGGAGGTGTGGGACACTCCTTATGCAGCAAACTCAGGGCAAAATCTGGGTTTGATCTGCATGGGGGGGTATTGAATGGCACAGTGGCACAGCATGGCTGGTGGGCCCTGGGAGCTGCAGGGCCTTCACTGCTTGCAGCAAGCAGCCTTGCTGAATGAAAGTGTTGAACGGGATCCTGCGGAAAGTCTTGCAACTCATATTTGGTCCGCAGTCAATAAATGAAACCATAATAGAAACCAGAACCTACGAACAAGAGCATTAAATGAAACATGGGTCTAAGGCAATAGTCCAATACATATTTAACAGCAACCTGCCAAATGGTGTTTTCAATTACAATAATTTTCTTTTGTATTGAAGTAGCGCTAGAGGTCAAGTGATCCAGTCAGGCCTGATGCTTCTTCCACTGCGTTAGATGGTGTAGAAATGCATAGGATGTTTCCCTGATGCATTTGCTAGCTAAGATGAAATAATAAGTAGTTTAAAAGAAAGAGCTATTCTAGTATTCAAGTCCACAGCTCTGCAGAGTGCTCTGTGTTGAACAAGGATCCACTAACAAGAAATGTCTTCCAAGTTCAGGACCAAGCTGAATGATATCTCTGGAATATATTCTCAGAGCTCATGCATTATTTCTTCATTCAAGTTTCAGAGGAGTGTTTGACTTTTACTGTGAAACCATAAATCACCATCATTCTTGGCATGTCAGATGTTTCCCTCAGTTAAACACAATGAGTTTCCTCCAAGGGAAGAGGGAACAGTGTAAATAGTGTTTAAAATATGTTACTAATTTATTGCAAGGTCTTGGTGGATATAATTAATTCAAATGGTTTTGTATATTCCAGCAGGAGATATACATCTTTTACTAATACCTGTACTGTGAGACCCCTGAACAGTCTGCATGTATCTTAAAGCAAATATTCTCGACAGAGCTGGCAGATGCAATTTAGCTGCAGCGGCTGTGAATAATCGCCCAGATTTTTGTTGTCCTTGTTCATTAGTCTGTTAGGAACTACTTGTTATTGAACTGAAAGCTAAGAACTTTTCTTGCCCTTTTCTTTCACTGCAAATGTATTTTAAGGCAAAACATAAGAAAGGAATATTTATAAGGAAAATTACGATTTGCAGTGGCATAAATTGCTATGGCAGACAATTTTTGGTGGTAATTACAAAGAAATCTTTTCTATACAGACTTTTTGTATTACTGCCTGTAAATACGATAGCTTTCTACTAAAGCACATTACTAGACCTACTAGCTTTGACAGTTCTTTGGCACATTCTAGGGGCAAACGCTTTAAGAAAGAGAAATGACTACCTGTTTCCATCCGACTCACATCAAAAAGTGTCATCTACACTGTTCACTGAGTTGTGGCAGACCCTGGGGCTTTGCCTAGCAGTGCGTGTTCTGTGGGCTCTTATCCACTTTACTACCTGTTATGTCTTGGGGTAGGCTATTCCAGAGGACTACTTCAGTTTTTAGCTTTGTCTTTAGTGCCAAGCAGACTGCTGTTTTTGCAAGTACTCTATCAACTCAATTTCTATTGATTTTAGAGAGCACTGTAACTAGAGCTATGGAGTGTGACTTCCATTCTGCTGTAAATTTATGGGTGTGATTTTCTACTTCTTGCAGACAGGAAAAGGGATGAGGAACAGATTTTCCTTTCTTTGCTTAGATCAGGGTTAATGAAAGTGTACACTTGGCAAGTCTTTTTGACTAGTATATTACAGAGTCTACTATAGCCTGACATAGTAGCAGACTCTTTTTAGTTGGCAGGTTTTGAACCGCTTGTGAAAGCCAACATATGATAGATTAATACAAAAGCTAGTTCTGCACAGCATTCTATCATAATAAATATGTTGAAGGAAACGGAGACTTAAGAGCATCCTTATCTCACTCCATCCAGCAACAATGGAAAGGGACTGCTAAAGGTATAGATTAAAGTGATCCAGGATTCTTGATTTGGGCTGCTATGCCCTAGGTTTCACTAGACATGCCTACTTTTCTGCCCTTACCATTTGAGACATATGGATGTTTGGCATGTGCAAATAATGTTTTTAAATCCATACTAGAGCAGGAGACAGCATTTTGTTTATGCTAAAAAAAAACAAAACAACAACAACAACAAAACCACAAAACAAACAAACAAACACAATCAAACAAAACCCCCTCAAAAAACAGGTGAGACTTCCAGCTAAGTTAGCTGCAAGTGGTCTACAGAGATCTGCAATAGTTATTAGTCACTGGTCAAAGTGTGGAAAATAAAAGTGAGAAAGGAGTGGTGTTCATAATGTCTGGGCATACAAAGCCAGAGAGAGGAAAGTATAAACAAAGTGAACTTCAAGACTTTTTTTTCAGAACTAGGAAGACAGGAACTTCTCAGAAGAAGGGATGCTTCTAGCCACAAGCAACTCTAGGTTCTGAGGAACTCACTTCATGTGTGGACAGACGCTTCTCCTTCCTATTCTGGTGCCTTGAACAGAATTGCTGTACCCTCTCTTCTACCTCATGCCTTTGCTCTCTTCACCTCCTGTGGTGCCCTTCTGGTCCTACTCACTGCTCCTCTTTGCCGTTGAAAATCCTGTGAACTGTTTGTTGCTGGTTCTATTTCTAATGTGGCTGAATGTAAGACAGTAATTTAATATGGCAGAACGATTCGTCAATGGATCCAGTCATATGCAATTTTCTCAAAGGAGTGTTTTGAGGCTCACAGGATGTTTGTTAAGCAATTTTGGATGTTTTGAAGATGGGGCTTTTTTCTAAGTGTCATTATTATTTTTGTGTAAAAGTATCATGTGTAGTTATACAAGAATACTACACTCTTCATAGTTCCTCATTACGTCATTTTTATTAAAAAAGATATGGATATACAGATATTATGTCGAGTGTATGTTTGTATACCTATATTACTTTCAAGAGCTGATGATTTTCTCAGAGCCAAAGAAGAATTAAAACAAAACTTCAGAACGTTAAAATGTTTCTATTGCCACTTAGTGCTCATACGCTCTTGGAAAAGAATGATGGAATCTTTAGTTTAAAATCCAAAGTGTGCATCTTAAGGGAATGCTTTAATGTCAGTGGAGATAGAGCTGGTTCAGAATAAAACTTCAGTTAGACTTTACCCAGAATAATTTTAAAGGTACATTCTTATGATCAAGGTGTTGAAAAGCATTGCATTTTCATTTGGTGTGCATATGTGTTTGGAACAAATCTGGCCTGTGCTTCAGGGCATCCAGTCATTAGTCTCTTTTACACACTCATTCTCTGAAGCATTAAAGATGTGGGTTTTAGCTCTGACGTTAAAGAACTATTTGAGGTCAGTATTCTGATGAGAAAATTTGGTTTTGCAGATCTACTAAAAATCAAATAGTTTTACAGCATAGCTTATGAGTGCTTGAGTTGCAGTACAAGTTTTCTGACATGTAGTAAACCACAAAACATCCATTTAATTTGTGAACATTGATGGGCTGGTGTAAACTGGCATTGCTTCTTTGATATTTGTGGAGTTGTGCCAGTTTACACCAGCTCAGGAATCTGGTCTATTGTTCCTGCAAACATCCTATGACATTTTAAATTATCAAGATGATCATCTTGCAAAGACAGCCAAAGTATTAGAATAACAGTTCCCTGCCAAATTCTCCTGGGAGACATGACTTATTAAAAAAATAAATTACACGTGTTCTTTTTATATAAATAAAAATTTCTTTCATAAGAATGCATGATTTACTAGGAGGCTGAAGTTGTGATTTCCTGGTTATGAAAGTAACTCTGCCACATCCCAATGAAGCAGGGGATCTTTGCTCAGACTGGTAGAATATAAACAGTTTTAGTGTCCTCAGAGAAAGGCATCCAGGAGCTAATCTCGTCATCTTTGGCCCCTTTTTAGTCGTTTCTCCCTGTCTTTTCCAGCTTTTCTCCTCACCAAGATTGCATGTAAAAACATGCCTGAGAAGAATAAAAAGACAGCAATTATTTTGTCTTACATTTTCTATCTGTTAATTCTCTGCAGAATTAACCAGTTTTTACCATGATGTGTTTGATCTTGAAGCTGATTTCAAGCAATCCAACTGAAAATATATGTTTCATTTAGGGGAGTGGCAATGGTACCAAAAATACAGAGTGTAATGTCGGTAA
>VZTM01010728.1:0-13814 GCA_013400555.1 Jacana jacana | reverse complement strand
TTCACAGCAGTATAAGTGAGTTCAAATGCTGTCTGTGATGATCCTGTCTTCCCTTCTCCCAGTCACAGTGACTCCATCTTTCCTGGCCCTTGATGAACCACTTCAGCATATTACAACTCCCCCCTACTGGCCACTGGTTTAAAAAACAACAAAACAGAAACTCACTTTCTACCAGCTTGAATAGAGGACCCTACAAATGCTGATGCAAAGGAGGACATAGAACTACGAAGGTAAATGCAAAAGAGGCACAAGATGATTGACAGGCAACAGTTAAATTGCCATATGTGCTTGTCAAATGACAGCCTGAAGTGCTGCTCCGTTTCTTGATTTATTATTGTTAAAGTACTTGGCAGAAGTACAGGACTATTCTAGTAGTCAACCTATTGCTTTGTTAACTTAACTACTTAGCTTAAAGAATTATATTTCAGAACCTTTGCAGGAAGGCCCCAGCTGTTCTACTATCCATTGATGAGGTCATCTGCTGTGTAAATCTGGCTGTCTAAAAGACTGTTCTGCTGACTGTAGTTATTTGCAGCAATAGAATTCTTTTATTTTCCACCATAGCACAGTTCACCAAAACAGCTTTTTCAAATTAGTATGTATTCAACTATGTAACAAATATTATATTTCCACTATTCATATTTAGTAATGGATGGTTTAAAGTCGGGTTACAGACCTATTTGATGGGTGCTGTTTGCCAGAACTGTAGCAACCAACACAAGGCAGTTGTTTGTCACCGGAAAAGGTTCTGGTGTATCCCTTTTTCCATGGTGTGCTTGAAAATTATCTAGTGCTACTTCATGACAAACATGTCCTTGGGTACAGTAGCTGCAAAGTCATGGTCAGCTTTTTGTTGGCTGATGCAGCTCGAGATTAGTGTGGAACAGTGAGTTCATGATATCTGCAAGGATGTCACAGACAAATGTGAACACTGTTAGTGTATAGCCTGCACAGTCTTCCCATCCCCCCCAGCACTTAGAGGCCGCAGTAATGGTAATTGATGAATCTGTGCTGAATGCATTTAGCAGCACACTGATAGAGCAGTGCCACTTACACTGCTTATCTGCCTTAAACAGACTATCATCATAAAAAGTGGAACTTGTCTTCCATTGTTTAATTAGGACAATATCTTCTTGTGTTAAGATGTATGCAATCATTCATCTAACATTTTTATAAGATACTTCAGAATCATCAGCCAAATTTTAATATGTTCTTCCCTAGAAAAGATACTTCCATGTAAATAGGATGGTACATGTGAAGGAAGCCACACTGCTGTGGGCATCCACAAAATGTTCTAAACCAGTTAATTTCTTCAATGTACATTTTCTAAGATGACACTTTAAATCTTAAGGAATCATTTGGTCTGTCAGGCCACTAGTTAGAGTAGCATTAGTATAGTCATGGCATTGTGCTGTAAAATTATGTCTAATGAAAGTTTATTTAAAGCTTTCAAAATTTGCAAGATTTTTTGTCATGTAGAAAAATAATAGATTTTGCGTGGATTTCAGACTTTGGATTAAGCCCACTAGTTTTTCTTTTTGGTAAGCTTTTGTGTGTGCTATGTGGCTTCAGAAAATGCCTCTTATCTCAAATGTAATTATAAAATAAATTGTTATATGTCCTTCACTATTGTATTTGCTTAAAATAAGCTAGGCAGTTACATAGCACTGCTAAAAGTTGGCTGAAACATTCAAAATTCAAACATAGCAGATCATACTATGAGTTTTCATTGCATGAATTAAGCCTCAAATGAAAGTTTCTCACCAAGTTATTGGCAACTGGGTCAGTTTGAGTCTGAAGTCTCAAACCTGCATCTACTTGCTTGCTATTCACCTCTATCTGATCAGTTGGTTAAAGAGCACGTTCTTGCTTCTGCTCTGTAATACCTATTACACAAATATTTTGCTATATTGCAGCACAGGTGAAAAAATGTTTTGCAGTTTCCAAAGAGGCTGACCTACTTGCTGGAAATTTTCATGTGAAGGTTTCAGGTTACTGTACAAGGTCAGACATTCCCATTGATGAACTGGAGGTTGAAATAGACTATAGAAATCTGAAATAGAATTTGAGCACCTGGGCTGCTACTGGTGTTGCAAGTTGGATCATATTAAACATTTCATAGGTGATAGGACAAGAGGAAATGGCCTTAAGCTGTGCCAGGGGAGGTTCAGGATGGATGTTAGGAAAAATTCTGACATGGAAAGGGTTATTAAGCATTGGAAGGGGCTGCCCAGGGAAGTGGTTGAGGAACCTCCCTGGAGGTATTTAAAAGACGAGTAGATATAGTGCTTAGAGATATGGTTTAGTGATGGTTTTTGCCAGTGTTAGGTTAATGGTTGGACAGATGAACTGAAAGATCCCTTCCAATCTAGGTCAATTCTATGATTCTATTTCTCTGGAGAAAATACAAAATCTTGCCAGGTGTGAGTATGAACAAAAAGAGATGTGTGTACAGGCATCAAGCAAAAAACTATTTAAACTAAGATCCAACTTCTAGAAGTTCTCTTCTGTTTATTCAGTAATATCCTCGCTTGAAAGGGAAATGAAATATTATTGATTGTTACTAGTGCAAATTCTAAGCATAAACGGACAACTCTATTGAAAAGTTCTGAACTAAGATATTTGTTTTGAAATGTTATTAATTTGTAGAGAAGAAATAGTAATTATTATTCTTTAATATTTGGTCCTCTGCAAAGTGAACTTAGTATTGCATCTCATGTTGTAAAATTGTTCTTTATCATCAGACACAATTAGACAGTGCTGTAATCTCAGGAATGGTCATGACAAAAGTAGATGGCAAGAGATTTTGCTAGTAAAAGCAAAGAGCTCACCTGCAGGTTTTTGGAGAGGAAATCTGTGCCATCAGCTGTCCACTTTCAGGTATTTTGTCATTTCAACTTTCTGAAACAAAATTAATTAATTCTTTTTAGAAAGTAAACCATAAAATGTCTATCTCAAAATTGCACAGAAAGTAACCGACTCTTAGGGAAAAGGTTTTCTTCTGAAGGTGTTGTGCTTTACTAGGTATCAGACTATGCATTGTCATGTGTGAATTAATGTGGATGATGCAGCTGAAGCTATGGATCATATAACAAGGAGACCTTCACCATAGACTTCTCCTAGGTTTTCTTTGCCCTGCAAGTACTTCTTGGAACAAAGACGGCCCACCTGGGAGGTGAAAAACTTCCCTGAGCCTATTGCTGCATTTCATCACTGGCTTTTGACTCAGGCACCTGACTGTTGCTGGTGGGTTATTGTAGATCATTCTGGCTGGCTGTCGTGGGATCACAGGTCCACTTAGAGGTAGGTACCGAGTCACTGGAGTTTGAGCCTGGGCCAGGCCGTACCAATTTTATATGATTTTAAACTATGTATTACTGTAAAAATCATAATATCTTGGGAAGCCATGTACTGGGTAATGTGTCACTGTTGAGGTCACCTGGAAATCAGCTCCTTCATAATTTGAAAACTCTGAGAAAGGAGAATTTCTTTATAACCCAGTAAAAGTAAGTAACATGAAGTGCTAATGAACTTGTATTTTGTAGTGTATCTCTGTTTTCTGTGTGGTCACTCAGCCAAGTTACCGGATGCTTTAATTTTGCTAGTAGGTACTTGTTTGAGGTGACTGCCCTGTAGTGAGACTTCTGACATGAGCAAACAGGTCGATTACATCTGAGCAAGTCCTGTGCACTTTGTACAGCTGTCAGTGAAATGAAGACTCAGACCTCTTGTAATTTCTGTATAAGACCTTTTGGACTCGGGTGGTTTTCACTGTGACTGCGTGTTGCCTGATATTTTGGAACTTAGAGCCTATACTATCCAGCATTATTGTTAACGTGGTTCTTTCTAGCAAGACACCAATAAGCATACTGTCTGTATGGTTTTTCCAACTTCTGTGGAGCTACCCAAACTTTTTTAAGATGTGTTTTGCCTGTCTTTCAAACTCAATCGATTTTTCGGTTATTGGGCCAGTGTAACCCAAGTAAGATTGCTCTTACACAACATGCACTTGTTTGAAAATAATTTCTAATCAGTTTTAACAACATGGCTTCAAGCAGCTGTATTAAAAATACTATGTTTTTTGTTCATAAAAGGCATTTTGTCATTCTCTTTCAGACATAGCCTGTCTGTGCAGATAGAAGCATATACTCTCCTGTATGTTGAAACATCCTCTGAATAAAAAGTACAGTGACTAATACTGGAGATCAGTTTTAGTATTAGTTACATTACAAATGCTTTCAGTAGTATATGTTTCTTTACAGTCTTTGAAAACGAGGCATCTGTAGAACAAGTTAAGAAGTTTCTACACAGCGCAGCAGAGACATGCTGTCAGATTTGGCTCCTGGATTTCCCATTGCTCTGAACACCAGAGCAGATTTGCTTAGGCCAGAGACCATCAAGAGCAGCAGCCCTAGCTGGATGTGGTGCATCAGTTTCCAAGTCGCAGTCTGGCCACTGCAGACGGTAACTAATCTGTCCTGGCCACTAGAAAGCGGCTGGGAGAGCCGGATGAGACCTGCTGTGACTGAAAGTGCTCACAGACAGGATCATACCCAGGTACCTGGTGGCACTTGTACTTCCTTGGATGAGCGAGGCTCATGGTTCGGACAGTTTGGTCCCCTAGGAGCCTCAGCCAGGTGGCACGAGCCAAACCTGTGTTGGTGCTAAGGGCAATACAGAATCAAGTAGCTGTTGACTGCATTGGGGACAGCTCGCTTCTCTTGCAGAGTGGATACTTCATGTACCTGAGGACCTTGCTTGGCATTTCCATGGAATCATAGAATTGTCTAGGTTGGAAGGGACCTTTAAGATCATCTAGTCTTTCATCTTTTTGCAATTTAAAAGCCTTCTAAATTGCAGTATCTATGTATTTATTAATGCATGCCTAAATTGTTAGTCTGTTATGTTGTCTTGTGTGCTATCTGTGAACTTGGGAACTGCTTCAGTTTGGTACATGTTATTCTCACGCGCCAGATTTTATAGCTCACTGGATGACATTTTTTGCCCGAGTTGCAGAGTATTAATAAAGGTAGCTCTTTGCTACCTTTATGGTAGCATTACCTTAGATGGACTATTTCCATAGAGAAAAATAATTTTATTTTTTCCTTTCATACGTTTTCAGTGTTGAAAAATAAATTCATGTTAAGCTTCCGAAGGCAACGACCACATCTCTCATGTGTAAAACAATATAGACTGTTGTAGCCTTAATTTCTTTTACTATAATGTAACTAGATAAGGAAATAGTTAATACTAGATGGATAAGAATATATTATTACAGTACCAGGTTATCTCATGGAATATTAAAATTTGCAGGATTATTCTTTTCTGTCTAGAAAGACGAAGATTTATAGTCTTTGAACAGTTCTGATAGGTGGTATTGTGAAAGATAATTAGAAGAACCATGGAGATGAGTTTTAGAATATCTGCAATGAATCCCAGACCCGTTGAATTGAGGACTTACAACATGAAAAATACTTTTTTTTTTTACTAGTAAAACTTCTTTAGACATTTTTCAAGGAGATGCAGTGACATGCTTGAAGACAAATAGATTTTCTTACAGTATAAATAATATAACAATATATTGTAAGGAAAACTCAGAAGGTGTTCCCTATGAAGCATAGCATTAAAATTTCATGTATAACCAATATAGAAGTGATTAAATTGTTTTACAAGGGAAAGTTGGTACCACAGTAACAAGGAATATTACAATACCGCCTCTATCTGAAGATGTATTATTTTTTAGTGATGAAATATTGTAAGAACCTTGCACAACTCCAGAGAAGAACCTCAACTATAGCCCTCTGGACTTACTCTTCAAACAGTATTATTATTCTGCAGAAGAAATTTTTATGCAAAGAACAGGTATAATAAACAGAACCAGAAGAATGACACGACCATATTCAATGCTAACAAATGCATAAAAGACAGGCTAATATACAAATAAGTAGATGGGGTGGGATGTAGTAAAACTAGTTGATTACCAAGTGGGTTTCATGTTAAAGTCATTACCCCAAGCCCACTGGACTAACTAAAAGTGCTCTCTAAGTCTTCTCTTAATTTCAATCGGGTTTGTGTCCTTTTGTCTCTTTGATGAGAGTGAAAAGCCAGGACTCCCTTGATTTCAGTTAATCCAGTTTTCAGGAGTTAGATAGTTAATATACTTCAGTGCATTTAACAGGTTTCCCTTGAACACAGTGCTGGAAAGATTTATAGTTTCCTTTTCCCCAAAAAATGCAGTCTGTGTGTTCTTCAGTATACATCTGTACTATTTTGCAATGTTTGTTTTATCAGGGCTTAGGACAAGTTGGCTTTTGTAACATTTGTTTACTGTCAGGAACACCTTGGTCAATTTTTATGCTATAATTGTTCTAGAAAAGTGAGAGAGAAAATAGTGAAAACAGAGTTTGGGCTAGAAATTTAAGTTGGCAGTACAGTTCACATTCAAGTTGATGTGCATTTTTAAGTTTTAAAAGGAATTTTGAATTCTCAGAGAAAAGGGAACTTTGTATGTGTTACTTAGCTCATGTCAGGTTTTTTTCTTAAATGTTCTTTCTCTTCCAGGCTGCTTTTCTTTCTTTTATTTAACAAAAGGTAACCAGATTTGCATTTTTTAAAAAGGAAAAGAAACTCTAATAAAAAAAATGCTATGCTCTGTTTTACAAGGATGGTTTGAGGGACGAGCATTCCTGGGAAGCCTGTGTATTGTTATTTTAGTTTTCTCTGTAAACCATGAAAAACTATTTTTCAGTTTTTCCTCTCCTGATCCAACTGTGATTTTCATACAAAGGCAGATGGGCCATGTGCATATTAAGCTTTGTACTTTTATATGCAACACTTTCACCATTTAGGGAATAAGTATAACCAAGTAATTTCTTGTTATGAGGAAATACTGAACTGCACCAAAGAGGTAGAACCTAGAAATTTTTGTGCCTGTTACTGTTGTAAAAGGGAAATAGCTTATCCTTGCTTCTTGCTGCGTTACACTTTGTGTGTTGGTATGAAAATTGTTGTTTTGATTAGATCATTAAGATACATACAGAGGACCTGACCTTGCAGACCTGAAGTACATAAAGGTCAGAGAAGTCAATGGGATGTTTGTTCATGAAGTGAGAATGTTGCTGAGCTGAAGACTGTACTACTACTAAGAAAACTTTGCATCAAGCTTAAATTCATAATACCGTTCCAGCTACACCGTACTGAACTCCTTCATGGAAATGCATATTGAACTCGGTGTGTAACCAGTATGGAAGTGAGGAATGGAAATACAGAAGCTGTAATGGAAATGCTGTTTTTTGATGCCAGGTAGTTACCCAGTGACGCTGAAGATGATTACTTGGGTTTAGGAATTTGGCACGTCATTTAGCGGTGTTCTAGCTAGAATGCTTTTCAAAGGCATTTTATTACATATGCCAGTTCCTTCATAGCTTTTGACTTCTGGCAGCAGCAACATATGATTTCTTAGAAAATGCATGTATGCTTCACAGTCACATGGTCTCCGGGACTCTGCTTTAGGGTCATGTCAGACTTGGCATAAACTTGTACATGAATTTCATTTGCACTTTTTTTTCAGGGTCAGTTTCACTAAAGGGTATCAAGGAAGATCCTTAAAGCGTAGCCAGGTGCAACACATGCTCTGCTTTTTATCAAAGAGGTTATCAGTCAACAGACGTGTTTATTGTCTTATCATGTCCTACTGAAAGGACAGTTTACTTTACCTCTAGAGCTCTGCAACAGTTGCAGAGATAGACAGAATTTCCTAAAAGGAAAGGATAAGTCTGCTCTGCTTTTGCCGTTCGCTGATTGAATTGCTGTTTGGGTAGCTAACACATGTTGTTCTCCCTTCTGTCCTGCAACTGCCATCTCTTTGACCATCCTCAAGGCTGTATGCCAGTGGAAGATGATGGAGATCCTAAAGTCTTAAGCCTTTATAGCATTTCTCCTTTGAATTGATAGAACTGCATGCATATACTTATTTTTAGACCATTTGCAACTGAAGCACATATGTTTCACAGCATGATAGAAAGGGTACAGGAGAACTGGTTAGGCATGATCAGCAATTTTGGACGCATGAGGGTTACGTGCCTTTTAGAAAATAGTGTTGCATAAGAGGTGTTTTTGAAAGTGTGCAGTAGGGGTTTTTCAGTTGAATTTGTGTGTTGACATCTGTAAAACATGAGCTCATCTCTTTATCCACAAAACAAACACAGCACAAGCAGCAGCAATTTATACTAATCTCCTCTGTGCCAGTGCTTTTGTCTTTTCTAATTTAGTATCAATGCCCAGTGAGCAAATTTATACATGTTTTATTTTTTGCTTAGTTACTGCCTTCAGTTAAAGGTTTTTCAGGGTTGATTTTAAATTGCCAACAAGTGTGACAGTAGCAGTGCTTTTATTTTTTGATGTGGACAAAATATACAGTAAACTACTCTAAGTGAACACAACTACACTGAAACTCTCTCTGTTTGCAGAACAAAGATACCCAAATGACTCCTGTACTAGAAGCAATAAAATCACAATACCTTGAAATTCCTGATGTGTTAATTGAATCAGTTGAGAAAATACAACTGTGTAAGAATAGTGTAACACCTAAATTGTTTAGCTCTTCACCAAACCCAGAGTCAATCATGACTTTTAAGGATCTTGCACATTTTTTGAGCTAGAAGATGACAGTCTAGCAGCAGGACTGCCTGTAAAGTCTAATTAAGATTTTTCAGTGTCCATTGCTTTCTTATATATGAGTATTATATAAATACACCAAGAGAAAAAATGCATTAATGAATGTTATTTGGAATAAAAGTTTCCCTACTGTTCCTTAAAATATTTGCTGTTCAGAATAAAAGAATTAGACGAAATGGAGCTGGAGAAGATGACAATTTTAGAATGTTCTCTGTACTTTTGGAAAAGTCAGAAAATTCAACTTACACGTCAATAAAAGAGGATATTATGATTTGGTAGGGTTTGTGTTGGTTTTTGTTTGTTTGTTTGGGTATGGGGTTTTTTTACTGTCCAGATTAAGTTATTTGTCCTAGTGTTATTTCAGCCACACAAAAAAAAAAAGTCAATGGTGTAATCATTCACATTTTTTCTTGTGAGCCCTGTAATCTTTTTCAAAAAAATCATCACGTCTTGTCAGTTGCTGATATGCAGCACTTTACAGGTATATACCGTATTTTACCCAGGGATTAATTGTTTCATTCTGCAAGAATCTTTTAAATGCAAGTTTGAAGCTAAAGCAGTTATATACAAATGTAAAATGGTTCTGTAGCAGTTAGCTCTTGAACATCTAGAATTTAACAAATTCTGTATGTACCACTATAGCATGCACTTGGTATAATTCTGTTTGGCAGCATTAGAACTTCCTTCTAGAGCTCAAGAGGTTGTCTCAAACTATAGTGTATGTCTTGTATACGTTACATATATTTGTATGTTTTACAATATTACCATTTTACACTGTGATAAAAGCGCTAAACTTTAGCCATGATTTAAGACAATGCCAAGATCTAATCATTGCAGGTGCTAAATTGTGGTGGTGTAGTTACCATTGGTGGGTTATCAGTAAGAGAACTTGTACAGTTTCACCACTATCCATGATGGCCAGAGGTAAGACTGTGACTTTAAAAAACTGCTTCAGAGAGCCTGTCTCATCATCACAGGTCCTTGGGTTTTGAGATGCTGAAGGTTTCAATCATTAGTAAATATGCTATGCATAATATAAGATCAGCACTGTGTTACACTCTTGCTATCCTTGTCTGCAGTGTCTACCACATTAAGTATATCAGTCTAATAAAGATAATCCAATCATGGAACCTATTCTAATCAACTGCAAAGACAGACCCATAGTACAAAGATGCCTAAAGTGAGCTTGATGTTTTATGTTATGAAACCAAGTGAATGATCCAGATTCAAATTAACTGGTATCAGGAGGTATCAAAGATACACTGTCTGCTCCAGGTTTCCCCTTTTGGCAATTCCCTCATCATTTTTTTGGTCATGGTTTTGGTTCACCATTAGCGGCCCTTGCATTGCCTCAAAGTGCTAGCCTAACCAGCCTGGGTAACATCACACATGAAGGCTTGATTTTATTGATATGGGAAAGGTACTGCCTGCTGTCACATGCTTTCCCCTGGCAGAGGAGGGAAGTTAAAATCATAGAAACACAAGGTTGGAAAGGACCTACAAGATCATCTAGTCCAACCATCCTCCTATCCTCTATCACCAATACTACCCACTAAGCTACTAAATCATATCTCATAGCACGTCATCCAGACACTTCTTGAACACCGCCAGGGACGGTGACTCCACCACCTTCCTGGGCAGGCCATGCCAGAGCCTGACCACTCTTTGGGAGAAAAAGTTTTTCCTGACATCTCATCTAAATCTCTCCTGGTGCAACTTGTGGCCATTCCCTCGAGTCCTATCATTTGTGTCTGGGAGAAGAGGCCGACCCCCTCCTCTTCACAACCTCCCTTCAGGAAGTTTTAGGGTGCAATGAGGTCTCCCCTGAGCCTCCTCTTCTCCAGACTAAACAATCCCAGTTCCCTCAACTGTTCCTCATAAGACTTGTGGTCCAGACCCCTCACTGGTTTTGTTGCCCTTCTCTGGACACATTCCAGGGCCTTGATGTCTTTCTTGTAATGAAGGGCCCAAAATTTAACACAGTACTCGAGGTGCAGCCTCACCAACGCTGAGTACAGGGGGATGATGAAGTTCCTAAACTTTGATGCTGTTTGGTGGAAGGTTCAATTTCTGTGTATTAATTAGCTGCTATTATTAGTTATTTCCTTGTAAATATTTAATGATGTGTTAAATGAATACCAATCTCACAACAGCCACATCTTATTCACTAGGTGTGATGCAACCATGAGGCTAGTGTTTTTAAACACGGAGTAGTAATTTCTGGCTTACCCCAGATATTAACCAAGTTCATTTAAATCGATTTGGGGTAATGTAGGAAGCAATAGTCTACTTAAAAGCTAATAGTCCTTTGAAAATATTTGCAATCCCATTCAGTATGTGAATGGAGTCCAACCAAAGGACTCTTACAGGTGTCCCACAAAATAGATCCAGTCTTCACTCCTGCCAGCATGCTAGGAATTCCATTTCTCATATAAGATGGATTTCCAGCTCATGACACGATTATAATTATTGTATAAATGGTTAGGGTTTTTTTGAAGATATTTCTCAATTTGCAAAAAATACATTTTTTTTTCCCCTTGGTGCTAAAATTATTGAGGTGGGAGGTTTGCAAGAGAGAAGCTTCAGTATTAGAACCCAAACTAGGCAAAGGTCTAAAAATGTATCTTAAGGACCATTAGTCAGAATAACTTGAGGTGACAGTAGCCGAGATTGTTTTATATATGAAGTTCATAAAATAGCAAGTTGGTATCTTTAGCTGAGAAAAATACCTAAAGGGGTACGCTTTTTTTGCTGTGGTTGCTAGGGAGACGCTTATACTGTATCTGTGGGATATAATGGGAGTCATGTGTGAAATGCACTACGCTGATAATTTATCTCAGAGTGGTTAGAGCAGAATATTACATTCTCACTGCACATCTCATTGTACAAAATAAGAAGATGAGATGGATGCTGTTAGTAATATTAGGTGACAGAGCCACTGTGGTATACAAGGTACAGTGCACGTGTCAGTGGGCTGTCAAGAGCGTGTCATTGCTACATGATTCATAGGTGCGCTCTGATTAGGTGGGCAGAAAATTAATACATTGGCTAGATGGGAGGAATGAACTGACCAGGTGAGAAGAAGGAAAACCTTTTTTAATATATTTGACAGATCTGGGAATGACCAAGGCCCAGAGAATCCCAGGTCATGTAAAAACAAGCTTATTGATTGGGACTCTGTGTTGCCAGTAGTATGTTGTATAACAAAACAAGAACAGGTAAATTGTAGGGGGATCTGACTGACCCTGCTACAAAGTGAAGTTGCCACTACATTTGGAGAATGTGTTGAAAACACAGCCTTAATAGTTTGGTATTATTAAAACTGTAAATGCAATACATCAATTATAGAACCATAACATCGATCTCTTATTTTTGTAGCATTAAGTATTTCCAAAAAATGATCCAAATATTGCTAAAGGTTTCCGTTTTAATATCATATTTAAAATTTCACAAATTTTTTCCTTTCACAAAGTTTTTCCTTATTGAATCAATACAGTGATACTGTCTTGAAGCTGAAATTAATTGCTTCACTCCTTTGAGTACTGGTGCAAGTTTTTCTCACATTCCGTACACAGAGATCAAGTGTGTTTTCCTCAGCAATTACTGCATTTGTTCAAAGTGAATTAGAAAATCAAAAATGTTAGGAACTCTCTTTAATTAGATGATTAAAGAACCCGGCAAGCAGTGTGATGTTCAGATGAAAACGAAAGGTATTTCTTAGAGTTTTTAGGCCATGCTAGAATTCAGATAGGACATTAGTCGTACTTTACAGTTAAACTGCCCACAAAAGGATTTGCAGTCTCTTGAAATGTTGTATGGCATGTGTTTATGGTTCTCAACCAATTTTATCTTTCCAGGCTCAGCCGCCTCACCTTGAAGGATGCTTCCAATAAGCAATCTTACTGTAAGCTGTCTGAAAACAGGATGTTATCCCTAGCAACAATCTGAAATCCATTGGGCTTGGCCTTCACAAAACCTTGTGAGCAGATGATTGACTATTACATACTACCAAAACGCAGCTGAAGTTAATGAAGTTATGACTGAGTACGCTACCCAAAGACTTTCCCCCAAAAAACTGAATAATCTGCTATTGCAAATTACTGGCTTTTCTAAATGTTAGAATCTGGGTTCAGCCTTTAGGTATTAAATTCTTCCCTTTAGCCTCCTTCCAACAGTTTAACTTCTGTAATTTTTTTTCATAAAGGTCCAACAATTTTTTACCAAAGAGTTCCAACTTTGTGTGATGCCTTCCTCAACAGATCTGTTCCACGCACACAAGAAACAGTTACCTAATTTCAGAAGCGCTACTTAAGTAAATAAAATGCAGAAGCTTTCTCCTGTAACTTTTTATATTTTTTCTCTTACCATTTTCCTTAATTGATTTATATGTGGCTTGTATTATTGTAAATTTTAATTATTGTTATATAAATTTACATGTTTTTCATTTAGCTGTTTAAGTATGCTTCTATGAATAAAGCACATGAAACTAATCACTCAAAAGAGAAAAGAACTAGACATTGTAGTTGCTGTTTTGAGTAGTTCCCTTCTATCCTACCTTCATTCTACTTTACTTCTAAAATAGCATAATAAGATTTCCAGTATTAATACACAGAAGAATGTGTTATAAAGAAACAGTCTAACATCTGGAAGCTCTGTCTTGGTCTGTCTCAAAGACAATCTTCGTCTGTCTACAAAGTACATTATTTCTACTCCTTATTTCCTCCCAGTCAATTGAACTGTTCAGACCTGGACAATGAGCATGGGAAACACCAAGGCAGAGTCAAATACTCTTACTTTCCATGGTACAGTAAAAATCTTTATGCTGTTGTTCTGGTTTGGGTTTTTTTTGTTTTTTTTTTTTCCAAATATCTACTGCTGCAAATCTTCCTAAGATAATTTCTTTCAGTTGAAATGGTATTTAAAACAAGATTGTTGTTTTATTACCAGTAATGATGCTAATACCAATTTAAACTGTTCATTAAAATCTTTGAAAAGTCTGTATAAAAGCCAACTAGGACTAAGAGATTGTTATTATGTGTTCTTTCAGAAGTGTTACAACAGCTGTAGCAGTAAGAAAACCATTAATTGTAGTTGATTTTGTGTTTTGGCATTTTTCAAATCTTCTTTCCTTACCTGGA
>VZTM01010702.1:235-11124 GCA_013400555.1 Jacana jacana | reverse complement strand
ACACGAAACAATTGTAGCAACACGTCCCGCACCAGTTTCCACTGTCTGAAAGATCTCTGCTGAGAAATGAGATCTCCATCGCAGCAGCAGCAGCGGGAGTTCTGGGCCCTGTTATCTGTGTATGTATGCCTTCCTTCCCTCCCTCCTAAGAGCTCTTCCTCCATGTCACTATTTTCTATAAACCCCATCTAAGACTCCCTGGTTTTGGGCAAAAGGCTACAACTGCCACATNAACAATTGTAGCAACACATCCCGCACCAGTTTCCACTGTCTGAAAGATCTCTGCTGAGAAATGAGATCTCCATCGCAGCAGCAGCAGCGGGAGTTCTGGGCCCTGTTATCTGTGTATGTATGCCTTCCTTCCCTCCCTCCTAAGAGCTCTTCCTCCATGTCACTATTTTCTATAAACCCCATCTAAGACTCCCTGGTTTTGGGCAAAAGGCTACAACTGCCACATGGACACAATAGAAAAGACCTATTGCACGTGTATTGGGATTGCAACACTCCCATAATTAAAAAGAAACAAGAAATCATTTTAAGCAAAGGACTGTTCAGCAGAGGAGCTGTGGATACCAAACAAAAAATTATGCACTTTCAGTCAAGGAAGTTGGTTGCTCTACTGGTTCCTGTCACAAGACATAATCGTGCTAAATAAATCTGTGCAGCTATTTGACACGGTTTAAGAATTTTGATTAAATTATACACTCCTACATTTCCAGCTTCCTCAGTTTGTAATGTCTAATTTTGCTTTAGAAAGCTGTGTGGACACATATTACATTTAATATCTGAACTTAACACAAACAGTCAAATATATCTCTGTTATATGACATCACCTTAAATGGACATGTTTTCTCTGTCCATTATGAAAATAAATGCATTTAATGCAATATTCAATAAAATACAATGTGAAAGACTAAGGATCATACTGCTGATTTTACAAAAAGTAATTTGAGATAAGGATCTGAAATAGTTCTTCCATTCTTCTCTAATCTGCCAACCTTTTACAATTATAATATTTATCATGTATGCAGCATTTCATGTTACTTTCTTTTATGTTCTATAAAATAGATTGTGAAACTGAGACACACCGAGATTAAATGCCTGGAACTGATAATGCTAATCCGCATAATGTGTCAGTGACTGAGGCAGAGAAAGACATAAAATACTGCTTTAGGGGCACCAAAGTATTAATAATAGATATAATTTCTGCTACATTAAGAAAAATAAATATTACACTGGAAAGCTGATTTTGACTGACATGTGACATACAGCTATGACTGAGAGACTACAGTATGTCAGTTTTTAAACAGATTGAAAACTCTTTAGACGCTATGCACAACAGTGGCTCCTACATAGCAGATGAGTGAAAACAGAATGATAAACAAGTATCATTAGTCCTTTGCAAGACTAAACCAGTTAGTTGAACATTTTAACAGTGTCAATAAATTTTTGGTTGGCAGGTCTATTTTTTATTCAACAAAGACCCAAATAACCAAATGCAATATCACTGCCACTAATGGAGTTTTAATATGCCTGGTCAGAAACTACTGACTGGTTTATCTCTTATCAATCAAATCTGCTGAATAAATACACTTCTAAGAATGTTTGCTAAAATTTAGGTATGTAAGCACAGATGATTTATTTGTTTGCTTTATCTTCAGCAGATTAATATTTAATATAACTGTTTCATACATAAAACGTAAACTAAAATGGTTTGATCTAGGGTAACATTGAGCTTAAATAGATATTAAGCCAAAAGCAAATCACTGGTTTTGAAATTACATTGCAGGATAATTATGCTTGTCTAAATATGGAACAACATCATTTCCTGCAATGTAATTAATTAATATATATTTTAGCACTAATAACCAGTATTTTAGCATCTCAGGTCACTCCCCGGTACTGCTAAACACTAGCAGAAGCATTGCTATGCATGTACTTCAGATGATCTTCAGAAAATTAAACATATGTCACTTACCTTTCGTTGCTTTACAGAATCCAGTTTTACCAACCAATAGGATGCCACTTTTGTCTTATGATACTTCCAATTATCCATAATCTGGAGACATTGCACAACACAAGATAAAAGAAATACACATAAACCCAACTGAAATTTAGCATTTAATTCATGGGTATTCCTAATGCTACGAAGTGTGAGCATCTAAAAATCCTCTGTGAAAAGAACTTTTCTCTAAAAGAAATAGGAAAATACTAGCAAATTTATGTGGGGGAATATTTGCAAAAACACGTGCAATCTTTCCATTTAATCCTACCCTCTGTCCCACCTGATTCTGATAGTCACACACTGCAAAGCAGGTAGAAACTTGTCTTGCCTGACTCAGCTAGGATTTCTTGAACACAGCAATAAAATCAGTAATACAGAACTGATAATATATTTAAATAGTGAGGGGTTTGCTGCATCAAGGACACTAAGCATACCTTGAAAACATCCTTTCTATGAATTATCAGATACGAACTGCAGTACTCTCCTTTTATGATATTTAAGTGCTACCAAAATAGCTAGAGATGTGAACACAGATTTTTATGTTAATTTTATTATTTTATCTTTCTGCTCTATTCCAGACCTACGACAAGTTCTGCCTCGCTGAGAACTAATATACCACTACTTCTTTCCTTCCATGATGAAATATTAGTTAGAAATATTGATAATTTCTAGTTCTCAACTAGAAACTAGTTGACATCAAACAAATTTATAAAAGGATTCTGCAGTAAGAAAGTGCATTTATCACCATGCCAGCGTTGTATGAGAAAGAACCACTAGATGGAGTCCATACACACACTTCCACACTTGCATAAATGCACACACACTTTCAACATGTCTGAATGAGAAAAAATAATGAAGCACGTTATTTCTGATTCTAAGATGAGAAACTAAATATGCTAGTTACAAATGCTATCTTCCAGAATGACCCAAATCAACCATAATTATAGGAGAATTCCTTTCCACTGTGATGTTGCACGAATCACTAAAGACACAATCAACATTTTGAAAGCTCACAGAGGAAAGGACATTTCCAAATGGATGGTGAATTAGATTAATTTTAACATATCGCAGACTGCTCTTACTACATCAGAATTCAGGTGTTAATTTAACTGTGAGGGTGGTGAGGCACTGGAACAGGTTGCCCAAGGAAGCTGTGGATGCCCCATCCCTGGAAGTGTTCACGGCCAGGCTGGATGGGGCTCTAAGCAACCTGCTCTAGTGGGAGGTGTCCCTGCCCATGGCAGGGGGGTTCATGATCTTTAAGGTCGCTTCTAACCCGAACTATGATTCTATGAACCCTCTATACCTCTACTAGTTTGAGAAAAGAAATAATCTTTTTTTTTTTTCTTTTCCAAGCTGATGTTAGTTTCTTCACAGTACATATTTAGAATGGCTTTAGATATTATGTATTTTCTGGATATATATCTGAATATTAGGTGCTGCATTTTAATTGTCCTTTAGATTGGGCATTGTTTCATGTGACTTTGATAGAAGAAGATGAGGCTCAGCTCAATGTGGGATGTAAGAAAGAGTAAGCTGGCAGACTTGAAAAGTCAAAGAGTTTGACTGGTGCTCTTTATACTAGCAAACTTCCAGTTTGTCTTGCAGCATACCATTCTGATTTCTCCAGTATGCCTAGTTGAGGGTAGGTTAAACATGTCAGGATCTGTACTAACAATATCAGATGAAATATAAACTGTTAATGAATTGTAACATTCTTCTTAGCTTACTTAAGAGTTTGAACTTTCTCCACAATGAATAACGGAATTTTTCTAACCTTCATGATAGTTTCTCATATATGTTATAAAGACATAGGAATGTTTTCAGTGCTACTCTTTTACAGTCAGAAAGTATGCAAAGCTGCTCCAAGCTTTGAAATCTTTTGAATTATCCTGAGTTATGGAAGTTTTAAAGCCACAGGAGCTCATGAATCATAAATTGAGCTTTCTACTTACCTTCATTTTTAGTGGCCTGAACAGCAAGTGTCTAGCCTGTAATTCTTCTTTCTTATTTATAGATACTTACATCTTCTATAATTAATTCTGATTCTTCCTCTGTTTTTCCTGGGAACTTCATTCTCATGTCACTGATAATGAGAAGAGTCTCTTTTGTCAAAGCAACTTCTTGCTCTTTTGTTTTCTGTTGCAGCAAAGACTCATTCTAAAAACCAATGTGAAGCAGGCGTGTCATTAGACCACATTACAGCAAGATTACAGGAAGCATTAAAAAGTAAGGACAGTTTGCTCCTGCTCTGGGCAGCGGTGGTTCTGCCAGTGTCTTTGTCCAGGATTTTGTTTAAAATATCAGTGCCTTTTACACCAACATCAACTTAAACCCCTACAGTGTCTGCAGAGGACCACCTCTGGAGGGTTTGGGGGTTTTCTTTAAATCTTAGACTATAGTTAGAATTATTTCTGATCCTCTTTCTTTACTTTTGCATATTTTTGCATTTACAACATCAGGCGGGCTTAATTTCTAGGTATTTCTAGATCTTAGTATTTTGTAAGAACTACAATACTTGAGGATCTTTTTGCTTAAGTGATATTTTCAAGCACAACAAAATATTTTGCTACATGATATACAGCAATGCATCTGAAATAATAAGATAGAAAACGCTACTAAATCTACTTTTGTTTCTAACTGCTATAATAATTCATCTACAATTCCCAATGATAAATGACTTATTCTAAACTTAGTTTCCATATCTTTAGTAGGTTTGGATCACAGCAGCCTCCAAAAATGGCAATGTACTGCTCTTTTCTTCCCCAAAGGATAAGCCAATACTTCATCACACACAAATGATCTCTCCTTAATAAGTTACAGTTTATCAATTTAAATTTTATTCTAGCAGTAATATATAGTATATTATTCTTAGTTGCAAAAATAATTATGAACAGAGTTCCATTCACAATGCAGTGCTAAATTATGAGTACTTCTTATCCACTCTGTAAGTAATTTTATTCACATTATTTTAAGAAGCATGACCTAAGCTCTATCACCCAACATAATTGTTCTGCATATCAAGATCACTTCTCTGGTGGAGCTTTCTCAATGAAAAACAGACTACGGTTTCTTACTAATGTTAATTTAAGTGAGTAGCCCATTTTTAACGTCAGATGGTAAGAGACTGTTTTTAATCTTTCAGTAATTTGTATTTGATATAGAGTTAATGTGAATGGAAAAATCTATATTAGCCCTGTCTCATTAAACTCTCAGAGTACATCTTGATGATAAAAGAGTACTTTTTAAACTTGAGATAGCTAATGTGATAAAAAATACCTTTAACACGTTGTGGTGAAGACACAATCTTAATGTCTTTCCAATTCTATTTGCTGACTTTAAAGATGGAAAACCATGTTAAGGAATATTTCACAAGATGTCAGCACACAATTTTAAAAGGATCCTTTTTCATCATTTAGACAAAGCCTCACAGGCAAAATAGACAATGAGCATTCTACTGGATAAAGATTAGAGATAGTAAATACTATGAAGCAAGTTCATTAGCATTACAAAAGGATTTCTCACAATCAAAGTTCACCACAATAGAGAAAGGCTGCAAGTATGGTTTTGCCCCATCTCCAGAGGAATTATTTGAGTGATGAAATACACAGTCCAGGCCCCAAAGCATGAATGGAAGCATACTGGCACCAGCAGTCGATACAACACTGAATGAGGTTGGGGACTGATCCCAGCAAACACTGCCTAGTCATAAGTGGATATGTGATCTACCATTCAAACATAAAAGAAGAAATGCCTGGGTTGCAAAGGAGATACCAAAGAAGATGACAGTCTAGTCACAAATGGAAAAAATGTGTGGCTCAGAAGTACATTGTGAAATTACCACTAACCACACAAATTCTCAACAGCTAAAACTGTTTAATCTGATCTGTTTATTCTACTGATTATTTAGGTAGACCACCTAACTCCAAATGCTTGTCTATCTCAAGGACAAGGACAGGCTTCAAAATGAAAGAAGCTTTATCTTCACTTTTAAAAAAAAACAAAACAAAACAAAAAACAGATGGCTTGGTAGTAAACTGTACTGTAGTGGTGTAGTGAATGCAATTTAGCTACAGTAGACTGAAAATTAATTACGCCTTCTTCTACAATGGTCATCTGTACAAAGTATCACTAACGCTCTATATATGTGAGATATATGTATATATTTCAATATATGGTAGTGTTAAGTATACACTGATTTTGAAATATTGATGTATTTTTGTTACTGTAAAGATTTTGAAGGTAGGTACATCCTTTATTTCAGAACCAGCAGTCCCCAAAGAAACCAGAGAAACTTTTGAAGAGAAGTAAAAACTCTTTCTGTCTTCAAAACCTATTTAGGAGAGCATGTTTCCCAGTCACAAAACCTCTAAGATTTCCATTCTCAAGAAATGTCACATCTGTATTGCTGCACCTGAAGCACTGAAACATCACAGCTAAGATTCTCTGCAAGTCATACGCAGGTCCAGAGATCTTAAATTCATGACTTTGTGTCAAAATAGCATTGACGGTAGCACCTCAGGTTTTCTGACACTGTAAAAATTAATAATGTATTTATTGAGTTTTAGAGAAATGGAACACATTTTGAATGCAACTGCTGTGTTAACTCACCCCTGAAGAGTTCATTGTTCCCAAGCTGGGTGTTTGAGAAACTCGAGCTGAAGATGGGCTGCGATTTAAAGAATGAGACCTATTCACTGCGGATGCACGCTGGAGCTGCAGAGAAGCTTTGGCTGAAAAGGGACGTTGATCAGCTGCCGGTGTCTGCATAGTCAATATCGATATTGAACGCGGGCAGCTTACAGACCGCCTTATTGGACCAGTGGATGACGTGGGGGGTGAATACGATGGAGACTTTATATTCTTAATTGAAGATTTCCAGTTCATTCTACCTGCAGACAAATTAAATTAATGATGCAATTACTTACTCTTTTAACACCCATTTTTCAGTCTTTGTCACTAACAATGTATATGACTAACACATGTGCACACATGTACTATAGTGTATGTTGACTAACAATTCCACATATAGCAGTCATGTCAGATCCCCTAATAATACCTATTTTACATAATCTAGAAGAACATTTATTTCTTTCTCATAATCAGCTTTAATCAAGTAGACTCCAGTCCTCCATAACATGCATCAGATTTACAACAGAGTGCATATGCCCTATAGGTCAAAAAGTGTGTGGCTACAATGTGTGGATTCTTGACTGTAAGACTATGGAAGCAGGAGAGAAAATTTGTTTGATGGATCCCATATTTGCAGATTTGGTCTCCCTCATCTGCTCCTGCACAGCTATATTTAGTCTTCTGCTAAATAGAGGCTGCTGCTATGAAAAACACAATTTTAGAAGCAGTGTTATATTTATGCAATTACATGAAGGAGTTCTTTGAGACAATGCACTGCTAAAACAAAAAATAACATGCTATATCTACTATGTTCAATAGAACATGCTCACAGTAATGCTCTGCAGCGAGAGAAACAATCACAAGAAAACAATTGCACAAAAAACTTGTGCAGGGATCTCATCTGGAATAAGTTACATTCTATATGTCTCATCTCAGGATACATTTCTTTACCCTTTATACGTTTCTTTATCCTTTCTGTATTCCAGGATATTTAAGCTTAATATGACTGCTTTTTACAGGGAAAAAAATTACTCAAACCAAACCAAAGAGCAAAGAGGAGCATTCACACCACTTCCAAGTGTACCCCAGGTGGTGGCCCACATGTATTTTTCTCTTTAAAATGCTTGGCAAAAACGTATCCATTTTACTCTGTTTTTAAAATTTATTTGTATTAATTTAGGGAAGATTTTTAAACAACACAAAACAAGCAAAACAGTGTTTAACCCTGAGTTACAAATGTTGATACATTTTAAATACTGAAGCATTTTATATAAATCATCACAAATGCCACACTTACTTGGAAAATTGGTAATTTAACTTACCTGATCGTTCCAATGATTTGCATTTATTTTCTTCAAGATCGTATGACACTTTTTTCTCTTTTTTTTCATTGTGATCTTCCTTTTCAGTTTCTTCTCCCGATTCTGACATACTGCTACCGCTATCACAGCTGCTATCACTACTGTAGTTCTTAAATTTTCTTGAGGGCTGTGCACTTTCTGGCATCGAACACAAGGGCTAATGCAAAAAATAATCCAAAGCACACAACAACAACAAACAAACAAACAAAAAAATCACCCAAGAAATTAAATTCCTTGATAATCCTGAAAGAACACTTTACTATCACACTAGGTTCCGATTCAAGCAGGTTCATTTGTACATATTTAAACCCTCCCAAATTAGCCCGGAAGTTTGTCTTTAATTCTAAAATACACGCTTAAATATTTCATTAACTTCACTACACAGTAATGCTAATCGTTCTCACATGAAGAGCAGCATAATAAAGTAAGGGGGAGAAAAAATAATTTCATTTCAAGTAGGACTTGGACAACTAAATTACAGTTTGAAATCATAAATCAAGTGATAAAGAACACCATTTACAATCAGTTTCAGTCCCTCACTGATAGAGCAATAACTGAAGCTCTAAGTTAAACACAGATCAATGTGAAGTAAAGAAACACATGGAGGAACTTTGGCTGGTACACTTCTCAAGGAGAAAGTGATTAATCCACATCTTGCAGAAAGCAGGAATTGGAAGAATATAGCAAGCTATGCTTGGCGTATTTGGTGTCCCATAGGGACGTGGCATTCCGTGTCATTAGGTAATTAATCTTGTGCTATTACCAAGAATACTGTGAGACAAAATGCAAAAAAGTAAGAGACAAGAAGAGAAACTACAAATGAAAATTTTTCTTCTTCCATCTACCGACAGGCAAAGAAGAGAAATGCAATATCCTCCATTATGTCTATTGTGCTAAGAAGGCTCACATGGTCACTTTTTTTTCCCATACACATTTTCTTTCCAGGAACTCTCAGCTATAAGAAGCTATGGTGATGGCCTCATTTTCCTAGTCATCTAACGAACAGCAATTAAAACTCAGATTTTAAAAAACTAACATAACAATTTCTGAACAGATTTTATGTCAGAGTGAAACAGAAGAACTCTCAGGATTAAATTGTCCTATTATCTCAGTACAATGTAATGCACCAAAATTTATTGGAAGGACAATACAACAAAGCCCCAGAGATACTGTTCCTGTAAAGTACACTTGCAGAGTAAGTAAACATATTCTACCTAAATTTTTATTCCAGTCAAGGAAGAAAGGAGATTTCTGCCACTAACTCAAAAGCAACACTACGTTTATGCATACCCCAGCTGTTAGACCAGATAATAAACGTTGCAGAAGTATATTCCATCGAGGAGAGCCCTGGCAATTGTTCAGATTATACAAAGAATATTTTGATGTCTGTCTACCTGCCAAAAGGACAACTTAAGGTGCCTCTATTTATCGCTTTCACGAAAATAGCTGTCCTAATCAAGAAATGGTGTGTATCATGAAAACATATTGATCAGACATTCCTGGTAAGGTATAAAAGGTATAGTACACATTTTCAATCAAAATTTATAGGGGCTTTAAGGTAAATCTCATTCCCACTTATGAGATGCGTGTTCCTTACACATTCTACACTAAACAGTAGGAACATCGTGACAAAGAACTTCACATCATTTAACAAAGAAGAATAAAAAGAAAGGTCAAAGAAATTACAAAAAGCAGTAATGATGAATAATAGCTAGATCTGGGTTTAAACTGACCTCTTAAAATAAGAGATATTTGGTTGCTTAGCAATTCTAATCACCTTGATTTTCCCCTTATGCTAACCTGATTTTTCTTTGATTAAACTCATCTTATTTTATATCAGAAGATTAAAAATAAAAGTAATTGCTCATTTCCTTTAAAATATATTTTATTTTCTTAGTTCTTTTCCCTGCACAAACAGGTGCAATGTAATAAACAAGAGTAAACTGTACAATGTGTAAGGATACGGTGCCCTCTAGAGGCCACAAATAAACCGGAAGATTTCAGAATGGATTTCTCAGTAGAATCCAGTAATCTTTAAATTGCAGACAAAAATGTCCTCATTCCAGGAAATTCTTTACTTGTTTTCTACTCTGAGCTCCTAATCACTTTCAAATAAAAATAAGACTGAAACTCCCAGCAAACATGGAATAGTAGTTACATACAAAGCTTATTTATCCACACACATCCCTCTACCCCTTAGATATGTATCTGTATGTATACATGTGTGTGTATATATTATACATATATTTCCATGTATGGAAGAGGATGAGGAGGAGAACACCTCTCTCTCCAAACTGTTCCAGTTGTTCTATATAGAGTTTTCTAAGTCCTGACTGCTCCTTTTTCCACGGAAGAGAGTGCACCCCAGGCAGAGCATCTGACTTCCTAACAGTACTTTTGTCAGCAGGCCAGCCGCTGACTTTTAAGTGAGGACAGGACTGTCAGACCTTCTGAAATAACAGTTCATGTTGGGTAACAGACATGGAAAGAACTGTTCCTTCAGGTTTGTTTCGTCTACCAGATCTTGTATGTTACTTTTTTGATACAGTAACGGATCTTTATTTGTAGGATTTTATTATTACAAAATGATGAGTTCTACAGCTGGATTATTCTCTTACCCAATGGATTGGCAGGCAATAGCAAATGCTACTGACTACCTTGCTCACCAGATTCCAATAAAGATAATATATTAGATACTACATATCTCATAGTAGACCCTTTACAAAGAGGTGGCCAATCAAATGCATATTATTAGCCATATGCACCTTACCCCTTACAGTAAAGAGGTGAAGCTCTTTCAGTACAAGATACAAGGACCATCCACAATAGGCATCTGTGTTTCAAAAGGAGTGCATAGGATATTATGCAACCAGGGAAGCCTCCAGTCACAT
>VZTM01010653.1:516-11667 GCA_013400555.1 Jacana jacana | reverse complement strand
AAAAAAAAAAAAATCTTATGGCCCTGTATTTAGGTAGCTGGTTTTTGTTAATTAAAAAGGAGAGAGAACCCATCTTCAGCTAATTTGTGATGCACTACTGCAAAAATCTATAATAATTTGAAACTATGTCTATATTTCAATAAAATCTGCCTGCATTAGTTTGAATAGTCCCCGAATATTACAAACTGGTTTATACAGTTTTTTCTCTTCTCCAGAGTTACAGAACTGGTCATACTTTCCTTCCCTCCATGACACAGGAATTTTAACACTGTGGAAATGAATTGCTGCATTTAGTCAAGGCTTATCTGTGGGAGGACACTAATGCTCTTGAGTGTTTATGGAGGGAATGTATTTAACTTCTTGTATAATTTGAGACATCTGACCGAAGGCTTTAATTTCTAACAGCACAATCATCAGTCAGGCCATGACATACTGCAACCCTTTGCATTTAGAGAGAAACTAAAGTCTTCTGAGCAGAGTATTGTCCAGTGAAAAACAGATGAGTGGAACTAAAGATTCATTAATTTCCGCAACGTTAAAGTTCCTGTGCAACTGGGGAAGGAAACCACTCCCAATTCTATAATATTAGAGCAGGTACTGTGTGGTTGATCTTTTCCTTACTTTTGGTGTCGTGTTTAGGAGCTGGTATTACAGCATGTCCATATAGAAAACATACCGTAGCAACTACACTTCACAGGAAACTCCTGCAGTAGGACAGGAGGAAGACTGAAAGCAGGCACAAGTTGATGAAAGCTGAGATTCCAGCTTCAGGAAATCACAGTAAGGAACCTGCTCAGACAGTGCAACTGAAACTGTGCAAACAACTGACCCACCCCTTTTCTCAGGTTTAAGCTGTTGAACTCCTTGAGGTATCACCAACTGATGACTCCATTCCTCCTCCTCTGGCAATCCTCACCTTGTTGTCAAGGTTTCATAATAAGATCTCTTTACATGGCTGGGTGGGTAAAAAGGGGTTTTGTTTGTGCTCTTTTTGTTGGGTTTTCTTTTTGTTTGTTTGGGTTTTATTTTTTGGTTTTTTTTTAAATTATTTCAGTGTTTTATCAAAAAATCACCACAGCCGGTCTAAGCAGCTTGCATCAGTTAACTCTATCACTTTAAAATTGTGTATGTGCAACCACAATAGCAGAAAGGCATTTATGTGTGTGTAATCTATAAAGATAAGTTGAGGACGAGGTGAAATTCTATTTCTTGCTGAACTCGTACCATTGTAATAGAGGAAGAGAAAAAAAAAAAAATAAACTCTGGAACCACATGAATGAGATGCTTAAGCAATGCTTCACCATGAAGCTCTATAAAATTTTTTGGATTATCAGGGTAGTACCAGTTGTTATTTGTCATTTGACACATGTAATTTTTAGAGAAAAAGAAAGGAGATTTGTAAATTAAGTTTATTAGTCTATAAGAGACATTTTCTTCTCTCACATTTTCTTCCCCAGTACCTTAGTAAAGCGATAAGCAAAACAACTGTTTGCTTTCAAAGCTCCAATTTGGATAATCTTTTCATGCATTCGTTGCTTGAAATAACAAAATCATCAAACTACAATTTTCTCTAGTGCTTTATTTGTATCAGATAAGAAACTTACAATCTTACATGCCAGAAAAGACAATAAACATCTGTTTAGATTTACAGAATAGTGTTCAAAAATGCATTATGCTTATATCGAGGAGCAGGAAGTAAGACAACTGCACATACTATTGCAATAATTTCTTACATCCCTTACCAGTATTTAAGGTGCACATTTTAAATTAAAACATTTTCTCTAAGATTGATAGATCTTCTATAAAATATTTCTTTAATCTGGTACTAAAGTATCAAAAATAGTTTGGGGGCAAGAAAATGAAATAATTGAAATATTATTTCCTGACTGCTTTAGTCTGTTCTGTCTGAATGGTCTTTCTAATATTTATAAACAGTTACCTGCTGTGAAATCCTTGACATCTGTTTAGATCATGTGCAAAAAAATTTTTACACAAAGTTCTAATAACTTGTAGAAGATTTTATACAGCAATGTTCTGACATTCCTGAAGGATCACTAGCAGAAGTGGTAGGCATAAAGTTAAAAAAAATCTAAAAAGTGGACAAAATAATGTCCAAAAAAGTGTCTTTATTTGCAACAAAAAGACTGGAACATTAAGTCGCTAGTAGCCAGTGGACCTAGAGATATAGTTTAGTGATCTGTAATAATATGATGGCTTGATAAAGATGAACGGAAATCATCCTTACAAAACGAATTCTTGGAATGAAAATGCTGAAGAACCGTTGTAAAAGGATATTTATTGTCTTTCTCAATTTTGTTTCTTAAAACATAACAGGAATGAAAGACATAACTAATACCTTACATAAATCAGCTTTCTTACTCATGTAGGCATGCCCACCAAAGCAGAATAGTTCAAGAGCAGAGCACTGACTCACACAGGAACTTGGGCAATGGGAGAGAAAAGAGGTGAAGAATAATGAAAAATTAGGATTAATATTTATATATGTTACAACACAGACCTACTTAAAGTATCTGAGGCACACACATGTTCTCTTTTCAGTCCCATTTCAGCTTATGATTTCCACAAGATTAAGACAGAATACAATTTGATTAAATACAGTAAGCTTCACTTTCTTACCTAAAGCAGCAAAAGGAAGATGGGAAAATTCGGTCCCACTGCTGAATGGGACAGGGAACCTAGTTATAAAGAGTACGGTACTCAGTGCTGCCTTTGCCTCAGTCTTTGCCAACAAGATCAGCCTTCAGGAACCCCTGGGACCAGAGGGAAAGTCTAGAGTAAGGAAGACTTACGCTCAGCAGAGGAGAATCATTTTAAAGAACATCTAAGCTAACTAGACATATATGAATCTATGGGGCTTGACCAGCTGCAACCATAAGTGCAGACCAATGTCATTGCACAGTCACTCTTGAATACTGCACACTGTGTCCACCTCTAGCCTCCCTAGTCCAAAAGAGACAAGGACTTAACCTAAATAACATAATCTAAATAATAATAAAAAACTAAGTAATTTTCCCTCTTTTGCACAGGGTCAGAATACATTTCTGGTATGCACCATCAAATATATTGGATGAATATTCTGCAAACTTTATTATTTGATAGCAGTAGCATAGTAATACAGCATAATTTCTTAAAGTATGCTGTAGTGTTCTAAATCTACTGACTCTGAAGCTAGTTTGAAAGTAAGTGCTTTAAAAAAGTGATACTTTGTCAGCTTTGCTAATGTAAAATATGCATTTATTTGCATAAGAACCAGATAACAGTTTTTCATTGCTAAGGAAAGAAAGGCCCAAGGAAGAATTTCAAATCTTTTGGCAGAAAGGAGAAAAATGATTACTTCAATTGTTCAATAAAAATATAGAAACAAAATCATAGTCTTTAGGCCATGTGGAATTAAGAAACCAGTAAACCTTGCCAGAACAGTCTTAAGATTCTTCAAGCCTGACTTTTAAGTTAAAGCCACTTCATTTTAGTGAGGACAGGATTAGGCACTCCAAAAAAAAATGTGAAGCAGCTTTTAGCTCTGGACTGGTGGTTGGTCAGAGAGATAGTGATGCCTCTGCCTTACATTTTCCAGAAGGCTGGGGCCGGGCGGGAGGGGAGGAGGAGAGGAAGGGGAGCATGGAACACAAAAGACCCAAACAAAACAAAAGAGACATAGTAACAAAATACAATAACTCACACTAACAGGATGACTAAACTGAAACAATAAATATTCTCATCCAACAGATCTACTAAACAATTTCAGTGAAAATAAGTTAATGAAATCAAGAATTGAAAGATTAAGAAAATAAACTATTCAGGTATGATCACATGTTATTTCCTGTAAACTATTAAGACTATTATTTGGAGAGCAGCCCTGAGGAGAAGGACTTGGGGGTGATGGTGGATGAGAAGATCAACACGAGCTGGCAGTGCACACTGGCAGCCCAGAAAGCCAACCACATCCTGGCCTGCATCAAAAGAAACGTGGCCAGCAGGTCACCGAAGGTGATTCTTGCCTCTCTACTCTGTGCTCATGAGACCCCACCTCAAGTACTGTGTCCACCTTTGGAGTCCTCAGCACAGGAAGGATATGGACTTGTTAGAATGGGTCCAGTGGAGGGCCACGAAGATGACCAGAGGGCTGAAGCACCTCTCCTATGAAGACAGGCTGAGAGAGTTGGGGTTGTTCAGCCTAGAAAAGAGAAGGCTCTGGGGAGACCTTATCTGAGGAGACCTTCCAGTATCTGAAGGGAGCCTACAGGAGAGCTGGAGAGGGACTCTTTGTCAGGGAGTGTAGCAATAGGACAAGGTGTAATGGTTTTAAATTGAAACAGGGGAGATTTAGATTAGATACTAGGAAGAAAGTCTTTCCTGTGAAGGTGGTGAGACACTGGAACAGGTTGCCCAGGGAAGCTGTGGATTCCCCATCCCTGGAAGCATTCAAGGCTAGGCTGGATGGGGCTCTGAGCAACCTGCTCTAGTGGGAGGTGTCCCTGCCCATGGCAGAGGTGTTGGAACTTGATGATCTTTAAGGTCCCTTCCAATTCTAACCATCCCATGATACTGTGATTCTAAGACAGTATTGAAAATATTATAATATACTTTGTTTTCAATACATCACAATCTTACACATGCATTTTGCACTGTAAATTTACTTATGATACAACAATTTTTTTAACATATTAATTTCCTGCATTAAAATGCCATTCTAAAAGATTTGGATCCCTTAAATTCTCTATTATCTTTTTCTTTTTTTTTAATCTATTGTGACACACTGCTACAGTTGCACAACTTTTGATAAAGTTGATACATTTGGTGAATTGTGAGAGATACTGTCCATCACAGAAATTATGCAAATTAATAACAAGAAGATAGATTTCCTATGTCATGAGTTCATCATAAATAAAACCAAGTAAAATTTTACAGCTGATCAATACCGTCAACAATTGTATAACAGAATTATCAGGAAGTGTACAATCTTGCACTTTGGAGATTTACCTTTAGCTAAAAATTGGTTACTAGAGTACAGTACAACAATACTTTGTGATATCAAAAATTCCAGGCCATCAGTCAACAACATATACTCAAAGCTCGAGCATGAGAGGGCAACTGTAGGTACCGCTCACAGTTTCACACAGTGCTGGTTTATTAGCCTTCCCTCATATTGCAAAGTTGTTTATGCTTGACCGCTTTTGTGGAGAGATGCTTCACCTAAATAATAAAACCAGAAATCCCCTAATACTCTTTACACTATATAGTTCTCCTTTAGCCCTTGCAAATACTGCATAAAATTCTGTCCTTCAAATCTCCTTTTTCTTCAATCCTAACTGGGACAAAAAGCCTATAGACTTTTTCAGTTGCAAAAGCTTGACAGCGATATTGGTTTTTAGTTACCTGACAAGACAACTTCAACTAGGTCTCCTTCTTGAATATCTGCAGCTGATTTCACCAACTGGAGAATGTTTTCAGAGGTAGGGTCATGGCGGAAGAGCAGAATTTTGTCGTACATTCCATAGAAACCACATTCAGGAAACTACAAATACAAAAACATGAGAATTTACTACACTGTAAAATACAATTAATATAACTAATTTTGAGTGCAGAATGTTCCATTACTCAGACTAGTATCAAACAGGACATATATTTTTTCATACATAACAATATATATCTCTATATTCTGAAAATGGCTTTTCCCCCAACCAAGTAAGATCATTTGCCTTCCTCTTCCTCTGTGAGCAATGCAGTATTCCACTAGGAAATGAGAGAGAAAAAAGTGCATCCCTTAGGCACTGCTGATAACTTTTCAAAGACAAGTTCCCAAGCAAGGTGATCTTATTAAACCCTCCTGGAGCAGGTGTTCAGACTAGATGACCCATGGATGTCCCTTCCTGCCTGTATTATTCCATGATTCTACGATCTCTCCACCGATCAGTGCCAAAAAGATGCCTTGAGACTGGAAGAAATACTTTTCAGGTCTGACTAAAATGCAATGCCTAAACGACAGCTTATTCTGCTATAGTGCATGTTCTGCTATAGAGCATGTGTTTAAACATGCAGAATTTTTGCTCATGTGCAGTGTGGACCACACTAACATTTCTAGCTACGTACTTAACTACACAGTATGAGATACTAGTTGAAGGCCGTTTCCTTGAGCACCTTTATCATCCACTAATTATGAACCAAAAGAGTTGGCAGTCTATTGTCAAACTTCGAGAAGACTGGCACCAGCATCAGCACATGTACAGGCATTATGATTACATATATAAAAGAGATATGCATTTGTAAAACTTTCCTAGTAATCAGTTAACCATTCATATTCACACTCAGTCAAATGAACAGTCACAGGAACAGCAAAGTTACTTTAACATGTTCATAAAGCTGAAAATGGCTATCTCATGTTCAATTCACGGTCCCAAAATATTGCTCACTGATGACTACCAACTCCATACGGACCAAAAACTTGTCTCTAAAAGTCTGATCTGTTGCCTTCTAAAAACATTATGTATGGGTTTATTCTAGTTAAAAGAAGCAAAAATGGTATTTTCTATTTTCAAAATTTTCTGTAAAACAATGAACACTGAATAACCTCCTTCTCTTAAAGATATCTGTTACCACATTCAAAACTTACAGAAGAAACACCAGGTAGAATAAACTTAGTAAAGACGGATACCAAATTTTTATTAAAAATTTTATTAAAAACAAAACTGTCATACAGGCCACACTTCCATTGTGTGGTTAGCCAGCCAAAAGGCATGAAATGATGAGTGGAGTAATGAAATGCTGCCATATTTAGCCAATTTCACTGTGCAGGCAACTTCTTCATACTCTCCCAAGAAAAATGCTATGAGGCCAGGAACCATTCTAGATCATACACAGGCATTACTATTAGTGGCTACATATCAAAACCATTCAATTTTTACTTAATTACCAGAAGAGATGTCATACTAAAGAACCATATTAAATTTTATGTT
Source organism: Jacana jacana (assembly GCA_013400555.1). Lineage (NCBI taxonomy): Eukaryota > Metazoa > Chordata > Aves > Charadriiformes > Jacanidae > Jacana > Jacana jacana. The sequence continues at coordinate 4,693 of VZTM01010653.1, read as the reverse complement.
ATTTTAAAAGTTTATCAGGAAGGTAAAACAGCAGCATTTTGGAAAGAGAATTTAGACAAAACCAGTTTTCATTACACAAGACGTATGCATCAAATCTGTATGTCTTTGTGTTGCCCCGTTACTTTGTGGCTATATTTTAATGCTAAAGTAATATACTCTATCATCTTAGCTAAAGGAGAAGGGGCAGAAGAGACTTGAAGTTTCAGCAGAATTGAAATCAACTCCTAAATATAGTAATGACAGAAATTTTCACTTAAGGGAAAAACTTCTGAGAAAAAGTAAAAATCCTAAAAGAAGTTGTCTTGCATGCAAGTATGCAAGAGTATGTCTTGCATACTCTTAATTTTGTATCAAGACAACATAGCCTTGATGACATTTTCTCCTACAGTCCAAATGTGAAGTTAAATACTTCAAGAATCACATATTTAAGATGTAGTAAATATTAAGGATTAAAACCATAAGAATAAGCCAAATAATGCCTGTGTCACAAATCACACATTTCTACACGCATCTATATGTGTAATACAGCAAATACTTTTAATGGTAAAAAAAAATAGAGCTAATTTGAAAAGAGCAAATGGAATGGGAATGTAGAGAACAAAAAATTTAAGTCATAATCAGTTTAGAGGAAAATGACTGTACTATGTCTGAAATTCTTTCAGTGTTTGAAAAAGACCAGGACTGCCCATTTTGAAAGATTTTCTATTTTTCACTGACTTTGTAAAAGCAAACTCTCACTCTTATGACATGCCATCAGGCTTGTATACCGTACCAAGGAAGGAATCTGTTTAATTAAAATTATAATCCCATTGGGGCTACTTTCTCATGCATGTTCTGAATTTAAAATGTCTGAGAAGAGTGAATTATCCCCCTGGCAGCCCCAGGACTGAAGTGAGGGAAGAGGAGCTTCTCCAGCGTGGAGCACCACAGCACAGGTAGCAGAGTGGCTCCCACAGTATTTGCTACAACAATACTATATATGTGTGTATAAATACGTGTATTTGGAGGTATAGTTTATTACATTCTGTGGAGAAAAACAAATCCAATCATGAGATTGTCTGGTAAGGTATCTACAAGAATTATCTTCTGCATTCAAGTTAGTTTTCCTTCAATAAACTACCCTCATGCCAAGAAAGCCATTTTGATGGCGCGATTCTCCAGATACAACATTGTGTAAGGACCAACTGTTGCAACAGTGACAAAAATATTCCCTCAGCTAAGCTTATTCCTGCCAACAATAATGTTGACATGCACAAACAAAAGTAAACAGAAAGCAGCCACATTTCTTGGTACTGCAATACTATAAAAAGCATTTATTTTTGCCAAATACAGGACAAAAAAGGAAACATATATATGTCAAGCTACCTAAAAGCTAAGTAAAGCTAAGATAACTAAAACCTAACAAGAATGGCATTAGATTTAAATTCCCAACACTAATATAAGCCCTAGTTTTGGTACAATAGCTATATAAAAGTGGAACTACCAGGAGTAAAATGGTCATTGTAATTTCTAGAATGAGGAAATACAATATTTCTGTAAGAGTCAGAGAGTGGAAAATTGTTTTGATGGGGTTCAGAAAAAGGATCTATTTCTGGATGGTTAAGAAGGCATCAGCAGTCATTAAGACATCACCACGGTCCAACCAACATGTCAGTTGCCTACTCCATGTGTGATCTAATCTAAGGTGAATTAGTTTACAACTGAAACAGGACAAGTGACCTTTATGGCATAATAACTTGTTAAACTGCGACAGTTCAGTTGTGTATTTATTTCAAGTGCCACCTCCCCACCCCTCTCTGCTAGAGAGAAAGATCAGCTCTCCAACACAACGTACATCACTTACAAACAATTCTGGGCTCCAGATCAGCAATTCAGCAAATTTCCGGTATTATTATAAGTCTATCCTCAGCCTTGATGTTGTTATTTATGAGAAACTTTCCAGTGTAAAGAGAAGCATGCTTCTAAGACACTTAAAACTACAAAAAGTATCAGTCTAAGAAACCAAGGCTCAGCGCATCTGATGATAAGTTGAAAATTCAGTTCACCATAGACATCGAAGTTCTGGAAAAGCTGAGAGTATTTTTTAATACATTTGCTGAAATTGTACTTTCAACTTTGCTACTTAAGGTCAGTTTATGAGGGAAGTGCAAGACCATTAGGAAGATACATTATCTTAGATAAATCCTCCATAAAAAGGAAGGTTCTTTAGCCTAGACACACGCAGTCCCTGTCTGGGATCCAGACACAAATGATTACAGTCTTCAAATATTTAAAAACTGGTGCTGATAGAAAAGGAACAATCTGCTTCTCCTCTGCAGAGAAAATTAATGATTAGCAAATCTGAAACAAGGGAAGGGATGCAATACAGAGAATTAGACTGGAGACAAGGAAAGCTTTGCAAGTGTAAGAATTTTGAAAAGATCTTACTGTTTGTTGAAGAAAGTGAATCTCTATTACTGAAGAGAATGAATTCAACACGTCAGGAATCTGACAACTGATCTTTCCATGCTGGGACAGAAGGATGAAGTAGATAACCCCATACAACCTAACAATCATGGTTCAGAAAACTCTGCTGTTTAGTACAATTGGGGGCAGTTTTGAGCAGAAGTAAGGCTAAATGTGTATTACTAATTTTTATACTATCTATTCACTTATTTATTATGTACAAGTCCCTCTGTACCTAAGCGATGTTAAATCTTGCATATGCCTACTCACAGTTGTATTTGGTCAAAAAATGCACAAATTAGCATGACTGCTCTCCATAAAAATGTCATTATCATACAGAGGAACTCTGTATTCTACACTCATAGATATTTTTCATTAATTTACAAAATCCAAGGTAATTTAGTACAATAAAACCTTTATAAAAATGAAATATAAACTATCCCAAGGTGATGTATGAGTACTAGCTTTGCTATTGGAGCAGTTAATATTGTGCAGCCTTGCTATGTAGATGCCATTCAATACTATGCTTCTATCAGTGCAATAGCACTGTATTGTTCCCTTATTCTATATTACTGGTAAGCAGCCAGAGAGATACTGTAGTACGCTATGGGAAAACTACTGTAAAGGTTGTATCATATATAAACAACTCCCACTCTCAAAGCAAACTATTATATAATCTCTAACATGCTCTCCCGCAGGAAAGGAAATACAAGAAACTGTTTTTCATCATACTGACAATGACATTTTTCAAAAAATGAAGAAACAAAATTCTGGCAGTAAATAAACTGTTTACCAAGCTTAAAATCCCAAGGAAGATCTGGATTCTGTGCCCTTTACAGAGCTGCACTGAATTGACTACTACTGGTCAGTGTAGCTATTTATAAAGCACGTACGTGTAAGTTTGCAGGATAAAAGGTTTCAGTCATTATTATAAAATGCATTCATGTAGACAAACAATTATGTCACAGTACAGTCAAATTCACTTCAGACAGCTTGATTAGGAAAACTTGTAATTTAGAGATCATCTTTATTTAAAAATCAACTTTTATAGATGGCAGAAGGGGACGGTTTGAAGTTTTAGCAAGATGATGTTTCTTGATCAATCTGGTGGTTTCTTACCTGTCCACCTTAAAAAGAAAAATTAAATAGTCTATTAACAAGACACTGATCATTACTGTTGCTTGTAGTGATTAAAAATGTATTACAATTCTAAATATGTGTTTATTGTTGGATAACAGTGATTTAAATGTTAGTTTATTAACTTTTAAACAACTAATATTTATTGAATGTATGTGCAGTAATCATTCACGGACTGTGAATACTGCTCTAGTAGTACTTTAATCCACTACTCCTCCATAAGAAATAGAATATATATACTACTTCTCAAGATGTGTAATTATGCCAAGGTTTACTTCTCAAAATTTCAACAACAAAGACCCCAGGGTCAGCTTTCAGCATTCCCACTCCTGACTTTTCAATGATGCGTCTCATATTATGCCAACAGTCTCTCCTCACATGTACTGTAATATTACTGCAATAAAAGTGTAATATTTGGGAAAAGTGTAGCAGACCTTTATTCCAAACACTGAGCATTGAAACATGCTGTCTGAACATTCAAATGTTTTATAGGATATTGTAGCAGCTTTTATGGTAAAAAACAGGAAACACTACTAGCATTTGAAGTCACCCGTAGGCAGACTGAAGTGGTGCACTTCTTTCATTTCCTGAAAAT
>VZTM01010616.1:635-14739 GCA_013400555.1 Jacana jacana | reverse complement strand
GAATAGAGAATAACACAGTTAAACAAATACACAACAAAAAGCAGTTTCATTTTACATAAATTTTCCATTCTAATGTTATACACATTCACCTTAATCTGATATAAAATCATACCATTTCTGGAAAATATAAAAATTACCCCCCAAACTAGCTGGAATACTGTAGTGATTCCAAGAAAATATGTCCATCACTATGCTATAAATTTGACCTTCTAGGTAAGAGATGACAGGGGGACGAAAGTTGTTTGTAAATGAGAATAGGGTGTCTTAAACAGAAGCAGCAGACAAGAAATCAAGACTAAAGTTTGAAATGTAACTACGATAAATAAAGCCAAGATGATCTTACCTGTGCTTTAGCAGTACATGAAATGGACGGGAGGCCGAGTAGATAGACAAGATATCAGTCTAAGAGATGATGAGCAGACGGGGCATGAGAATTTTCTACTAGAAAAAGGCATTCAATTGGTGGTTGTATAGGTAATTAAATGCTGTTCATTAAATGCTGTTCATTAAATTTGAGGTCATCTTGTCTGGTAATGGTTTTGTTTTGCTATATGGAGTATGTATTTGACATATATAGTATATAAAGGAGCATTTATTAATTTTGGAATGAAAAGGAAAGCAATAAATTTTTCATGTATCTGATGAATTTCCATTTTTTAAAATTTAACATATCAAGTAAGAAAAAAATTAAATCGATCAATATTTTTGTTGTTGCCAGGCAATTCTGATTTAGAATAGATAGCAAAAATATTTAGAACTAAAAGTTCATTGAATAAGGCTACTGAAGGTGGTTTCTTTTTCTTGGTTTGAAACCAATGGTTTTAAATTTTGTTTTTAAGACTCTAAAATAAAATATTTGTCAAAACAAAAAAGATAAGAGTCCTTTCAAATTCAAATATTTTTCTAAGAGATTTTTCTGCTTCCAACATTTTAAGGAGGTTGTTTTTTTCATACAAACCCTTCAAAATAGGCAAGAGTAAAATCCATTGTCTGTGAAAAATCATTAACGCATAAGTAGTTTAAAAATACTGCATATTACACACAATTAAGAACAAAAGGGAGATTCTGTATTGCTAAGCAACACTGTATAGTTAGCCTTACATCTGCTCAGATTTAGCAGTAATATTACATATCTGAGCAATTAAAATCAATGGGACTAATGTCCTGTAAGCAGGACGTAAACTAACATCCCTATTTACTGAAATTTGTGAAATCACCCCATCTTCCCTAATTGGGGAATGGCATCTAATTGATTGGCTCTTTTACAGGTATGGACCTTTCCCATTTGATGCTACCATGCCAAGTTCAAAGCTCAGGGAGGCAGCAGTGGTTGGTAATTGCAAAGGCATCCTACATTGTATTTTATTTCATGCACAGTTCTGACAATAAAAAGAAAATATAACTTTGAATACCAAATATTCTCAAGAAAGATATAGATAAAACCTAGAACCGTACCTGAAGAGTATCTTCTACGACCACTGAAGTCAACGTACATGCAGATAACTTATGTCTCCGAAACAGGGAATCTCCAAAACATCTCCTTGACATATTTTGTAGAATTTCACTTTCTTTAAGTTACATTATTCGTTTATGTTTTCTGTTGGGTTTATCCTCCCTACTTCTAATGACTATTACTTCCATTATTTTTCTGTGGAGAGAGGAAGAGAAAATCAATAACAGGGAAAAAAAAAAAACAAACAAAGCAAATCAGAAAAACAGCTGTCTGAGAAAATTCTTAGAAAATTGGGGTATATCTGTATGGATGTTTCCCTTTACCTGTCACCCTGAGACCAAAGACTCAAAGCACTTCTGCCCAGCAAAGGTAATACATTTGTGGCCAAAACCAGCCCAGCTGGCCCCTGGCCCCTGGATCCTCTTCAACATGGGGCAGAGCGCTGCCTGGTTGGCATTTTTACAGGTATGGACTTTTCCCATTTGATACTAACATGTCAAGTTTTCCTTAAAATTTCAAAGCTCAGGGAGGCAGCAGTGATTGGTAGTTGCAAAATACTTTTGCATGTGACCAAAATATAGGATGGTAACTTGTAAGGCATCATACATGGTATTTTATTTCACGCACAGTTTGGACCATAACAAGAAAATTTAATTTAGAATACCAAATATTCTCCAGAAAGATACAGATAAAAATGTTTCTACAGCTTTCAGCAGGAAATAATTGTGTTAAAGCCAGGAAACAAAATTAATTTTTAAATCACTTAAGAAATACCACATGTGAAGGAATGACATTATGTTCTGAAGTAGCTTATATCTTCATGGAAGGGAGCTTATGAAGAAAACCAGATAATACTGTTACTAGTGATTAAGTATTATCATAGAATCATAGAATCATTCAGGTTGGAAAAGGCCCTTGGGATCATTGAGTCCAACCATCAGCCCTACTTTATTGCCCCGATTTATTTACCCTATTACCTCTCCTGGTTAAGTAATATATTTTAGGTTGAACAAATTCTAGTTGCAATAAAGTTTGATAGAGAAGTCTCACACACGTTATATCAATGGCATCTGTGCTTCACGTGATCAGCCATGAATGAAAGGAATTCTACACATAAAATAGAATGAGAGAAATGGTAAGAATGGCAAGCTTCCTTGCTTTCCTCTCCCAAGCCTGTTGGGCAAGTCACATGATTTTAAACACAGATTTCAAAAGTGTGTGTAAATTCTCTTTTTTTAATATATATTTCTGTATCCAGTGTATGACAGTTGGTGTTTGGGCCTTGAGAGGAAAGATAACCGGAATCATCCCAAACTGAGGGACCAGCAGGACCCTTTCTGGAATGCATGGGACAAATAGCAAAGACGTAAAAACATGTCAATTTGTTTAAATGTTATGAATTACACCTTGACAAAAGTGGTTCCTATCTTCTCTACAGCATCTGTCAACAGACCGCACACACCAGCAGTTTCTTCTTAACATTAAAATTAAACATTTCAAACCGGAACAGAGAGATTCTGAATTCAGAATTGAACAGGATGGCTCTGTGGCCCCTCTATCCAGTTGCTGAGCAACTCTTAACAGCTGCAAAACAGCAGCATAAAAAGTGTTCTGCGATGATGAGAGGAGTAGCTTTCCACTCTGAATTAGCTAGGGATTTGGTCATACACTTTTGGGATTGATCATACACTTTTTTGGGCTTATGTGGTCCCAGTAAGAGAAATTATGCATGAACAGAGGTAGTTAGCATAAGTATGGGGTTTTGCGTAGTATGTCTGATGCATCCCAGTGCCATGTGTGATTTATTGCATGTGACTACTAACCATTTTATGGACACCTGACAGTCTAGGCTTCCAAGTACCAGGAAAAGCCACCAAGAGTAGCGTAGCATAAATTACATCTTGCATGCATTTTTATGGGATACAGGATTTAATGGCAAAACATGTAAAATCTCCTATTATAGCTGAGTGTCTGGATGCACTAGCAATTGCTTCTGGATCAAACTGAACATGGATCCTGTACCCTCATGACTTAGGAGGGCACTGATTCCAGACACGGGCTAGGATGCTTCCATCTCTTCCATCAACTCATGATAAAGGCATGATGTTGAAGCAGTTTAAAAATATTTTTACTACTGCATGACCTGTTCCTCAGAGACAGAGAGCATTTCAGCCAAGATGGCATCTTTTAGAAAATGTACTGTACTGATTCCTTCAATAACTTGGCCTTGAAAAGTAACTACAATTTGCTGGAAACACTTCCTAGAATCAGTTAAAGGGCTAGAATTCATCTTTTTTAAATTAAAATGAAATTAAACCAAGCTCGAATTCCAAGCATCTCTGCTTGCCAAGAAATTTCAGAGGACTGGCATCTCTAGAAGAATCCAAATGGGCTACAATGATGGTACAGCTCTGACTGGAACCCAAATAAGTTTTATAGTGAAGATATAGAGAGAGATAAGAAAGCCAGAAATGAAGAATAACTACGGAATGTCACGCTTCAGGTCCCAGGCAGCAGTCTCATAGTATGACACAAACTAAAATTACATACTTTCCACAGAGACAGACATTTCCTCACAGATGTCAGGAAAGAGATTGCACAAAGATGAAGGGAGAAATTCAGTCTTTCCATATTGCCAACCTTAAGTTAGAAAATTGACTTTTCCTAAGCCCTGGTTATTCCTCCTTTGTTACATCTCTGTTGAGAGCAGGCCCTTTAAGAGGGGGTTGCTGGGAGGGCACATATGCANAAGATGAAGGGAGAAATTCAGTCTTTCCATATTGCCAACCTTAAGTTAGAAAATTGACTTTTCCTAAGCCCTGGTTATTCCTCCTTTGTTACATCTCTTCCTACCATGATATTAATTTTGCCACCCAATTCAATCTTTTCTTTTGTGTTTCCTTCGATACTAACCCCCTGAACTCTCAGCCCAGTTGCTTCATCTCATTAAAAATGCCAACATGTAAACTGCTAACATGGAGACAGGTGCACTATTAGTCGGATTTCACTATTCTCTGACTATCCATGTAGGACATGAGAATTCCCATTCATGTTATTCCTTTACCTGATTGCATATTAAGGAAGATGTAATAGTTTCATTTTGTAGGATTATCTACCCATACCTTTCACACCTTTTTTTTTGTTTTTGTTTTTTTTTTTAATGTTAAAGGCAAGTTTGAGTTACTCCTTATTAACTAACTATGCAGAACACGTACATTGTAATGGTTCTGCATTTGACATTTCTAAAATATTACAAGTATTAAAATACAAGTGCAGATTATTATGGCTATGGATTTCAAAACTGGCTAGTACAATTATTTCGCTAATGTCACCCTAAGGTACTACTGAAAGTAGTTTTATAGCATTTAATTTCTCCAGTAAGTATAGCATCAGCCATATAACTTATGAAAACAGCACTCATAGAAATATGATGAAGCAGAGATTCTTCCAACTCCAGTAGCTTCAAATATCCCTGTAGTATGATATATAGAGATTGTATGCAACAAGCAGAAAGCATGATTAACTTTTCAGCTTGCTAATGTAAGCCATAACAAGTAGCAGAAAACCATGCTGGCTACTGAGCACGTCCATTTCCTTTTATAGTTGGAACAAGTGATGAATGTTGGTGTCTTGAGAAATAACAAGGCCAGAAAACTGGATTCACAGCTCTCCAACTGAGGTGGTTTATTACCTGGCTCTGACATAAAGAAAAGGAATTGCAGAATTGCAGACTAAACAAAATGTATTTTAAAATCTGTAGGAGAATATATGCATTTATTCCAGCCCTACATTAGTCTGGAATGGTGTGAGGTTATTCATTAGATTTCTTCCTGCTTCCCACGGGCCAATAACTGATAAATTAACTATGTTCCATCAAAGATACTCTTCATATGAATTCAGTCCTATACTGGCAAATAAAGAAGAATAGGTAAACTGATGTGTCTGATGCACATGAAAAGTAGACATATGGTAAGTTGCTTAATGTACTAATTCATATTTACCTCAGATTTGTCATGGTTTATATCAACTGGAGTTTTAATTTAAGTTATTAAAGTCAATGCAGTGTTCTCCCATGGCAGTTGGCTCAATTCTGCCACCTTACCTTTCCTAGGCAAGCTTAAAGAAAACATAATCTAAAAAATTCAGGTCTTCTTGTACTATGACCAGTATGTCAGACTTCTATTTTCTCTAATGAACTATGAACCCACAAGCAAGTCCCAATTCATTAGAAATAGAGCAAAGTTCATCATGGTGCATGCTTCTCTTCACTCTTCACTGCCTCCTCAAATTAACACTTTTCACAAGAGTATATATATACATATATTATAGTATTTGGAAAGTGCAAAAATTAACACTTTTTCTGTCTGCTCTTTNAGTGCAAAAATTAACACTTTTTCTGTCCGCTCTTTCTGGATGTACCAGAAGAGACATTCTGTGTGTGCGTATCACCTGATAGAATTCTATAAACAACTCAAGGAGAAGTAAAGGTTACTAACAGAAAGGAAAATATTATTGTTATTTCTTTTGCATACTGCACGTTGTCGATGATAAATATAAAGTTTCTGTTGTCTTCTCAACATCTTAATTTTCTAAATCTAAATTACTGAAAAACCTATTTTTTCTCCTCTGATGTATGTAAATTTGTACAGAAAAGCCTTAAATATTAATTAATGTATATGGTCTATAATATTAATGTATATATTAGATAAATTAACACATATTTTAAGTCACCAAAACGGAGTTTTGAAAAGTACTGCTTTACTAGAAAAAAATTGAGGTCATGGTTAATTAAAGCTAAAAGTAAGTTTTGCCAAATTTTGTGGCATGTATAGAAGAAACAATTTCAATAAAATCTGTAGCAAAAGAACCCATGAATACATGTCCACGTATATGGGTAAGGTGAAGATATTTCACATCTATCATTCGATGAAGATGCTTGAGTACAGCGTCACTTCTTAGGAGAGTTTTGAATGCCCCTCATTCTAATGTTTCCTATTCTAGCTTATCAAAAAGCTAGTGGGATGAGTTCAATGTGGAAGTATTATTCCTCACTTAGCACATATATATTATTCACTGCTGTCACAAACTGTAAATTTCCCATTATATTCCTGTAACAAGCTCTGATGTAACCTAGACATTCACAGCTTTCATAGGGGCTTCTTTGCATGCAAAGGAAGCTCTTCTAAAGACATCTGATTCAAATCTCTCTAGTCATGGAGAAACTAAGCAAAACAGTCCCCAAAGTCCCTGTCTCTCACTGACCTGTGGTGGGAATGCAGCTCTCACTTCTCTGTCCTTCTGCCCAGAATCTCCCACAGATTTTGTCCTGGGTTGGTCAAACATAAAACTACAAGGAAACTCCACGAAACACGTGGCTCTCTGGCTGCCAAAAATCAACTTTTCCAATGATTCTTCAAAATTCATTGTCTCAACCTATCATAAAATTTTATCTTATCTACAGCTTTGTGCTTTTTTCCTGTTTAACTGCTGGGTCATGAGATGGTTGGGAAAATGAACATTTTATATGAATTTTACTTAACAAAAGTTAGATTTGCCTAACCACCCAGACTGGAAAAACTTCAGAATGCCACATGCTCTGCTGATGGAAAACAGAAAAATTGTTGTTTCCACTCTGTGGTGTTCTTATGCAGTTGCATCATTTTGCATTTTTCTGGGGATGAGGAAATTCTCATGCATCTTTTTCTGGCAGTGGCCAGCTTAAACTTGGAAATGGGAGTCAGAAATCCTGCATTTTAGAATGCAAGCATCAAAAACTTAATATTTTGCTACTGTGAGCCCAAACTGTATTTGAAGCTATGCAACTGAATGTTGTGTGGGTTTTTTTCTTACTTTGTTAATGAAAAAATAAAATATTCCTTCAAAAATTAATTATGGATAAATATTTTTATATGAAAATAAAACAATTGTAGCAAATTAATTTTGTTTCATGGGAGACTGGCTTTATAAAGGTGTTTTGCTGAGAAGGTTTGTTGTGAGCCTCCATATAAAGTTGTGTCCTTTTGCTAATTTTCTTTATTAATGCAATGCTGCATGCCTACTACAACCGGTTATAACTGATTAGAAATCATTGCTTGTGCTGAGGTCTTTAAAATAGCTCCTTCAAGTTTTTATTCTGTTTTTATATGATTTCACATTCAGTTTTATTTACTTTAAATTGCAACCGTTTCCTTATCTTTTTCCCTGAAATGCCTCAGTTAAAAATAGAACATTTTTTAATATCCAAAAATCCTAACAGTAATTAAGAGGTCCATCATTCTCCTAAACTACCATACATACATATAGCTACTTAGTCTTATACTTTCAGAAGCAGCTCCAGTTTATATGCTTTATTTCCATATGGATCTTTGCCACTTGCCCTAAGGAGCAGTAGTTATGGCTTTGCAGTTCCGTGAAATGAACTATATCTCATAATAAAGGTAAAGACCTTGTATGAAAACTGTCCCAATGTTCAAGGGATTCAAAGAAGTAAATCTTTCTGATTCACACAAATGGCTCCAGTGCCCTATTTATGACATTTTATTATTAAGGCCTTAAACTAGCAAAGTTCTTAAGTACATACTTAACTTTTAATTCAATGGAATGATTCACCTGTTGGAAATGCTGAAATGCTCTGTTGAATTGTGACTCTGATAAATCGAACATGCAATGAAAAAAGCAGCAATGAAGTTTACTTATGCCGTAAATACTCTGAAGCCCATTTCAAGCTGCCTCATCCTCCAGCTCCAACCACCACAGGCTGCAAGTGTATTCAAATTTGCTCATGCTAATAGTGAAACTGAAATAAAATCTGCTTCCTCTTCTTTCCCTTCTCCTCACCAAGGACATGAATATCCATCTTTCACTCCATACAGCCATCTATATTGAGACAACTATGCTCACTTTGCCTGTTCTTCTATGAAACTCTTGAGAGAACACATGGTGAAGAATTAAAGATGAAGTTCTGACTCCTTTACAATGCTCCAGCTTAGATAATCTTAATACAGGGAAAAGTTACTGCAATGCTCTAACAAGGACATCTATGCAGTTAAAGGAAAGCTCCCACATAGATTTTCTAACAAATAGCCATATGCAAAAGCATTCTGTAGACTCTCACCTCCCAGGGAGGTGGTGGAGTCACCCAGGGAGGGGGTGGAGTCACCCTCCCTGACTGTGTTTAAGAGCAGATTAGATGTGGTGTTGAGAGATCTAGTGTAGGGGGGAACTTGTAGAGTAGGGCTGACGGTTGGACTTGATGATCCCAGGGGTCTCTTCCAGCCTAAATGATTCTATGATTCTATGATTCTATGATTCTATGATTCTATGATTCTCTCTAGACATTGTACTCTTTTGCCAGGAGTAAAATCTCAAATTTCATTTAACTTCACCTTTATCTGTGCTCTTATCTTTTTTCTTTAGTTTTCTACAGCCACTAGAAAATCTACCATTTATTAAACCATTTTACTGGTGTTCAATATAAATAGACTTCATCTTACCTCTTTAATCTTGATTTTGGCTTTCATTTTACGTTATCTACTTTATTCTCATGTGTCACCTTAGATTAATTTGTTATGCTAAGTACTTGCCAAATAAATAATGAGCTTTCAAACAAGTCCATATGTAATAAGGCAAGGATTCAATTTTTCCTAACACTATTAAAATTTTACTATTATGTCAGGGTCATGGCTGAAAATATGATAGACACCTTCAGGATTTCCAAGAGCCTTGGTCTCTTACTTGTGAACCACTGTTACTGCTAAGACATTGGCATCTAATGATCTGTAATAATGAAAAGAAATAACAATTCTTTGTAGTGATCCCTGCAAGCAGACATTCTTGATGGCACTTATTGCAGCACTAGATTTAGATTATAATAAAGTTCCTGCTTGCTGCTGAAAACTATCCTTTTGGAGAGGAAAAAGAGAATCCAGAGATCCAGAGTCTCAGATTATGTAAAAAAGGGTGAGGGTTTTCTGTTATTTTTGTTTGTTTGTTTGTTTGTTTTGGGTGGGTTTTGGTTTGGTTTGGTTTTTTAAGCAATAGATGTCTTTCTTTGAGTTTATTTGTTTCCTACCTGATTGTTTTTAAAAGCAATACTTGCATGACAGTCACAGGGAAAGTTAGTAGCTCCCTTGCTGTGTGGAAGACTATCTGTGAGTTAAAGGTAGTCTTCCTCACAGTCTGCATAGATTACAGACCATGAAGTAAAGATAAACAAAAGTATAAGCAGATGAGGTGACACCATACCACCCTCCATGCATCCTATTCCCAGCACCTGAAGCTGCCTTTGCCACATCGTGAATAACAATATCTGGGATAAGGCAGTTTGAAGTATATTCTTATTCACTTTTCAAAATGTAGCCTGTCTCCTGGGATTGAGTCAGATCCTAAAATATTCTAAGATCACTCACAAATTCCTTTGAGAATTATTTCAACACCACTTTAAAGAGGTGGAATATTATTTTCTTGAACAAAAATATGCAGTTCCGAGGATATGCTTTTTCCCATTTTTTCTATACCTATTTTGCTGACAAAAATTGAAAGTTTGAAAGTATAAGATCAAAGAGAAAAACCTGTCATTTGCATGTATTTCAGCATTTATATCCATAATTACACATTCAGCTCTCCTCCCTGTTCTATCTACATCATTAGGAACGGACGAAAGGAAGCAGCCACTTTGATTACAAAGTCTGGTCCTCTGCAAGGACCAGACCCTTAATAGCAAACAATAATCTAGCATGATCAATATCTACATGTCTTTGCGTACTACCAGGCAAAAACTATATGCCGTTCACTCATCAGGTAAAATGGTGATGATTCTAGTAGAGAGAAGACGGTTCCTTAAAGAACTCAGAGGGCCTGTGCATTTCAAGTATTTTATAAACCGTTCTTAACTGTGCCAAATAAACAATCAAAAGGCCATGTAAAAGGTGCAGGATCATCACTATTGGTCTTGGTACTGAAGACTTTTGTTGTAAATCATAACATTGGCAAAGCCTAGTGAAGAGTGAGGTTTTGTGACACAATCTCCAGTTCAGTTCTTTCTTGTTGTGTATTGCATTAATTTTGTGCCAAAAAGTGACCTAAAAAGAATCTATACGTGAATCATTAAATTTATACCCTGGATTTGAATGTTGTTCAGCTCACAAGTGTATGCATTAGATGTTTTTCACTTCTCTCTTCCCCCAACTTTCTTAGGTTTGCCTACCTGGATTGTTTTCAGTGGTTTGAGTGGTGACAAAACAGAATTATACTTGCAAATTTCCCCTTACAGTAGCTGCCTGCACGCAGCCCTAGCCAGAACACAGCCCTTGGCACCAGCAGCCTGACAGCGAGGGAATGATACTTCCATTTGCAGTAAAAGAGTTAATGGGAAAAATCCACATTCAGGGTAGTCATCTGACGTCAAAGACGGTGAAAAGGTTTGGCGGCCAAATTACATTTCTGTGTAGGAAACAGACACCATTTCTCACATAATTTCAGAGATGTTACTTGATGTTTTCCAGAAAACCCTAAGAAGATGTAGTATAAGTGAATTTCAATGTATTCATTAATGAGCAAACTACATCTTCAAGTTAGTTTGTTAAGTATAATTATGCTTTATTCAGTCATTTCTTTTTATTAGCTATTTTATGTTACTGTAGTAATTATAGCCAAGTACATTTGCATGGGAATGTACTGGCAATGGAAGATATGTTCTTTGCAGAAGGTTTGTCACAGAAAAAGTAGACTTTAAAGAAACTGCTATCACGTGATCGTTACTGACTGCACTTGGAAAGGTTACAAGGAATAAACTAATTACTTAAACATTCATAGATTTGTCCAAGAAAAAATAGCTACAGTGTGAAATGGGTGAGAAAAAAAACCCACCATAAAATATAGGAGAGATCCTGGTAAATATGAGTAGGAGATTTTGATTACTCAGAACTAGAATGGAATACATTGAGAAAGATATAAGATTCATGTGGATTTCGTAAGAGATTGCTTTGAAACTCCATGGCCTATGAGTGATTGCCTAGCAGTAAGATGGGAATATTATTGTTATTTGGGAATTGGAACAACAAAAGCTATGAGCTATATAAACATAGTGAAAAAGCTAAATAACAGCTATTTCAATCTCAGTAAGTGTCAGTCTATCAAGTTCTTGCTCACTTATAGTGAGTACTTACTCATGCAAATCTCCCACTAACTACAAGAAGTTTTACCCTGAACTGAAGCAAAACCAGTAGCAGTTGTTGAACGAAGGTCTTTTAGCCCATCTAGCAAAAAATGTGCTGTATTGCTGTGTGGGAAGACTCCATAGATGTGCAAGATTTGTACTAAAAAATCAACAATGCACAAAACCCACTTCAATCAAACAAGCTGTTGTTTCAAAGATAGGGTCTGAAACAGTAGGGCAAGGCAGAGGAAAAAGAAGCAGGAAATTTCCTTCTGCAGTAAACTCTCAAGCAGAAATTACTAGTAGATGAGTTTTCTAAACTCACACTTTAATTATTACCATGAGCAATACACCTATAATGGCAAAATCATCATCCTAAATGGAATTGTTCTCAGAAGGGAAGCTGTGCATGTCATGTCATCAGAGACACTTAGTATGAGATGGAAGAGTTACATTAAGGAACACAGGAGAATGAGCTTAAGAGGGAGGGGTTAAAAAACGAAAAGGAAAGAGAAAGAAGGAACTAACTTAACAATCTTACTTTCATGTGTCAGACACAAAGTCAGCTCCTAAAGAAGGAAAGTCAAAAAATCTCACTTTCAGACCCCTTGGCTGGAAATAAAAACAAGAGAAAAGCCCTGTGTGGGCATTTATACCACTCTAGGGCTTTCTAAAAAGACAACAAGAAGATGGAAAGAGATTCAACGAGAAAGCTGTGCTTTATTTTGAAGGAATTATTTCCAGAACAACAGTATACAAACACACATCAACTGACCAGTTGTGTTTTAAATGAAGATTCTCTCACACAATTGATGAACAGAGACAGTTATATGTTAGGCATTTTCTGAATGTCTGAAATATAATGCATTTTCAAGTTGTCTTGATGACTAGAAGCCATTGTCAAAAAAATGCCAAGTTAAAACACTGCAGTTTTGTGCTGTGTTTCCAGGTAGACCACAACCTATAATTTTAATTACCCAGTTGAATGAAAAAAATTACTTGAAACAAATGTAAAAATATGGAATTTGCATATGCACATAACAGGCTAAAAGCCAAGTAATTTGTATCCGTGCTTCTGACAAGACACAGTCCAGAAAAACAGGGCAGAATTTCTCTTATCTAACTGCAATTTTAGGCTTCTAAAAGTTTTTAAGACTTGGGTTTTATTTATCATTACCCTACTCTGATTTGACTGCTGTTAAATTAAATTAATTTCTCCAAGTTGAGTCTGGTGTTTTTTTGCTGTGGTGATCATCTCCTTCTCCTAATCTCATCTCATGAACCTTTTGTCATATTTTTCTCTCCCCTGTCCAGGTGAGGAGGGGAGTGATAGAGCAACTTGGTGGGCACCTAGCATTCAGCCAAGATCAACCCACCACACTGATTCAGGGATCTATGACAGCAGAAATCTAATCTCACCAACAGACAGTAAATTAATTTTCTTCCCATTTCTGTTTTAGGGTGAAATGACTTTTGGAGTGATCCTGCTCTATTCTGACTTAATCAGCAATTTACAATGGCTCTTCTGGTGTCTTCTTAGAAGGCAAAAGTTTGGATAGTTTTTCTATCCTAAGATAAGCTTTTCCTTTTGAATATTACAGCAATTAAATCACACACAGTTTATTTCAAAGTTGGAAAGAATTACTCCTAGAGAACTAACAGAAGATTCAGGGAGAAGCAGAAGGGGGTGTTTTCTGTATCTGTAAGATATTTTCCTCTATGGGAAGTCAGAGTTTTAAAAATTTGGTAACAGTTTGTTAGTGAAGAAATTGGATAATAGCTGAGGCCAATTTTATAGAAGTTGAGATGTTACTTTTAATTAACATAGTTTGATTTATTTGCCCAAATAAATTCTCCACATAATATAATGAAATGGTTACTTATTTCCTAACATCTAGGAATCAAAACAGATTTTGGAGGTCACTTACATTTGGAGGTTTTGTTCTGTCATTATACAGTCATAAAAGTTAATAGTCCTTGTTGCTTGCCTGAGTTCAACATTAAATTCTTAGGCGAGTTAAGAGAATGTCTTAATTACTGTTCATTACTGTGAGAGTTCATGTGAAGCTACTTGGAAATTACAGTCAACAGAGCTGATGGAGAACATGCTGGGTTGTTTGATTTTAGGGGTTTTTTTTGAGGGGGGTAGCAATTAATAGAGAAGGTTAGAGTGTCAGTAAAAGCTGATATGTCAAAAGTGAAACTTTTTGACAGTATATGCCTTTTCAATGGAAGTTTAATGAGAAAAGATTTCCGAGTCTCAAATAGGGATTGATTCTTGCTCACAGTGCAGAGAAGATCAAGCCACTTCTTGAGGTAAAGTGACTCACTACAGTATGGGAGATTTTTGGTTGAATATCTCTCCTTGATTTACGTTAGGTATGGAATCGCTACCAATTTTCCTCTGTGCTGGAAGCACATGTAATCAGCAGTGGGTCTTGGGCTGTTTTGTCAAGTGATATTTTCTCTCTGAAGTTTTCATTAAAATATGTCAG
>VZTM01010593.1:2547-25844 GCA_013400555.1 Jacana jacana | reverse complement strand
GTCTCTTCCAACCTAAATGATTCTATGATTCTATGATAAACTCCTGCAATCAGTGTGGTTTGGATATTTTGAAAAGAAACTGGGTTTCTTTTATAGCTTCTTAAAAACATGGGAAAAGCAGGTACTACTTCAGTTTTCCATAATAATCATTCTTAATCATTTGCTTAGCAAAACAATTTATTAAGCAATGAAGGATAACGAACCATAAAGTTTTAATTTGCCTTTTTTAATTGAGTTGTTAATTAGTACCCCTCCACAGTCGGCAACTCCCAACTTGCTTTTTGTTGCTTCTGTATCCAAGACACTTTAAGGAACCTAATCTATCTTAGTTACTCCAAAAAGACACTTCCATGAATCAAATCAATAGGTGATTATGTTCTAACTGTGCTGGGGCTTCTGTGAGTGCATATTAATTATGTCAGTGGTTAATGATCAGGCAAGAAATATGTGAATGCCAGCAGTGATTGTTTAGCAGAAATGGAAGAAGTATCCTGTGTTCTCTGAGACGTTAAGTCCTGCCACCTCACTGAGGGCAGCAGCTTTGGGTCACGTTACCCTGTAAGAGCACTGGCAAGAGCTTTGTCGAATATTTTTCATGTATGAGCACTGTGGAGATTTTGTGATCCATAACAATAGATATCAGAGCATCTATTTCATCAGGCTGCAAACATTGTTCATAAAAGTTATTTTACTGCTATCCTAAATTGCAAATTTTACTGCTAATTAAGAATTTAAACTGAGGGCTTTCAATTCCTTTTCTCGTGAGCTTCAAAGAGCTGAAACCCCAGGTTATTGGGTCCTGCAAACTGTTTGAAGGGAAGTGCCAAAACAAGGGTTAAGTATGCTTGAATTGCCTGTAGAATGTGTACCAAGTCTGGAATTGATTGTAGTATACCTTCTGACTGCTGGGATGCAGGACTAAGCCCTTAAAGAGAGCTTATCCACTTAAGAAACAAATTCAGATTTAGTCCAAGGGTTGTTTTTTTTTCTTATTTTTCTCAGCATAGACTCTGCCTTTTCCTTTATTGCATCATAGACCAGTTTCCTAAAGAAATGGCTGGTTTAACAGAGGATAGATGATGATACTATCCTAATTTACTTACTTAAAATAGTACAGGTTAATTTAATAGAAAAGTATTCAGCAGCGATTTGCAGCATCTGAAATTCACTTAAGTGCCTTTTGGTCTATTCAGAATAAGCATGTGTTTCAACAACAGCAAAAGGAACAAAGGCACATCTGTAAATAGTAATAGCATGATCAGGTGTTAATGAAATTGTACTAATCATGTATATATACGATGTAGAGAAAGAGTAGTTAGTCACTGTTGTCTGAATGGAAAATCTCAGCTAAAATTTTTATGGGCTGATTTTTTTCTTTCTCCAAAGCTGGCTCCTAATGGGAAAGGTGCAGGGGATAGGAGAGGTTGTAGGAAGGAATTATTTGCAGTTCCTCAGCCTCTCAAGACCTTTCAGCTCTATCCAAACTTTCCCATAATCTAAGGCAGCAGCTGATGACTAATTTACAGCATCAGGTTATGGTACCTAAGGGAACATATGCCAAGCATGAATTGATAAGACAGCCTGGTGAATTATGAGAGACAGATTGATTTATATGCCAAATCTCAACTTTTTTAATTGAAGGCATGCCTTCCTGTCACTTGGATGTCAGCTGCTTTAGAAGGGCCTAGTGCAGGAGAGAGTCAGGTTTAAACTTTAAAGTTATACAGCTCATAACTCTGTAGGCATTCTTAGTTCACCTAAATATACATGTGGAGAAGATACTTGAATACTCTGTAAATATGTTGGCTTCTTAAAAAGCTTCAATAGCTAATCACAGTCATGGGTTTGATACAATTTTAGTTTGATTTTTAGCATGCAAGAAATAGCCTGAACTCCCTCTCTGTTTAAATGGTGATGGCTGCTCAGTGTTGTATTTTTAGATAGCTAATACAGAGAAGGTACATGCTGAATCACGTCATGTTATTTAAATCCTGGAAACAAATGAAAGCAAATGCTAGGAAACAAATTTGCACTCTTCATTTTAAACAACCAGACACTTGGACATTGATATGTTCCCATTTGCCAAGGTAAGAATATTCATACTTTTCTCAAACATACTGCTGCTATTAGTGAATGATGCTAGTATTAACTGATTTCCTGAGATGCTTTGTTGTCAAGAAATTACTTTTCTGCTCAGTGAGCTTCATCTCCTTACTTTGGTGTGTCCTATTTGCTATTCCTGATAACTTGGAACGCTCCCAGAGTCCAGTCTCTCACTAGCCCTTCCCCACCAAGGCAATCTCTGCACGGCTTTATAAGCAGTATATCGACTTAAAGTGTTGTTATCCCATAGAACCAACTGAGGTGCTGGTCCTTGTCACATTTGGAAGGCTTACATGCTGTTTGGTGTCACTGTAGAAGTCGGTGTCGATGCGAGACCCTGGTTGTGAACCAACCCAATAGCTTTCTGCATGTTCCTTGCCTTGTGTGTCCTCTGGCCTGGCAGCCGGGTGAGTGTCCTGTGAGAGCAGGGGGATGGTGGGACAGGACAGGGATTTGAGTATCTGCAGCACGTGACAAGCTGGGCATATATAGAGAGCGAGCGAGCGAGTCAGGTACTTGGTGCAGGAGAGCACCCCAGGACAAAGCCCACTCCCCATTGTTCATAGACTTTTTCAGGCTGCTACTTTCATTCAATAATGTCTGTCAGCCGATTGCTGCCACGACTACATCACCACAGCTGGAGTTATGGGAGGGTAATGCCTTTGAAATGCACAGAGCACAGTGGGAACACAGGCATGTTCTCTTAGTCAAGCTTCACTTTTCCTTATGTAGATGTCCATAGCAATATCTCTTGCTAGTTTATGGGCTAATTTTAAGTGCCCCAGCCTTCCTTGTACAAGACTTCCCAGGTCCTTAGAGTTTATGTTACCTTAAACCTCAGGTGGTTTTAGTGGTATGAGTGTTCTCCACATCGTGCTGGGAGCAGACTACTAGGGGAGGTTTGGAATCAATACTAATGAAGTGCACATTACAAGAGCTACTAGAAAGTTTCCTCAGTATTCATGGAAGTGTTACAAAAAGTGATTTATAAATGCAAAATTTGATTAAAACATTTACATTCCTTTAGTGATGAAGAGAGCATTCATGATATTGATGCGATATAAATCTCCTTCCAAGCTTCATAATGTCTTTTTTCTTGCTGCTGCTACTTTTCTTGTGTGGAAGGAATTTGGTTGGGATTTTTGTACCAGAAGGGTAACAAACTCTCTTGGTTATGCTTGTGAATGGCATAGAATCATAGAATCCTTTAGGTTGGAAGAGACCCTTGGGATACGGAGTCGAACCACCTGCCCTACTATACAAAGTTCTCCCCTACACCGTATCCCTCAACACCACATCCATCTACTCTTAAACGTGGTGACATAGCCAGCTCCCTGGGCAGCCAATTCCAGTGCCTGACCAATATGGCATGAATATAGGGGTAGGCTGCATCGTTCTTCCTCAAGAATCTTTTAATAGGAAGTAACCCAGTAAGGCTATTAAAAGCATAATGAAAACCTCAGTCAGTTTCCTGTCAGTTTTCAGAGCTGTAAGTGACTTCTAATTTGCACAAGATGGGAATAGCATTGAAGAATTACAGTAACTAAGCGAAACACTCAACGGTTTTGCAATTTTCTGATAGCATTCCTTGTAATTTCTTGTAAAGCATTTGCAGCTAAGTACAATGACAAATGTCAAGGCTTGTTGTACTGGTTTTACACACATCAGCACTAGACTGGGAGCTGTAATGTCAGCTTCTATCTTGGGAAAAGCTGGTATAACTCCCGGAGGCTTTCCCGTTGCTGGGTACGTTATTGAAAGAATCAGTGTTTCTAGGTGGGAGAGGAGTGGAGAAACTCACTGTGGTACCAGATCCAAAAGGACACATGGTTCCCCCCTTTCCAGATATTTTTATTATTATTCAAAGGTGGTTTGGGGGGGTGGTTGGGTTTTTTGGTTTGTTTGTTTTGTAGAAAATTCAACAATAAAGAGTAAGCCTTAGAGGCCTCTTAAAAATTGAGTTTGACATCAGCAAATGAAATCTGGATATCCATTAGGTGTTTCCCCTGGCAGACTGCAGAGCTAGAGGTTATTAATTAAAGCAAAAACATACGTACTTTTAAGCTAGCATGTGTAGCCTGCTCCCTTGGATCCTTTTGATGAATAGTGCAGCAGTAAACTGTAATAATATCCTCAGACTAATAATGTGGTAACAAACACTGATGGGCATTTGAGATAAATACAAATGAGTGAGTCAGTGAAAGTGCTAACCAAATGCAGTTTAGTAAATGCTTGAAAACGTGTTCATGTGCAATGTGGTTTATCCAAAGTAAATAAAAGGAAGTCTTGCTGTTGATCCCTGTTACTCTCCTGCAACGCACTTTGCCTGTTACATAAAGCTGAGGGAAGGTTAATGTGAGTGTGAACAAAGATTTATGAACATGGATAATTGCTTGAAGCTGCTTTTTCTCTGCTCTTGCAGTTGTGTTACTTGGACGGAAGCAGCTTTATTGATTTTAGTAGTTGGGGAAAAAAAGGAAGGAAAAAAATCATTCCCTTTCTTTTTTGTAAACCTGCAATAATTTTAAAATGATGTGTTCAGAGACTGGTCAAGAAGGGAAGCTGTAATTAAAACAGTATACAGTTTATAGTCCATCCAACCTGATTTGGTCAGTTAGCACTGTTAACTCTGCAGGTGACTGAAAAAAATACCTTCTGCAAATATTAATTTCTCAGAATATTAACAATATTGACAGAGCCTGAACTTTTCCTACTGCTGTTGCTGTCTGTTCTCTGTGGGGTGTGTTGCACGTGGGATACTGCTGTAGCCTGTCCCCATTGTCTTCTCCCAGTGTTAATACCTCACTTGAGGAGTTACTGAAAGCCTTAGGTCATTCGTTTTCCTTGCTCATGTTGTCTCCCCATTTTGCCATTTTGTCCTAGCTGTCCCCCTCTTCAGAACTACATGAAGATCAGTAGGCTCAGTTTTACAACTAATAAGATTAATAGCTTGTGATTTGATAGTTGAGTTGCCACTGTGTGTGACATAATTCCTGTGTGATCTATAGAACAGTTGTGTACATAGCTTACCTGTGATGTATTTACTATAAGAGAATAATTTGGCCTGTTAAACAAAAGCAAACAGTATTGCCATTTTAGCAGGTAAGGTCTGGCTAGTAAAAACTTCAGAAAATGCTATTTTGGTACCTATAATAAGTTAAGTATTATTCATCATGATGAAAAGGCAAATCTCTCAAGAGAAGAAGAGAAAGTAGAAAGGAATTTTTCTGTGACATTTATAAACATGTCAAATCTCTCTCTCTCCAGCATTCTTGCTGCTTGAGGAAAAAGCCTTATCCTTGTTAGTTATTCTTCAAAGTATTGATCAAAAATTTGCAATTGTCTATTGTAAATACTATCCGGTCAGATTTTTTTTCTCACCTAATTTGAGAGGATTCACATAGTACAATGAGTCAGAATGCCTGGTTTCTGTTATACCTGTTCTTACAGCTGAAGAGCATTGATCTTGAATTTCATGAGAAAAGGGTTTAATTTTTAGTTAGCTCTACAATTCATTGAATCGTTCGTTCACCAGCAGAATTACAACCATGGGCTTGTTTTGCTTTAGTTTATGATAAGAACTAGAAGGATTTCTTTGGGGAAAGCTCTATTTTGGAGTATTTTGCTTGTGAGGAAAATGCTTCTGTAACAATGGTTTAGTTTTTCCTTGCAGGCAAATGCTTCTGAACTAGACAGGATGTGTCTAATGTCATGCACCTTCATATTTTTATTCTTTTTCAAATAACTTCAGATATTTTTAACATTTTCAGTATATTGCGTGCATCATATATAGAGTTAATAGAAATTAAGTCTAAAAATACTGTGATGCATCTGAATTGGTTTTAGGCTGTAAAGCAGAGTCCAGAAAAGAACATGGAACACATGGAACAAGTTCAGGAGTCCCTCTGTGCATTTTGCAAGGCATGCTGAACCGTGTCGTGCTTTGAGGACTCTTCATTTTAACCACAGTTGTTCTCATGTAACCTCTGCAACGCATTGGTATACGTCTTCATCAGGCAGGGTCATTTGCCAGAATTGTGCCTATTTTTTCCATACAAGGACAAAGCAAAACATATATATTTAGGTAATTATTATATGCATTAAAAAAATAGGGGAAAAATTCTCATATTTTTTAATTTTCTAGATAATATAAAAATTTGAAGGTGTCATTAAGTTGCAGAAAGGGAAACAGAAATTGAAACAAAGCCATTTTTAATGTCATGGTGTCTAGATCTCTCTAGCTAGTAAAATTATTAGCTGATTCGTGGGGAAAGAATGCTCATCTTAATCAGATTTGATGTCAATAGAGCATGCTTGTTACTTGAATGGCATTTGCAAAGAGTAGTTTTTAAATTTAAAAATAAAATACAGTTGAATTGCTAATGCTTTGTTTCAGCCTCACTCAGTGTAGAGGTATACTTGAATTAATACATGGGATATTTTGGGGCTGCAGCACTCCACAGTATGTGCAAAAATGTTGTTGCAGGTTAATCTGGGCTTCAGATTGGGTTTCAAAACGTGCCTAGGACTGTAGAGCTATGACTGGCCACACTTGGAGTACTTGAGGATCCTGTGGAGACATCAGACCTGGAGATTTGGGCTCCAAAGCTGAGGCTGCTGCCCCATGAGCCGGGCCCTGCAGGGGGTACATGGCACAGCTGGAGGCTCTGTAGGTTTTCAAAAATAATTTGGTGAAGAGTCACAACCCTCCCTGTGCCCGGTGCCAGAACCTCTCCTCTGGCCACCGTGAAATGGACACAGCAGCAACTGAACTTGACCTCCCACTGCCTACCCACCCAGTATGTTTTGTCAAATGAAAAGTTAGATAAGGCACAAACTCTGTACAGTTTTGTGTCTGTTGTGTTTCCAAGGGTGCTTGCTCTGTTACTGATGGCTGTGATCTGCGTTGAGGTGATTTTTCATTTCCTGCTGATCTGATTTGCACTTGAATAAGCACAAGGGCTGATTTAAATGTGAAGACCATGTGGGCAGCAGGAAAGGCAGCGAGTGATGCCAGGGCAAGGAACAGGGGAGATGAAATAAACAGAGGGGAGGTGGTTGATAGATGGCTCCCACCTCAATCAGACAGTCCGGTAGTTGTGCGAGTGGGGGTCGGAGAAAACATGCTGAGTGATGACAAATTGTCTCCTTGGCTGGCGTTCTTAGGTCAAAACTGCAGTGCTTCTTAAAAAGAGCTTCTGAGCTTTGTTTACGTAGCATATGGAGTTTTTATTTATTCACATTGAGCCATGCTTTACCTAACCTCACTGCAAACAACTGATCCAGAAATGAAACGGCTTTTTACTTCCTCAGTCGTGTTGCCTCGTGTTACTCATTCCTTGGGACTCCTTTTTTCAATGTATGAAAATGGAAAGTGCAAGTTACTGCTAACTGAAACTTTGATAGGTGTTCCATGGCATTTGTGGAGTTTAATTTGTTAATTTGTTTCATAAATAATTTGGTGCAGTTTTGGAGTTTGATAATGTAATCAGGTTTTAGTCATTTTTTTTTCCTGCTCAGTGATTCACATGCCATGAATTTTTTTCATTAAACCACTCCAAGGGTCACCGAGCAGAGAATATAAAGGACCCCAGATACCTCTTCAGCATAATCAGTTCACTTCAAATTGGCTGCTGGCCATAATTTTACTATGCAGATTGTTTAAATGGACCAGTGGCTTTTTTTTTTTTTTTTTAATCGCCTATTGTTTTAGAAAATGAGTAAAACAGGAACAAATATTTAGATGGTGCACATGGGACATAATTCTTGAAGATGATGCTACAGTTTCAGGTGTTACCACTGTCATGAGGTTGCAGGAGTGTGCGGTAACGGTAAGCTTGCATAAATTAAGCATTTTAGACTTCTGTAGCATGCATATAATAAATTTTGCATGCTCACTAATTTTGGTAATATCAGTGTGGCACACTACAGTCCACAGGGGTGAACCTAAGCCCCAGTTGGAGAGAGAGGGAGGCTGGTCAAGCATCTGTCTGATTGCTGCTATGGAATACGCTGCAAAGCCTTGGCAGTGCTACTGCAGGTGCATGGGCATATTTGGTTTAATTAATTACAGTTGCTAAAGAGCTGTAGTATGAGGGTATGTTTGCAGATTCTCTGGTCTATTGGGTTTTTTTCTGACTATGGCTGCTGTTTGCAACCACAAAGATACTGGGCAAAGTACAGTCTTACACTCATTTCCTGTTTTGGACCCTGCAGTTTAAATACAGGCTTGAATTTTTGGTTTGGAGTTTTAGGAGCTGGGTGGAAAGTGAAACGAATGAGCAGCTTTAATCTAGTTGACTGAGTATCAGCCTACTAATGAACTGCTGTTGTGAAATATGTATAGCCATTACTTTGCTGTCTAAATTATCCTCACTTTCAAGTCTTATTTAAATTCTTAATAACCTTTATTAGATAGAGGAGAAAAGATTCCACCTGGAAGCCTTCAACCTCCATCAAAACTGATAGAATACACTAATAAAATCATGGGCCATATTAAAAGCGAGAATTATAATGTAGTATAATATTCTCTAAGATAAGCTAATGGAATAATTTACTAAGTAGTGTATTTGATAATTAATTTGCAGGAAAAGTAATCTGAAAGCTGATTTTTAAAATTTTTATTGGCTGTAGTTTTCTTCAGCAGCATGTACCTAGAGAAACACTGAGCGGCCATTGGAATTCCTGGAGGAGCATTTGCTTCAAGGTGAACCAGGAGTGCTGCCATCGTTCAGGGGACAGCTTTTAGCATAAAAGTCAGATCAGCTCCAGTTTAGGTCAAAATTTAGAGGCCTTCCTGGAGTGGTCATGCATGTATCTATTGTCCAGATAACTTAGTGGAAGAAATTCTCTCCTGTAACAGGTCAGGAGTCTAATTACCACAGAAACATTACTGCAGGAATTTGACTGAAAATTACCATGTAATGCATGGCATTTATGGGTTTTGTTTTTAAATTGTCTCTGCTGGATGAACAGTAGAATCCTTGTGGTCTCAAACATCCATAACTGACCAGATCATATAAAAATTCTCCGAGTAGCAGCCTGAAAGAGGCACTGTACACAGTAGGTAGTTTTCCACATAGATGGTGGTGAATCCTACAACTGAAAGAAAACAAAGCCTTTCTAAGAAAATAGGGAGAGAATTCTGGTTTTAAGAAATTAATAGGAGAACTAAATGGTTTATTTTTCACAAGACATATGAAAGTAGGAGATTCAAGACTGGAGATGTAAGGTGTAGGATTGCGAGTTCTCTCCCCTTAGAGGAAGGAGGTTATAACCAGAGGAAAAGAGACTGCTGCTACAGCTGAGGCATTTTCAGTCTTTCTGAGACTGGATCTCTACTACTGGCACTGCAGAAGAAATGGGAAGTTGTAGCTTTTATCTGTGTGAGGTGGGCTGCTTTTTGTTGACAATCTTCAGCCTACTCCTTTGCCTTTGTTAGAGGGGAATCAGGCTGTTAATGTTACACTTCCTACTGGACTTCTAGGATAGAGAGTGTGTGTGTGTGTGTTGCAAAGTCATTACTTTGACGATGTACCCTGTGTAACCAGATGCCTGGGTTTCCTTTGGGAGTTGTCACAAGTAGGTGACACGCTGACTGAGAAAGTATTTCTTATTAGCACAAGGGAGCACGGCTATTTGAAAGGTTAAAGCAGTGAAGTCTGTGGACATGTCTGACCAAAAGCTTAGACAGGATTGTGGGAGGGCTAACAAGCGTAAGACTGAAGGTAAACCTTTATCTTTTAATGAACAACAGTAGTTTTTAAGTATTTGGGTCTTTTTTTATTGGAACCTATTGACTTGCCTCGGTTCTTCCATGTAAAAGGTGTCCAGAGTTGATTTAACTCCTAATTAGTCTTCACCAAACAATGAAAAAGTGAAAAGGCACATGAAGTCATACAATAAAAGTAGTATTTCCGTGTTCTTCATAAGTAAGTCTCTGAAGCATCTCTTAAGTTGTGTTATTTCCTTTTGATTTTGTCTATTTCTGTCTGTGTGCCTTAAAATAAAACATATAGGGCTTTATTTGAAAATTCTGGAAGATGCCTTAATGGAACTGGTATTCAGTGAGTAGCATGGACACAGCAAACGTTATTGCAGCACTGGTGGAGCTATGCTCGTGGGAAATGATTCTGTTGTAGACCAGGTGTGTCGCAGGGTAAGGACGCTAGACAGTTGTGGATGCTGAAGGTCATAGCCTGTTTTCTGAAAACACTGGGATTTGCTTTTCATGATCTAAGTGTTGGGCTGCAGTTCACGCCTCCTTCCACTGTGAAAGGCTCTGTGAAACGATCCAGTTGTGAAATTTACAGTACCTGTGTTTTGCTTTACTATGAAGAGCAATTCAGAAGTCTACCATTCCCGAGGCAGCGGGATCTGCGGGTTCATCAGCCCTGTTTTTCATGTGAGAAAGCTCATGAGACTGCTTACTGCAGGGTTCTGCCAGTGGCAAATAATCACATAAACCTGTACAGAGCTTAAAATAATTTTTATGTGTGCTGTTGAACATTACACACGATAATGAAGTTGCTGTTCACGGTGGTTGTGTTTGGCAAGTTGTTAGATCGATGAAAAATAATATGAAAAAAAAAAGAGGAAAAAAACTAGGAGTTTTTAAATTCCTTGCTAAAAATGAAAGATGGCATTTTGAAGTTAATGGAATCTCTTTTGGGCATCAGGCACTTTTGTTAAGGGCTGGTGGAACCTTTCAGTGACACAAACCCGGTGTGCGGTTCTGGAAAGCGCTTAGGAACAACAACTGTGCCCTCTGCTGGATCTGGTTTGTAACCGCCTCCCTCTCGGGCGCTGCAGGCGCCTTGCTGGGCCTTTGCTTTTCTTTGGAAACTCGAAGAAGAGGAACATGACATAGGACAAAAGATTAATTAATTAAACCTGATTTAATTTTAATTCAAAACCATATAGTATGCAGGTGTAGTCGGGTGCAGTGTTGCAGATGGCATGTTTTTAAAGCTCACTTGATCTTCAGAGCAATGACGCCCGTACTTGTGCGATATTGCATAACTTCTGCCTAAGAGGTCTCCATTCTAACAACATTTTTACTTCTCCTGAAATGGAGAATTGTCTTAGAGCCTGACAGAATTTCTATTGTTATGTTTTTAAATGGTCGAAATACACACTTTATCAAAAGCTTCTGCTATAATTAGTGAAGTAAAAATTACTTTAAGAAAGCCCTCAAAAACTCAGTCAGTTAAAGCAATGGGGTTTCCATGGCTTTTAGAGCGGGATTGTGATGGCAAAAGGAAGTATAAGTTTAAAGTGCACCTACTGGGTGGCAGCGGCAGAGGTGAGGAGGCACGTCAGCCTTGGCAAAACTGGCCCAAGGCCCACTGAGCTGCTTCGCCACCTCCCGCCTCAGTGTGAGTGTCTGCACCTGGACCTGCGCCTGGGCCTCCTCTGGCTCCCTTCCTCACCTTTCTACTCCCTCTGTTCCCTCCTCTGCTCTCCATCGGGTGGGATTTGTCCTTTCTGGAACGTGTTCCCTGCTACCCCTGGCCTCGCTGAGAGGCTCAGCTTTTCCCCTGCCCCGCGCTGTGGTGGCTGGAACCACCTGGAACCAGCTGCCAGAACCCCCCAGCCCTGCCCCCCAGAGGGGCACCAACACCCTCTAGAGTGATGGACACTAAAATCAAGTAGTTTTATTCAATTCTTTCTTCTCTAGAACCTTAATTATTTATTCTTTGGGTTCTCTTCAGTGATTACATGCAAACATGGAAAAATGAGACCTGGGGAGTGCAAAGGAACCGTGGTCAGCCTTCACAAACAGGGGGGCAGAATTTATTCAATAAAGCAAGTGGCAGTTTGGGAGAGCACTATTTACTTTTATGGCTGGGTAACACTTTTTGGGCTTTATTTTGAGCACTTGTGCATTTCTGGTACTTGTGAAAACTGTGTGTGTATCCCCACTTTTTAAATTTTATTGAGAACAGTGGGCCAGCTTAACTTCATTGGTAATCAGGGTTTAATTCTTACGTGTGCTCTATGCTGCTGGCTTTTATTGCTGGAGTTATTTTTATGAGAAATCCATACCTATTCTCTTTTTGCTAGTGGTTTAATCTGGGGCAGTTGTGCCTCCCCCTCCAGCTGTCAGTACTGCAGACTCAGCCCGGGAGCTGGAAATCCTTTTATTCCTCACTAGCAATAAAAGTTCAGCACATCAAATTATCTCCCCATTTATTACTGTGCCACCTCATCAAAAGGCTACTGCAGGAAAATTTGTGAGAAGTGATATATCCTGCAGATATAACTGAGCCAAGATGTAACCAAGGGTCTCTTAAAATAAAAAATGTTACTCTCAGCAGGGTCTGCTCTCTTCTCTGTTTTGTCCTATCACTCACCTTCCCCCCAAAATTGTCCTTCATTTTCTTTTTTCCCTGAGCCTTTCTGTCACTCTTTTCCTCTTTCTCCCTCGGTCAGTCCAGAACAGGCATCTACAAGTAGTTCCCCAATTTGATCAGGCTTGAAAAATGCACCTTCCCCATCTTGCTTACTTCATCATCTTTTTTTGTTGCAAAAAAAAAAAAGGTGTTTGTTGAATTAAGTAGGGAAGGCATAGCTACTGCCTTGGCTTGGGCAGTGCTGTAAATCATAAGCTCTGAACAGAGCTGTCCTGTAAAGAGGTGCTTTTTTCCAGCAGTTGGTAGCTTTTGGGGACGGACTGGCCAGGAACAGATTGAAATGCATGTTTGGTAGTAGATGTTTCTTGATTCTGATTTTTCTGAGAAATACTGAACCACGAATGCATAGCTGGACTGTGCTACATTTCTACACCCAGCTACAGGCTGGGGAAGTGGGTGGAAACAGATGTAGTCTGAAAAGCTGTAGAAATTTGATGTCTTGTGAGTTCCTTAAGGCACAGTGAAGAAATGTAGCTGTGTCACAGAGATGTGAGATGGAATGAAACGCTGCCTCGTAGATTCAAGCTCACTGAATTTTGTGCATTACTGGAGCTCTTTTGTCTCACAAAAATAGGTTACTTCTGTTCAGCTTGTTGGAGATATGTTGGCTCTGTGAAAAAGAAGCTGAGCTTAAAATCGCATCCTTCAGTTCTCCTTGGGGCATAGGGTAATGGACGTTACAGAGTTTGTCCTGGAATGCAGTTTTAGGGAACTGCGTTTAAGACCTGCTCTCTGTAGTCTTGTCATTGTCCCTTTGATTAATTGGCCACGGCCTTTGATGTAAATACCTATCCTAATATACTCAAAGAAACAAAACAGCACTGAGATGAATTTTTCTGGAAGTGTTGACTCATTAATTCCGTTAAAATTTTCCCTGAGATTTCTTCTTGAGTATCCCAGTCAGTGACTTTTGTCTGTGGTATTGCTTGTGTGTCCTTTAGTTTTGGTATTAAAGTTGAAGAAAAATCACTGTTGTGAGGAAAGTTTTGTTGTTGTTTATGGCTAATAGGGGTTTATATGTGTTTGGAGAACAGATTTGGGTACTTTTTCATGATTTTTTTTTTTTTTCTCTGTAGGGACTGTAAAATTTGTTTTTTTTTCTTACCCCAAATTATTAATACTTGAAACTGGTGAGACAGGAAATAAATTTTGTGAAATGTACAGAATACTGAACCACTGATACAGTTTTAACTGCCAAGTAAACAGCAATGTCCGAACTAGTTAGAGAAGTTAGACACTGAAATGAAGATTTACATTTATGTCTGGTTTTTACTATGGAACTACCTATCTTTAAATCTATTAGTTGAAATTGCAGTGAACAAAATAATGGCCCTAAGGGTAGGCAAAATTGCAGCCTGCTGTTCCTTCACCTTTAAAGATTTCTGTGTATATATCGGTTACTTTTGGCTAGAAGACTGCCCTCTTCTTCTACATTGTATCATAATCTTTCCTAATGGTTACTTTTTAATAAGGCAGGGTTAGTTAGAGTAAGTTACATGTTTGTACTCATTTCAGATACATTCTTTAAAGTATGAGAGTCTTTGCTTTCAGCTTTGTAAAAATGTATCATAACGCGTTGTTTGTTGTTAAAATGTGTTATATTCGTGCCCTAAAATATTTCTAATTAAGTCTGAAAATGTAAGCAACAGAGTAAATTCTGTCTGATATGTTTATGTTCTTTGCCTCATTTTGCTTTTACAGAAGTAGGTAATTAAAGCATGTGTATATATTACATTACATTGGAGTAAAAATTGGATTTGCATATGGTGTTTTGTCATTTTTCATCTTTAAACCACATTCCTGCTTATGAATTGGTTTTATGATTTTAATTTCAGGTTATCTCTGTTTATGCTGCTGTGTGTCTGACGTACAAAGCAGACTAAAGTCCTGCTACGCTGACATTGTGAGACCACCCTTGATAAAAATTTAGGAGAGAACACAAGTAGCATTTCTAAAAAATCTCAATTTCTCTGTTTGTATGTAGGTACATTTAATAATTTATTGGAAGTGGGGGATTGTATACCTTCTAGCTAAATGTTGTATACGTGGCGTATTGCTTATGGCAATTATTGCAAGCTGTTCAGCAGATTGATACGTTAGAAATAAAACCAGAAATTGCACATATTATGGCATACTCATGGAGCCTTTTGTCTTGGATGAAGTTTGGATCTAAGGTATGATATAAGAGTGTTAATGTGTACTGCTGTGGTCCTTTACCAATGTGACTTCTGTTTATTAACTTTCTTGTAGTGAACCGTAGGTAATCCACAGAAATCAAGAAACAGTAATTGTTAACTGTTTGTGGTAATTTTCTTGTGTTCCCCTCATTTAGGGGAGGTAAGTCAGAAAACAGTTGTTCAGTAAGAGCATATGCTTAAAGTTTTAAGTGTAGGTTCTGCAGACCTGGTATTTCTCTGTGTGGGTTGATGTGTACAGGCTTCTTGATACAGGCAGGACGTGAAGCAAAGACTTGTATAATAGATTTAATTGATGCTGAAAAAAAATTTCCCTCTGGGAAATGGAA
This sequence comes from Jacana jacana, assembly GCA_013400555.1. Classification (NCBI taxonomy): domain Eukaryota; kingdom Metazoa; phylum Chordata; class Aves; order Charadriiformes; family Jacanidae; genus Jacana; species Jacana jacana. The sequence goes on along the minus strand of VZTM01010593.1, from coordinate 10,802 downwards.
GAATTCAGGCCATTTGGAGCTTAATAATGACTGCTGTTCTGGCACTGATTTATCTGCAGTGACCTTTTGCAGTACAGTTCAGGAGACAAGAAGCTTCAAGTTATTTTTGTTTCACCTAGAAAATGCTTGAAGCACCAGAGAAGCATTTATGAGATAGTTAAGCTTGTTTCTCAGTTTCTGTTGAAAACCTCTGTCCTCAAAATATGTTTCTGTTTTTCTCCAAAAAATTATTACTTCAGATACAATTCTGATCTTTTAGAGACCGATGTGGTGCAACATAGTGGATGACATACTATAGTTAAGCGTATCTTTCTATAACGTTTTGAAAATGATTTGCTAACAGGTGTACATTCAAACCCAGGCCTGGGGCTTTTTTCTTAATGTGTATCAATATAAAATTAGTTATTTTGGAGTTTATTTAGGTTAGGAAACAGCAACATTCTACATGTAAAGCGAGCTATTGGCTTTTTGTTGAATGACAGATCTTAATTATTGGTTGGGTGTTTTTCAAAACTTGTGCTACTTGTATTTCTTTCAGTGAAGCTCTGTCATACCTTTTGGCTTAGCAGTACAAGCTGAAGGAATGACAGCAGCTCCTCACCTCCATCGTAGGTTTGAACATACTCACACAGCCTGTGAGAGAAAGATGGAATCACTGCAGCTGGGACTGTCACAGCCTTGGGGCACATATTAACTCTCAGTTCAACTAGTTTTTTAGTTTTTCAATTAAAAGAAAAATTTGAGTGGACCTGTTAGATCCGAGTTTACAATCAGAGGAGACATCTTACAATTAACCACAATTTTACAGCTTTTCTAGTAATTTTTACTGAGTCAGATTTTTATAGTTTCTCCCTTTACTGTTCTCTTTGTACTTCTACATTCATGTAGATACATATAACAATAAGTCACTGAATCCATCAATAAACCCGTTTATTACAATAACTTCATTTCATACTAAGGTAGTAGGGATTTATGTAGGGTCATATTAAAAATATTTTCTTTGCCTTACAGTTAGGCAAATTAGGTAAATTCCTTGGTGAGATTACTTGCATGCTAGTGAAAGCAAGATACTCAAAATGCATTTTATTCCATGTCTACTGCTGCCATCAGGATTTTCAGGTTAAGCCCTTTGGGTATTACGTAGGAGGAAGCCTGTTCCAAGATCCAGGGACTCTTGACCAGCTCTTGAAATGTATTATAAAATGTGTTTAAGAAGTTTTTGCAAAGTTGCACAAATGGTAATAAACCAACTGCAAGGTGAGACTTCTCGGATCAAATTACCTCAGCAGTAGCATGGACAGTGAAGACACTGTCTTCAGGACAGTGAAGCACTATAGCCCTCACTAATCCCAAACCCAATAATTTTAATCTTACTGTTCCCAAATTTCTGGTTCTGTATTAAGTTTAGCTAGGCTGAAAAATTAATGGGAACATGTTTTGCAGTTTGTCAGATTCTAGTATAAGAATTGGGCAGTTCCTCTAAATTAGTCATATGTGTTTGCGCGGGTTCGTGGTCATACGCAACTCCATGATCTCGTTTTATGTGCACTCTTTAGATAATTTGTCAGTGGAGAGAGATAGTTAGATTTTCAAAGTAATAGCCTTGTCAAGCACTGAAAGCTGTGACCTTTTCCATAACATGTATATTTACAAGGAATAAGTACAAAACAATGCCCATTTAATGGAAAGGACAATTTAAACTCCAATAGAAAGCAATCACTTGCAAAGTAGTAATAAGTAAGTAACGTAGTACAACATTTCATTTATTGTACCTTATTTCACATCCAGCTGGCCTATCAATTATAACCTGTGCTCTACAGATGGTGCAATATATCAGAATTAAGTCAGTCAGTTAGTTTGTTCCCAATTAAGTGCTAATACTCCCAGTGGAGAATATTATCCTCAGTCTGAATTCAGTGTCTGTCTTCTAGTATCCCTTTATGGCCTTATTTTGTCATTTTAAAGAGGTGCTCTGTCATGTAGGCCAGAACTTACTCTGGCTTCTTCTTCTGAGTGCTACCTGCGTTATGCTCCTTGCTTTTTTCTTTGGAAGTTAGGTAGGTGGTTTGTTATCACAGGGCACTGGAAGTAGGCGTATCATGCAAAATAATCTTAGGATAAGCAAGTTGGCACTACAGTGTATTTGACTTTACACCATGTGTTTAGGTCCATGCACGTACTTGCCACTTTTCAATCTGAATGTTTGATAAGGTAATGCAATTTCAACAAAAAGTTTCTTCCATTCAACTGCTCCTTCCATGGATTAGAAGCTTAACAGACTTGTCTCCTGAGGCTGACTAGCGTTACAGGGCTTGCTTTCAGTGACTTACGAGACAGGTTACTTGAGTTTGTATTTTTACTTGCTCCATCTATCCTCTTTTACTTGGTGCTACAAGCCAATTCAGGGTTGCCACTAATAGATTGATATCCAATTCCATTACACTTGCAGTTTTAGGTTTTAGTCTTTGCCCCATTAAAGGCCTTTCTTCTCTTACATCCAGATGTCAAGCTGATGGCGGATTTGGTCACTTGATCTAATGGACTTGCTGTCTTCCCCTGTTAGTCTTTAAGGTGACCCTTCATTGAGAGGAACCTCTTTGACAGAATTTGTTTTCTGAAGTGACTCCAGAGATTCCAAGCAATTACATGAGCCTCTTGAATATCTTTATTTAGAAGTTTAAAAGACATGCTCTTCCAGCGCTACTTAAATTACCCTTGTGGATTGGTTGCCACGCTGTGGGAAATCTCCATTATAGCTTATTCTCTGAATCAGAGTTATTTCAGCAGCGTATTAGTTTTGCAGAGATGTATAAAAAAAAGTTGCCAGTTTCAAAGTGTCTGTTCTGAGCCGTTCCTTGGCAGCCTGCTTTATAATTTATGTGACAATGAGACAGAAAAATTGCCATGTAAACTTGTTGGCAGAAGCATCTCTTTGGTACTTTTAGTGCCATCAGGAATTAAAGTTTGGTAACTTGGAATTTACTGAGAATATTTTAAATGTAATTAACTAACTTCCTTGCATAATCTCTGACCTAACAAAAGGGAAATGTCAAAAATGCGTATTTTTGTGGGTGTGAAATATGAAATACTGTTTAGGAAAGAAAGTTTGTGAACTTTGTAACGGAACATAATTCCATGTGGATTCATACAGATTGTGATTCAAGGTCATTAGACAAATGCAGCTTTACTTTTCAGCACAATTTGTTCATGAGTCTTTTTGGTTTACATCTTCATTTAATTTTTTATTTTATTTAGGTTTGATTTACATCTTTAGTTAAAACATGAAGCAGTTTCAGAATGCAAATTTTACGGAACATTTTAGATAGTATTTTTCATTTCTTGAGTATTATATTTTTATAAGCATATAGAAATTCGTATTTTATTTAAAAGTTCTTGAATGGGGGGGTGTGATTTCACAGGTTTTTCTTAAGTAGCAGCTTTGCCACACATTGTAAATATATTCAAATATATTTATTTAGATTATGCTATGGTTTTTTTACTGCATATTCATGCTTTTTGTTGAGTCCTGAGATAGATAAGTGTGACTGAGGACTTTGGATAGAAGGGAAGTGCTCTATTGGAAAGCTAATTATGATGCCATGGTTGTCCTATCATGAAAAACCAGGGTGTAATGATGAGCTTTGTGTAAGGAACATAACGGTAATTATTTGCCAAGGTACAAATTAAGTGCTTTGTTAGCCTGTGTCTTCAGCATTTCTTAGTAAGCAAGAGGTATTTTTGTAGGCAGTATGGAAAAGGCACTGGTTAGAGTATCAATAAGTCAGTTGCCAGCATCTTAGTTTTCTTAATTTAAGTAGGCCATTGCTCAAATTTCTATGCAAAAGACTAAATGACTTGACAGAAAGAAAGGCTTGGTATGCTTCCTTCTTTTAAAGGAAGCAAACAAACTTGCTGATAGCTGCTTGCTGTTTAATAGCTAAAAGATCAGCAGAGTTAGTATTTGAAATAATTAAAATTTATGGAAATGTTCAAATCTAAGTAGGGAAAGAAAAATAACAGCTGGAAAATAATTATCTGCGTAGCTTTGTGTTTAGAACGTTTTCTACTTTGCATCATTGTTAATGTTATATGAGAAGTTAGTCACTTGCTTTGCCGATGTGTAATGCTCTTTTTTGGCTTGTAAACAGTGCACAGCAGCTACCTCGAGAATTCTGTACACCCCTAATGCCTGCAATTTGATGTATCTGCTTGGGTCTGGTAGATATGACCTTGGATTTCGAGGAGCCTTGTGCCACTGAAGGAGCAGATGGAACACAGGCTGGGTCTCCCACGGGCTCTGAAGTGGCACTAGGCATTGATGTTCAGACAACTGACCACAGCCTTGCTGCAATACAACGTGTCATGCAGTAAGGTCACTGCAAATGTGTCTGAAACAGGAAAAGATAACCCATGCCAAGACAGAACAGCCAGTTAGGGAAACTGTTGAGAACGTGGATTGGTTAAGGCCTGAAGGCTGGAAATGCCGGTATGAAAGCATGAATATGACTCTTTTTCATCTTGGTTCCAGCCATTCAAACACACCCCACACACCCCCACCCCAACAGTTGCCTGTGTACCCTGCTTGCATTCAGCATATAATTTCCATTTTGTTCTTTCACTTGCTGGTCTCTCTTGTTCCAGTTGGGCTTTTCACTTTGTCAGGGGAACGCACAGGAGTTGTTTCAATGGAATTTTTCACTTTGCTTTGTAGCAATAGAAAAGTCAGTTACTGGTAACATACTGTATACTTGGAGCACATTATATGCTGCTGACTAAAGCTGGAATTTTCTGTTAGGTGTAAGAATATTAGTCACCTGACTCCCTTTTATTTTCTTTGTCATTATCTTTACTCTCAGATTAAATTGCTTATAATGGGAGAGTAGAATGAACAAGACAAGGCTTTTGTGTAGACTGTTGGAAAGTGACAGAAAACACTGAAGGGACATTGAAAGAATTAGTCCCTTGTTAATGATTTTTCACAAATCCACACAGACCCACAAAAAGGGTGGGAGTCTGTAGCTGCCTTATTTCTGTTGGGCTAACTGACTATCCAGCTCATCATTTCTCACATGGAAAGTTCCTCTTCAGGAGCTGAGACACAGAGTGGTGTGGGCACAGTGAAGGGGGGCGCTGCTGGGTTCTGAGCCCAACCCTCTGGTCCTGAGGAACAGGGTAGGCAAATTATGGGAAATGGGATGGATGGAGCATAAGAAAGTGAGGAAGAACTTTGGCATCTGTAGTTTTCCTGCAAGAGGATTGAAGACAAAGGGAATGGATGGGGGAAAAATATTCAAATATTCTGGGATTTTTTTAATTTAGGGGTTTGTTTTGGTTTGGTTTCGGTTTGGTTTTGGTTTGTTTTGGTTTTGTTTTTGGTTTGTGTGGTTTTTTTTTTGTTTTGTTTTTTGTTTGTTTTTTTTTGTTTTTTTTTTGTTTTGTTTTTTTTTTTTTTTTTTGGTTTTTTTTATTTAGGGGTTTTTTTTGGTTTGGTTTTGGTTTGGTTTTGGTTTTTTTTGGTTTTGTTTTTGGTTTGTGTGGTTTTTTTTTTTTTTTGTTTTTTGTTTGTTTTTTTTTGTTTTGTTTTTGTTTTGTTTTTTTTTTTGTTTTGTGGTTTTTTGTTTTTGTTTTTGTTTTTGTTTTTATTTTTGTTTTTGTTTTTGTTTTTGTTTTGTTTTTGTTTTTGTTTTGTAGTAATTTGCAAGCAAGCACTGAAAGGGACAGGGAAAGCATGGTAACTGAAATTCTTGTGCAATAACTCTGTGTTTTTATTAGTGTATTTGCTTTCTGCTAAAATTCTGATTTATTAATCCTTTGCAAGTAATCAGTACTTTTTAGTATTGAAACTCATGAGTATTTAACTTTATTTTTTAATTTAACAGCAATAATAATTATTTTAGAAACGTAAGACTTTCTAGGTATTTGCCCTGTGCTGTAGAAATAAAGGATGTTTTCAGCACTTGGGGATGGTTGAGAGTTGGGAATATTGAAGTTAGAGCTTGAAAAACATAATGAATGAAAACTCAGCTAATATGTTGTAATTGGAAACAGCGATCTAAATTGCATTTATTTATTTGAAGAGAATGAGCAAACAAAGATGGAAAAATGATTTACTCCCACGAGTCCTTAGAAGAGGATAAGTTGAATAAGGACAATTGAATGCATTTTCTGTGTTTAAAAAGTTCCTCTCTTAACATTCATTTCTCATGCAGGAGGCTAGTGCAGTGAATCATTCCCTGTTCACATGTAGATACCTTTACCATGCACGTATTGTTTGGAAATATGTCTAACCCCATTAACTGGAATTGGTAGTGGGCCATCATCCATCTTCTGATAAACTGCATACAGCGGGAGCATAGACTGTGATAATACGGCTTATAACCATGTCAAGTCAAATAGCTGTTTATATCTGACTAATGACTGGGGTGGAGATAGAAGTTGTATTTCTTTTTCCAGAGGAACTTCTGATAAGATTAGTAATGTCCTTCACAGTCCCTGCTTTGTCCTTTAGCCACTCGCCCTCCCTAGCCAGCTCTGGTAATTAAGATGGGACCATTAAACATGCTCTTATCCATAGGGCTAAAGGTAGGGAAACTGCCTGATAATAGAATCAATAAGGAGGATCTTTCAATGCTGCTTTTCAGCAGATCTCTACAACAGTTGAAGCGTGGCTGAAGCTGAAATCCAGGGGCAGTACTTGAATAATATTCAGTATTCTAAATAATTTCTATTAATACTAAGCAGTCAAGCAAAAGCTTAATAATAATTTTCTATGGTTCTGGGACATATGCAGTGGTTGAACTTGATTTGAGGCTGGCATACTTTTCCTTCCTGCTCTTGCTTCCTCCCTCGCCCTCCCCATAGTGTGCCACTGGCATCACTGGTTTGGTACATGCTGCATAAATGAGAGAAAATGGACAAAGAGACTTGTTTATTGAAAAGATCCAGGTTTTCAAACTGAATTTTGTGAACAGAAACCATTTTAATTCTTGTCTAATGAATATATTCAGCCATTAAGAATAACAATTTTCCTTTCCAAATTTTTCCATACTGTTTAAATTTCCTTTCAGTTTTCTTAATTTTCACACTTGCTCTTGAGACGTGCTCAGGTGTTACTGTAATGTTGTATTACTCCTCATGTTCCTTCTTAGTTGACATCCAGATGTTGCTGAGTACCATTGAAAGGTAATCTCCATGTGCTCTCATTTTGCTGACGTGAACACTTAAATAGTTGTTCTTCTGTAGGACTTCAGGGAGGCTTAATTAATCAAATTGCCTTTTTTGGACACTCTTGAAACTATGTCTGGAGCATTATGTCTAGTTCAGGCCTTCCAGAAAAAGAAAGATATTGAGTGGAGGCTGGAGCATGTATTGTAGCGGCAGATAATTGGTGAGCACCCCTGTGAGCTGGTATCTGAAGGGATTGAGAGAAGGTGATAAGAGCCAGGGTCTTCTCAGAGGTGCACAGCAGGAGACCAAGAAGCAGTGTTTGCAGGCAACTCTGAGGGAAATGCTCATGGGAGATGGGGGAAGGAGAAGGGGAAATACCTTCACAATGAGAGTGGTTTGCTACTGGAACAGTTTTTTCAGAAAAATTATGGGCCTTCTGTATTTGAAAATATTGAAAGTATGACCAGACAAAACCAGGACAAAACGTACCTCATTTAGAAGGTAGGTCCAGTCGGAGCAAGAGGTAAGGCTAAGGAAGGAGGATACACCCACCCCCAGGGTGTCCTCAGTTACTCTGCAGTTCTGTTTGTCCTGGTAGGGTTTAACATGCACAGAGCTGTGTATTTATTTTTTTTAGGGAGGCTGAGCTGTTGGGGCCATATTCTCTCCCTGAAAGTTGTAGGAGAAGCACTGAAAGGGTGTAGCAAGTTGTGTGAGCCAGTTTCATTATTAAATGGTTTACCCTAGTTACTTCCTTCACATTCAGTATGAGGCTCTAAACTGACTGTTTTACAGTGACAGTTGGATTATTTACTTTCCAATTTGCAATGCATTTTTAATGATTGCACAGAATAAAACTTAAAGTATTTGTGTAGATGAGGCAATTTTGAAAAGAGGAATTATTAACCTGAAAAAAAGTTTTTATAAGTAGTGTCATATTAAGAATGGAGCCCTGAAGTGATTAATCTTGGAAGAAAAAAAATTGAGGGGCATCTTCTTTAGGAACAATCATAAACAAATAAAATATATTTCCTATTCATTTTTTAGCCAAAAAATAATATGGACAGCAGGTGCTCAAGCTTCTGCAT
>VZTM01010589.1:2244-12263 GCA_013400555.1 Jacana jacana | reverse complement strand
GGGAGCCAGCCCCCCCTACCCCACGGCTGCGGCCGGAGGGTCCCCGGCCCCGGCGTGGCCCCGGCCGCGGTTTAGGGCGCTGCTGCGCGGTTTGTGCGCGGCGAAAGGCGAGCGAAACGGCCGCGAAGAGGAGAACGGTGGCACGGCAGAAATCTGGGGTTTTTTGGAGTCTTCCACGGACGGTTGTCGTTGCCTGCCCTTCTCAGAAGTGGCGAGAAGATCAGAAACCCGGCCTGACCTTTTTGTCCTTTTATCTCTGAAGCGTAGCGTTGGGAAGCGAAGGCATCGCCCCCTCCCCACAGGCTGCAGATCCCGGCACTCCTCAGGGATCGGCGCGGCCGCAGGTCCTGGGGCTTCCCGAGAGGAGTATTCGCATCGCCCGGACCCCCCGGTACCCACCCGCGCCCACCCCTGGGCAGCCCCTCGTCCCCGCGGCGCGGTTCATCGCGATTTGGGGGAAGCGGAGGGGCAGGGGGTCGCACGGAGCATCCGAACCCCGGTGCCACCTTCGCAGTTGCTTGTGTTTTCTCACATTTCTGTGAAACACACCGATACCAGTGTGGAAGAGGGAGAGCGCTGCTGGAAATGATGAAGTGCCCCCCCGCCTAGGCAGGACTGGGGGGGTAGTCGAGGTGTCGGGTCTCTTAGAAATAGCCGCTACTTCTCTGCGGCACCAGAGAAGCCTCTTTTTCCCCTGGCTCTGTCTTTTTAAATTCAAACTATGGGTGATCTAGTGGCGAGCGTGGCCCAGTGTGTTCCCAGAGATAAAAGTGAACCCTGAGGTGGATATGCTAATTAGACTGAAGTAATTTAAAAGGTGTTAGATGGGAAGTCCTGTAAAGTTGAGAGCACTTTGTTCGCATCATCTAATACCCTCCGTGATCTTCAGAGCTCTCCACGGGAAGCCACCAGGAAATGAGGCTTGAGAGACGAGAGCGTGGAGAAGCAGCATCCCGTCTGCAGCAGCGTTCGCTCGGTGGTCCACACGGAAGGGGTGTCCTGTCCGTCCCACCACCCCCCACCACCCCCCGGGTGAGGCTGATGGGGAGAGGTGTCGACACTCTTGCCAGGGCTCTGTTTCTCAGCCCGGTCGGTCCAACGAGGGGGAAGCGCCGAGGGGGCGCAGCTGACGAAACCAGCGGGTTTTATTTTCGAGAGCGTGAGAGGAGGGCAGGAAACGCCGAGAGACTTCTCCTTTTCAGTCAATACGCATTTATCACTTTTGCTCTCCCCTCACCGACCATTCACTGCTGCCTCGGAAGAGCTGCCGGTTGTACCGGGCGGTGGGCAGCGGGCCGGGGGTCCTCGCCGGCTGCATTCGGCAAAGAGCCGCTTGCTTGTCCCGCAGCCCCGAGCGCCCCGGGGACTGAAACGCTCCTCTCAAAGAGCTGCCCAGGGCTCTGCTGGCCCGCACCCCCACGGCTCCTTCTCCACAGCCCTTCCTGCACCTCCAGGAGGTTTTTTTTTCCTCCCCTCCACAGCCTCACAGTGACCAGGGGCTGCGTTTTCAGACATAAGTGAATCAAAGCAGAAACACAACCTGATTTATCAAAGCAGTGAATAGCCTAAACCCTGCTCGTACCTGTTTTATCAGTCTAGTGTGGAAGGGTTCAAGGCCACGGTGAACGCTCCAGTCCCCTTTCTCTGTCACTTTCACTGATCTCGAGTGTGGTTATTTTGATAGTTAAAAAGACATGGTTTTAAAAGCCAGCTTTGCAGAACTTTCTGCCTAGTGACACGCTTACATGCACAGCTGAAAATGAGCCAGCCTCCGAGGGAGGCCAAGCCACACCAGATGCTGGCTTCTACCTCTTCCTGAGAGCTGTATGAGAAACCCCACCGTATCCTCTGAGATTACTGCAGTGACGTGGTAGAGCGAGGGCCTGGCCTCCTGGGAGCCGAGCACGGCTGGACTGCGGAGCCTGGGCTTCCCCAGCCCCACACGGCAGCTCCTCACTCAAGCCCAACAGAAGAGGGTGACGTGAGGCACTGTCAGCAGCAGAACCAAGGTCCCCCAGCCTGATGGTGTCCCAGTGTCCCGGTGGGTGGGCTCTTTGGGAAGGCAGAGTGCCCATTTCAGATGCAGGGGCCAAGGTGGGATGAGTGCTGCTTTTGAGGACCGGAGTGCAGAGCAGAGGGAACAGATACCCAAAGGCTGGGGTGGTTGCTGGGCTGCAGTGTCTGGGGGTGCAAAGCAGCCCCCACAGGGCCAGGGGAAGGTGGGAGAAGGGAGAAGCTGCCAAGCCTTCACCACACAGGAGTGAAGGTGGGCAGTGAAGGTGCTCAGCCAGGTCTGAGCAGAGCACGGAGCAGGAATCATGTCTTCGCAGCTGTAGGTCAGGGGCCTCCTGAAGAAGCACCTTTGAAGCCCAGCCTTTGTGACTGAGTCTGAACCTCAACGGCACCCCTGGGCACCTGGCAAGCGAGATGCCCCAAGGGGCAGGTTGTAACCTCACTTCTGTGTTAAGCAGAATGGAGAAGTTTACTGCGGGGCGGCTGTTTTGCTTGAAGGAGCAGCTCTCTCTGTTCATAGGCCCCGCTTCCCTCTCCCTGAGTGCATTCCCCCATGGATATTTTGAAAAGAGGGGGCCTGTTCTGGCTCTGCTGAAAAGCAAAGAAACCATGAGGATATTGTTTTATTTATTTTGTGGGAGCTGTAGCTGGAAAGCGATCGACTCTTCTGCACAATGATGGCTTTTCCAGTCTCCTCAGAAAGCCAAGAGCAGAAATTTCAACCACAGCCCATCCCGTGCTGTAACCGTTGTGTTTGTTGCTATTAAAACGCTGAAAAAGGTCAAATTGATTCCTTTGCTTTGAGAATTGCTGGGAGAAGAGGTAGATTGGAAGATAGGAAGTTAAATCACTGAATAGTCTGCTTCCAACAATTGCCAGTGAAGAGGAAAATACAGCCGATGAAGTGAGCCCTCTGCTAGACATAAAAGTGCCCAGAAAATGCAAGCAGAAGACAGCGAGTTAAGAAAGCTGGGGCTTTCTCAAGGCTCAAAAGGAGACATACACAGGGTATTAGCTTCCCTAGATTAGGTGTCATGTTAATAACCTGATTCTCTCCAATTGATTGAAAAAAAAAGATGGTGGGTCACAGCCTCCAAACACATAATTAACCCTAATCAAATAAATGGCCAAGATCAGAAACTGGGCAGCTCTGTCCAGGGTCTCTCTAGATCAGGTGTTTACTGCCTACAGGAACACGGTGCAATATCCCCCACTCCTCCTTGGCTAACTGATTGATTGTGAAGTCAATACATCTCTTGCTTGACACGCTGCCGCCTATGTAAATAGATGCTGCTGTAAATCCCAGCCACCAAAGGATTTTTCATCTTAACATCTTAACATTTTCATCTGAAATCTATTTTTGCTTCTATAGAGATTCTTAATTTTCCCTAGAATATTTACTAGACACATCATAGAATGTGCTTTAAGTAGGTGTTTTAGCCACCACCTTTCACAGCCTGCAGAAAGGTTTCCTTCTGCAGTTTTAAGGACGATACAGGCACGTGCAAGAACATGTAAATACACATTTTATCACACTAATCACCAGGTTTCAATCCAGTCTGAAGGAGCAGAGCACTCTCACGGGTGAAAACGTTTGCACATTTGCAAGCCCCAGCCCGTGCTGTTATAACCTGGGAAGTTTTTCATTCATAGCCCCAAAAATCCTGGTTGGACACAGGGGGTGGGGGGTCTGGGTGGGACACACATCCCGGGGTGGTGGGCTCATCTCCTCAAGGGGCTGCAGCAGCTGGGGCCTGGGGCAAGCAAAGGACTTGCCCACAGCAATTTGCCAGCTTTTCACCTTTGTGGAGCACCACCAGCAGCAACTCCTCCCGTCACTGTGGACACACAGATGTCTTTTGGACAGGAGAAGCTGAGGCCCTTTGGTTGTTTGATTTTTTTTTTTAATCTCTTTTCAGATGTGCACCCAAAGCCACTCCCCCAGGTCCCCCTTCCCAAGAGGGAGCTGGTTTTCTTGCCAAAGCTCTGCCTTTCATGCAGGGTCGTTGGTCGTGGTGGCCACGCATGTCCAGGAACCGGCTGCGGCTGGAAAGGCAGGTCTCACACCCTTCTTCCTGCCTGCCCTCTGCCCTGTCACTGCCTCTGGGGGCTGGAAGGACAGAAGACACAGAATTTACAGCCACACTGCAGCAGCCGTTCTGTGCTGTGACTCCTGTCACTGGCCCGTGCTGCCTGGCACAAACAGGGATGTTGCTGGAAGGGAAAACACTGGGGGCACGTGGCTGGGGAGGGGGCACGGGGAGGTGGTGCTGGGCTATCTGTTGGCAGCACATCTGCGTGTGGTGCAGGGCTGGGGCAGAGCTGGCAGGGGCAGCCTGGGGCTTTCCCATGCAGCACCTGCAGCCGGGCTGGCTGGGACATGGGGACGGAGCCAGCCACGCCAGCAAGGGTCACATTCCACCTATGGTGCTCAAAAAAGGTAATTATGTCTCCTGCCAGCTCTGCTCTCCTGCCGTTGTTTTGCTGTTCAGGGTCTCCATCACCACATCCCCGCAGGATCCAGCTGGAACGGTCTCTGACAACCTGGAAGAGCCTGTGCCAGGGCAGCAGGACAGGCCCACCACCATCAGGTGGCTCCATGATGGTTGGCCAGCACATGGGAGGGGTCAGCTGGCTGCCCACCTCTTTGTGGCTGCAAGGCTACCTCTGCCCAGCGCACATGTTCTTCTGGGGACCATTTCTTGCTTTTTGGCTCCTGCCAGGATACCCCAGAGAGGGCCAGATACTCTCTACTGGGACATCCATCCATGTCCTCTGCCCCCCCACCGTCTCTGCCACTTGCCCTCGGGGCTGCTCTGCTTCGTGGCACTGCTCTGCCCAACAGCTCACTAAGGAAAAATTCCACTGCCCAACAAGTAAAAAACAAATGTACAAAAGGAAAGCTTCACCACGTTTGTTATGTGTAATTTATCGGCTATTTTACTTAAAAAGGTGGGGAAGGTCTCTTGCCTTTTCATTTCAAGAATCAGCTCCTCCCCTTCTGCTCTCTCTTGATGCTCTCACCTGCACCCGAGCCTCACGCGACTCTACACACCGGCATGAGACAAGACAAAGCACTTCTTCCTCCTGGGAATCCTCCCGGGAAGCGTTTCCAGCTGCCAGTAAACGCTTTGGGAAACACTCCCAGCGGCAGAAGCAGCCTCAGCCCCAGCTCCTGCTTGGCTCTGGGGGTGGCTTGTCCCTTTGCCTTTGCTGTTGCCAAAGTCGGGGCCCAAGTGGCCACTGCCTGATGCCATAGGCAGGGACACAGGAGATGGGGCGAACTCACCCCCAGGTGGGGTGCAGAGGGGTGAGAACAACTGGTACCAGTGCAAACTGGTACCAGTGCAGCCCCGTCACAGCGGCAGGACGGGGGTGTTCTCGGTCCCCGCATCCCTTTGAGAATCATTACGGCACCAGATTGTGGGGTTGGGGTTTTTTTTTTCCTCTCCTTAGGTATTTTTGGTGTAATTTCTTTTTTCTTTATTTGCATTCACCCTGGTTGTGCGGGGCGGGGGCCGTGTTTGGAGCAGATGACAAAGAGCTCCGCTCTCCATCGCCGCACGGCGAATAGCAGTTAACTGGGGACTTTAAGAACAATACAGAAATCTATTTCATTAACTTCAGATACTGCTTACCTCCAATTATACAGCTGTATGAAAATTACCAAGTGTGAAATATAAAAAGGTTGCCTTGTAATTGAAACCTTTTTTTAGTTAAATTTTGAAATCAATAAGAAGAAAATTAAAAAAGAGCGTTTTGATAACACTTACCCTGTTTGCTCAATATATAGTTATAACCACCATGAAAAGCCATTTGCCTTGTGCTATGTTCTGAAGGAAGGAAAACTGAGGAAATTCCTATCTGCCTTTGAAAATACAGTGTTTTGGTTAAGCACAAAGATCAACACAGGTGGGCAGGCATACAGGATGCATCGCGGAGGGAACAAGACTCCGGCTGGTGGGCAGGGCTCCTCCGTCACCTCACCAGCAGAAACCACCCTGCTAAGGGGCTTCACCCACAGCCCCCAGCACAGCCCCCAGCACAGCCCCCAGCACAGCCCAGCAATGGTCGAGGCCAGGGCTGCCCAATGTGGGCTGGGGAAGAGTCACCAGCTCTGCTGGCCGGGGTCTGTGGGCAGGACCCCCAGTGTCCCAGGAGGCAGGACCAGCCCTGCCTGCACACTGAGCGCTGTGTAGCGGCCTACTCAGCCACTCAAACTGGAAGAAAAGGCTCATTTTCCACTAAAATCTAGCCTCAAAATCTCTTTTTCTTGTGCTGTGGGTGTAGCAGATTGTTCGGTGGAGCTGTGGCTCCAGGGATGGACACACACCCAGCTGTGCCCAGCTGTGAGGGTTCAGGGGAGACTCTCCAGCCCTTGTCACCAGGGCTGGTGGCAGCCTCCTGTGCAACCAAGGTGGCAGAGACAAACCCCCTTGTAGCTGGCATCACTAAAGCGGAACAAAACATTCTTTAGGGGAATTTCCTCACTGCTTTTACAGCTCTGCTCTGATATTTACTTCACTCATTAATGCTGCTATTTTAGTTTCATCTCTATTTCTTGCCCTGTAGGACATGCATTGTTTTGAGTATAGCAACCAATTTCAGGGGAGTTTTGTAGAAGTTTTGCACCCAGGCACATGGGACATTGTTAACCTCTTCTTTCCTGAGGTCACGGTGCCAGTTCTGGAAACTCAAGGTGTGACAAAATCTTGCTCTTTGGCAGAGCTGCTTTCTCTATTCCCCTCCCCAGCACAAGGATGGTGGGAATTTGTCACCACTGGGAAGGAAGGAAGATGCCACCCGCTCTTCTGTCATGACCTGGTCAGGAGGGCTGTAGGTCCAGGTGGGTTCATGTTTTGCAGCCTGGCCTGAGTGATCAGGGCTTATCTCCCTGTCTTTCTGTCCCACTGTCTGGCTCAGCTGAGAGGATGACATCTGAGGTACCCCAGAGGCATGCCTGAAAGAAAGGTGTGTCCAAACCGGGGAATGAAAGTGTGCTGGTACTATCTGGACAGTGAGGGGAACCAACAGGGAGAAGAAAGGACTCAGTCTGGGAAACAGAAAGGTTCTGGCGGGGAAAAGATGGGTCACGTGTGCCCCTGCTCTGGGTGGGCATTTGGGTCGGAAGGGGGGGCTTAATGTCTACCAGGATCTGCCCAATCTAAGTGATCAGTGCAAAAAAGACCCCAGTGTGAACCCGGGGGATGAGCAAGGCAAAGATCTATGTAAACTCTCCTCTGCTGTTATCTCCCTCCTTGTTTGAAACTGTGACAGACTTTCTGCCAAAAGCTCCACAACTTGGGTTCCTGTGAAATTCAGCAGGCTGTCGCCTCTCCTCGGAAAAAGCAACACTTTCCACATCCACAGGACTGCAGAGGAGAAGCTACAAGAGGCAGCTCCTGACCAGGCAGAGCTGATAGCAAAGGCAGCAGCTCAGTGTTAAAAGGAAACCCCTGTTTTTCTAACTGTCACAGTCCTGCAGCTGGTGACCGGCCAGCTCTGGCTGCTGGGCTCCATCTCTACTACCTCTTGCCCAGGAGTGTCACTTCTGCACAGCTGATGTTTTGATCACTACTGTGTTTGAAGACTTCAGGAGGGAGCATGGGCATGCCAAGGGATGCAGAGGGTCCATTTGCCTGTCCTCATCACTGCTCAGCCAAGAGGCTGGCAATTCCAGCACCACAAGGAGGAGAAGACACATCACTCACCCCAATCATTCTCATTGCCTCACCAGCACAGAATCACAGAATGCTCTGGGGTTGGAAGAGACCTCTGGAGATCATCCAGTCCAACCCCCTGCCAGAGCAGGGTCACCCAGAGCAGGTCCTGTGTGAATGTGTGCAGGTGGGTTTGAATGTCTCCACAGACGGAGACTCCACCACCTCTCTGGGCAGCCTTTGCCAGGGCTCTGCCACTCTGATAGGAATTAAGTTCTTCCTTATGTTGGGATGGAACTTCTGATGTCCCAGTTTGTGCCTGTTCCCTCTTGTACTGTCACTGGGCACCACTGAAAAAAGCCTGTCCTCTTCCGTGCTCCTGACACCCACCCTTGGAGTATTTATAGCATGGAAATTGCATCCTCCAGAGAGACTCTGGGCAGGATAAGAGCTTCCCCCCACCCTGGACCCTCCTCAAACCCCGACTCGCTGCCTTGCAGATAGTGTTATTGACAGAGGAACCAGAGCTCCCCACCACAGCCCAGCTCCCCCATGCACCATCAGCCCTGCAAGCTTTGCCACTCAACACACCTCACACACACACTCTTCTTCCTACCTCTATTCTTTGGGGCTTTTTTGTTTTTCTAAAGAATACCACTAGTGTGCTTCCTCCATTTACACCCGGGTGTTTTTGGGAAGCAGTCATGGTCAGACAGCAGACCCAAAAGGCAGGTCCTTGTCCAGCCCAGGTAAGCCACCCAGACCTCATAGCAGCTAATTCCATCAGCAGAGTGTATCCCACCTCATGGCTGGAGGAGACTCACCCTAACAACTTCATTTGCTCTGGTTCAATGCTGGCATGTTAAAATGTAAAAGTCTCGCTGCAAACTACAGCCTCTAATCCAGCCTTCAGAACCGGGGCCCAAAATTCTTAAACCACACGGAAGAAGGGCTTTTTCTGCTTGCTGTATTTGCTATCTGAATATAGCAAATCATTTTAAAAACAGAGTTGTACATGTATATCAGATATCATTTGAAGTAATGAGTGTATTTTTCTAATCTTCCCAATGCCAACCTAACAACCCATTTCCAATATCATGCATAATAATTAATTTGTTTTCCGTATAGTAATAAGATTAACAACTTCGCATTTACACGGGGTACTGGGTTATGTTCAAATAAAATAAGTTCTAATGAGAAAAATTGGAAGTGGCAGCAAATCAATGTTCCACTCAGCAACCCAGGTTTATGTGTGTTTGTCTATCTTTCCTGCATGTATTTTTGTCAAGATTCCACTGTAAACAAGATAATTTCTTTCGTGTTGGGTTAGCCTGGGTAAATATGTTTAATGAACAACAAGTACATTGTAAACACTGAAATAAATCTAAATACCTCAGAAAGCATCCTGGAAGCTATAGGGTGCCTCCACAGACACGGAGCACTCGGTGCAGGGCAGCTCCGCATGAACTCACCGCTCGGGGAGCGCGGGCACCAGGCACCGCTCGACTCCCAGGTAATTCCTGAACTCTTTACTTTAAAGGATCCACACAGGTAACACACACGTATCAGAGGAGCTTCTTTTTGTCAATCGGGCTGGAAAAATTGCCCTTTCTAAGGAAAACGTTGAAACACTAGCAGAAATCAATGGATTCTAACTAAGCAAGGCAAAGATTAGAGAGATTTCTAGTTCTTTCTAGAAATTGGTATTCACAGAAGAGCCAGTGCTAAAATACACAGCGGTGACTCTCTGAGCCTAAACCTCCAGGATTTACCCTGACAGTCCCTTCTCCAGGACTCCCACTTAAGCCCGTGCCTCTCTGACGCCACGGTAACGAGCTGACCCACACATTTCTGCAAAACACAGGAACGAGCAATTTCCCTCTGGTGTTTATGTACTGGCACTTTGGGCACCCCTCTGCCTTCCTGACGGCGGGCAGTCGGGTGCTGAGGGAGCCAGGGGGTCTCCACCATGTTTTGTGGCCCAGGAAGCCGTGCTGCCTGGTGTGGTGCAGGCGGGAGACCCCTGGAACCCCCCTGAACACAAGTGAACCCCTTGCTTACTGAGGAAAGCCCCCACGCCTTGCCGTGGAAGGATGGTCATGGAGCACGAAGACACTTTCATAGAATCATAGAATCATGGGATTTGCTGAGGTTGGAAGGGAACTTTCAGATCATTGAGCCCAGACATCAACCCAACATGACAAACCCACCCACCCAACACCATCCCAGTGGGGCACGTGTCCATGCTGCCATGGCAGAGGCAGTTGCTGACATAGAATCATAGAATCATAGAATCATAGAATTATAGAGGTTGGAAGAGACCCCTGGGATCATCAAGTCCAACCA
>VZTM01010551.1:1839-22173 GCA_013400555.1 Jacana jacana | reverse complement strand
CTCTAGGGGAGAACTTTGTAGAGTACAAAGTAGAACAGCCAACTCCCCTAGGGCAGGCTGATACCTCAAGGACATCCAGAAGAGAAATCAGCTTTTCACATAGGGTGGTAACTATTCTGGCATCAGGCCTGCATAAAATGTGGTACTTCAGGGGAATCCTGTAGCAGGAATTATGTTATGCCTGAGGGTCAAAGAAATAGTCTTAGTGGAGTGAATGAATACAACAAAAATCTCCGCTATGGACTTACGTTCCTGACACCCAAGTCATTGCCTGATTTAACTTCTTTTATGCCTTGTGGTGTTTACTCATCCAATGAAAATATGTGCAGAATAGCTGTTTGCCATGTAAACAAAGATGTTTGCAAGTGAATATAGATATTCGCTACACAGTCAACAAACGTTTCCCCCAGCACAAGAAGTCATCAGCCATTTATAAAGCAGAAGTGATTTATGATTTTTATGAATGTCAATCCTGTTCTTGACATCTGTCCAAGAATAGTTCTGTCATGTCACGTGCTTTGTCTGCCTGCCAGCTTTTATTTACCCACCCAGATCTCCAACTTTCAGTGAATATTAAGTAGCAGAGAACCAGAATAGCAGAATGTTTCAGCTTGGCTGGTTTTCCATCTATCATTGGCACACCAGTAGTAGAGCTCTCTATACTGTTTTTTCACAAAGAAGTGATTACCAAAGCAGAAGGCTCTAATACAGGATAAATATGCATGTCATGTTCTTACACTAATGATATGATCACAAACGTGGTTACCAAACACCCAAGTACCAGCCAGGAGACTTGCATCTCACAGATGTCTCAGGTGATCTTTTAGCCAGCAATGTGTCAGATTTCCTCAAAACAATGCCTGCTTGGTAAGTTAATTTGGTTTTAAAGCCTGTCTTCCAAAACCACCTCATTATATTCTTATTTCTCCATTATGCTGTAGAAATTTGAAGCAATCTGTGCATTCATATTCTCACTACAAAGGATATCTTCACGATCCTGTTCTTCACTGTAGAGTCTTTTAAAAATACCAACTATTTCTGTCATAAAAAAGGTTGACACCATAAAGGCACTAACCTTTATCACCTTATTTGGTCCAATCAACTACATTTAAAAAGGTCAACAGTGTTTTTGACTTTGTGTGCATTTAATTCATCAGCCCAAAATCTGTTACTCTTAGACAGGGAGATTTTGCAGAGCACCCACAGAACTCATGGCTATTAGTGCAAGGCTAATTCTTACATTCACTTTTGGTAAAAAGTATCCTTTTGCTCTTGAAACACACAGTTTCTAACAAACTCATTTGAGTGTTGCTTTTCCATATGCTCCAATAAGAGAAATCTTCAGTAAAAAAAAAATCCCAACAGAACCAGTTATTGTATATTCCTTGCCCTTTCTTCTGCAAGTTTGAAGGGCTGGCTTAGAAAAATGTCTGTACAGTTCAGCAAAGAAAAATAGTGGGAGCTGGGGACATCACACTGGCGTCTAACACGCTTTCAAAAAGACCCACCTGTAGAGATCACATTCACCTGCACTGAGTGAGTAGCCCTTTTGGAACAGCAGCAGTTTCTGAGAACACCAGGGGGGTTCTTACAGATTAGAGGATCACTGCAAAATTTAACATGATACTATTTTGTGATATGGATGGGACCAGTGCTTCAACCATTTAGAATTTACTGATTTTTCCTAGTGCTCTTAATGTTGCTAGTGATACCACACACACTGAAGTAGGTTAATTTTCACAGTTATCTCTTTCTTGTATCACATTTCTTTTTAGGATCATCATGACTGAGTTAGGAATGCAGGTTTGTGAAGTTAAAAGAGGGTGGGGTTTTTTATGTCTGTGAAAGTTTCAGTGCCTTATCAATGGTACCAAGACTCTTCTAATGCAATATTTATTTAATAAAATAAATCATTATTATATTATTTTATCATTAAAAGTTTAGTAACTTTCAGCTGTCAAATTTGTCAAATTGCATCACTTAAGTCCTATTTGTAAATTATTCTTGCAAAACTGATTTAAAATACAGGACACACAATAATTGATTGCAAATTACTCAGACAGATGCTGGCTGCTGGATTACACACTGCCTTACAACAAGCTATGGAGCAGCCAGCTCATCTCCAAGTAACCAGGCTCTCTTTCATATTGCTCCACTTACTTGCTCTAGATATGGTACAACCTGATCTCTGATTTTTGCAAAGGAGCAAAGGGTAATAGTCCCAAAATGACTTAGTGTTTGATGTTGTGCAATGTGAACAGTGTAAGCTGTAACCTGTAGCAAAGGTTGACACTACCAGGTCACTAAGGCTGGGAGAGCATAGCAAAGAAAAAGACCATTAGCTCCTTGCAAAGAAGTTAAGCAGTAGTCAGGCAAGTTTGCTCATTTTTATTTTTTTTTTATTTTGAGGTGCTCTTCTGTAACAGGAAGAGGCCAAACAATAAAATGCAGAAGAATTGTTTCAGCAAGTTTCCTTGTTGCCATCAAAAATCACTAGATGTGTTTCAACACCTCTAATAATTTCAGTATTTTATATACTTATATATTATAAAATATGTTTTAGGAGAAATATAAAGGATAAATAATTTATTGGTCTCCATTTTATTACAAATAGATCTGTGCTCTCTAAGCATGAATACAGTTAATTTTGTTTCCAGTACATTCTCATTGGTTTATACTTAAGGATTTTAGTAGATTTAGGTGCCAGATATTCCCGGAGTATTTTAGTAATCGTTTGTTCACTGACGTTGGTTGTTATCCTTTTCACTCTTATTGCTCAAAATGTGTTTTCTAATGTTAGAGATGTCAATAGACATTGTGCTTTTCTAGAAGAAGAAAAAAAATAATGTCCATTCTTCTGGTTCTCTGTGTTAATTCTATACAACCTTGGAAACTTATTAACATATACAAAACTAACTAAAATCCTTTGAACTATAGAAAAGTTAGTAAAATATGCATAGCAGGAAATTTTCTTAAAAATAAGATGAAAATCAGCTTTCTTCTACAATGTATAACATGTATTGTAAGACTGTGCACTGAACCAAGTGCACAGTGTATGCCTTCTGTAAGTAAAGTGATCTTTAAGAGCAAACAGCTACCTGGAAGCTGTAAGATCTTGAAATGGAGCAGAGCGCAATCCTATAGTGTGAAGGGATGAAAGCCTTTATGACTACAAACTGTGGTTTAAAGACTACACATTTGGTGGTCTAAAAATAGAAAAGAGGTTAAAGCTATTCATCTTGCAGACTGGTAAAAGTACCAATCTAAGCAAGAAATCCACTCTCATGATATTTTTTTTTTAAAATAACATTTCCTCTGAACTCCACTGACCTGGAGCAAATTTAATGCAGGAACTGCTGGTTGGGTTGACCACACTGCTTCTTTCAGTTGTGATATTACCAATAAAACTTAAAGACAAGCACTTGGGTTTAAAGGCCATCAGACACAACATTATTAAATGGAACGTAAACAAGGTCAGCAGATTCTTGCTGGCCCTTGAAATTACATTTGAGCTGTAGCAAAGGCCAGGAAGATGCCCCAAGCACAGACCCCATTAATTGGACTCACAGAATATGTCCAATATGTTAAACGACTCCCTGAGGCCAATGGGTGCAGCAGAGTTCCCATCCACAGAGCTATGCTCCTGGCCCCCCTCCTCTCTCAAAACAGGGTGGGCTCCACAAACTGCTTTTTGGGATGTACACCAGCCCATAGTAATCCATTAATTGTGCTAAGGCATCATCTGGGAAAGTCATAATTGCATAGAGTTGAAATTACTATAGGGACTGGCTGACAACATAATAGAGCATAAGATCGGTGCTAGAGTTCAGATTGGTGTTTTGACCCTTTTCAGTATGTCAGTGTAGCTTGAACATTTAGGACATTGGAAGATAAGGTGTTACTGCAGATGGAGTACCAACCCTTTAACCCACAGATTCCAGACCAAGACACTTCAAGCAACCTGATCTTGTAAAAAGACCTTTGTAATAATACCTTTAAAAATTTAGTTTCTTTAAGGTTTAAAAAAGATCCTTCGTTCTAATAAGCTTTTTTAGAAATGTCAACTTATATCTATAACTTCAGTCAAAAAAAGTACCTAGAAACATGTACAAAAATACAAATCAGGTATGGTGATGTTCAAGTACTCATTGCCTAAAAGAGACCCATGCAGTTCTGAGAGTGCTGATGCCCACACTGATTGCAGAAAGTGAAGGACGCAGCGTGGACGAGAACTGGAACAGCTGACAAGTGATGCCCTACAGAACTTAAAGTAACCAGTAGGACATGCCAATTAAAAAGTCATGTCCAAAATTCAAGTTTTTTATGTGATTTGATTTGGGGCTTGATAGTTAAGCCATTCACAATATAATTCATAGGCTACTGCTACCTTTCTTTCTAAGGTGAAATTTCAGTTCGTGTTCCCTTCATACTGTCCATACATTTTGTGTCACCACAACTACCACAACACAAAGCTTCAATTTAGAGGCTCAAGTCTGCAGACTGTCACCTGAACTCGCAGCACTCAGGTCTCAAGGCGTTCTTCCCCAGATCCTCTATTTTTAGATTTGCACAAGACAGAGAAGTCATCAGGACGAAGGAGCACACAGTGACATATGTACCACCTAAGACCTTCTCAGGTAGGACCTTCTGAGGATTTCTCCTGACTTGCATCCCTGGAATGAATCAAGTCTATTCAGGCTGAAACACCAATGTCTTCTTTTTCTTACCTTCCAGCCCTGAGTCTAAGCCTGTCTGTCCTGACATTGCTTGTGGAAAAATCTCGCCATCTGCCTGGGGCCCGTGTGGCCACTTGGGGTACTGGTGGGAAACCACTGGGGTACACCCACACGTGGAGGGAATGAGGATATGGATGTATACAATAAAGCCATGGTGCTTATTGCATTTACTATACATGGAACTTTCTCTCCATCCTCTTGTTCCCCATCGTGTGCGAGGGTTTCGTCTGCTATAAATGGACACGGAAAAAAGAATTTATGCTATAAGAAACAGTCAAGCTCCTGCTTTCCCAAACACCTTTTCTATCATTCTATAGTTTCGGCCTCTTTCTTTTCTGTTTTCTTGACTCATCTTCTTGAGGACAAGCCAGTTCACCTTGTCATTCAGAAAGCATAATTTTCAGGTCAAGAAATCTGTGTTTGTGAAATGCTACACATCAGGTGTCTTAGTTGTTTGGTAAAAGTAAGAATTGTCTTGGTCAGGCAGCAGTGAAGTAAATCAGTGCACATTCTGAGATTCACAGGAAAGGGCACTGCCTCACTGAATGACTATGGCTATTACTGGTAATAGTCTTTAAAGAACCCTCACATCAACATCCTACCATGGTAGTAATATAAGAGACCTCGCAGAATGAACATTCCAACAATAAAAAGACAGCTACAACAAGTTTGCCAAAATGCAGTCACGCATGTCTTGAAATGAAGTATCAATCTATGGAATTCCTCTGAAAGAAGTGAACAAATAATATCCTTGACACTGGGTTTCTAGTGCTCCTAGAGCAGGGTAAGAGCTTATTGCAGCCCCAAATATCTTTTCTATGAAGGTCGACTGCACTGTATGCATTTATGACCAGTCATTTTCTGTGTAGTTTCCAGAGAAGCATTTGAGCAGATCATGCATTTTTTCCTCAATTGGCTATTCTCAACTAAAAAATTGTTTTAGAGATCCTGAACAATAACACAGCCCTTGGGAGAAAAGCTTGTCTGCATTAGCCATCCAGCTGACACCATGAATGATTACATCCAAGCATAAAATTTAATGAGATTTCTACAAAAATGAGTGACATCTGCATAGTACTCAGGTCCTGGCTAACTGTCATACATTTGTCATCACTGAGGCTTTTGTCCTTTATTAATCCGCTTTCAAGAATGCCTGCTGTTGGAAATGGAAATGCTTTTTAACAGTCATCCTGCAAACTGTAAGAGCACAAATCTCAGAAGGCATAATGACACATTGTCATGACAAGGAATGCATTTAAAAGGTTTAAAAAACATGAGAGAACTCCAGCAACAAAATACATTGAGAATTTAGCAGGAGATGTCTGCATAAATATATTTTACATATTTTTATATAAGCAAGATGCTTGTTCTTTTGCTTATAATGCAGTGGCTAGAAACTCTTTAACAACATTTTCTGTGCATGGGAGAAATATTGTCGTAGAGGAAAAGGACTAAAAAATTTCCCTTTAATTTTGTTTGTGCTTGGGAGCATGATATAATTCTGGGCCTAGGGCAGCAGCCCAGTAAAAGCATATGACTGTATCAAGACCCCAGCCTTCCTTTAAATTTTCCCTCATGGCTACAAATAAAAAATTCACTAATATTTTCCTACATCAACAGAGAGCCTGAAACAATAGATGATGGAGATTGAAGATCACCTTATTTTATTAAATTAGCCTCAGGACTTGCTATTCTGAGACAAAGACCTGACTTGGGGGTTCCCACTGAAGAATAGTAAACACTTGCTAGGAAGGCAGGAGTGCAGAGGACACATCTTTCTGCCATGTTTTCTCCCAGGAAGAACAGCATGACATTTCAACTGCAAATGAAGACGGGACTCCAGAAGGCCAAGTGTCACAAGGTGTCCAAGAAGGGGCACCATCTTACCCCAGCCCTGTTTGTGACTCGATGAAAGGCACTGACAGCAGCAAAATCAAGCCTGCTGAGCAAGCAGAGCAAGGGAAGAGGAGGGACTGCCAGAATTAGAGCTGCTCAGCACCCATGGAAGTGGAAGACCTTGTTCTTCCTATAGCCCAAAGCTGTACCCTGACGTCCTGCGAAGAGGCCTGCAGTACACTGGAGAAACAATCTTGATCCACCATACATTCATAAATACTAAGCTTTGCTGAATCCCTTCAATTCCTTGAATTGAAGGAATTGAATCCCCTGAATTCCAAACATTCATTTGTTGTTTTTTTTTGGGGGGGGGTTGTTGCTATTATTTCTAAATGGCATATATTTAGAATCATAGAATCATATAGGTTGGAAGAAACCCTTGGGATCATCAAGTCCAACCATCAGCCCTACTCTACAAGTTCCCCCCTACACCTTATCCGTCAACACCACATCCAATCTACTCTTAAACACAGTCAGGGAGGGTGAATCCACCACCTCCCTGGGCAGCCCATTCCACTGACTGACTACTCTTTCTGTGAAAAATTTTTTCCTAATGTCAAGCCTAAACCTACCCTGCTGCAGCTTGCAGCCATTCCCTCTTGTTCTATCGCTANCAGGTCCTTTTCTGCCATTTTAATGTCAATTAGTTGCTTGTAGCTCTTTGCCAAGCAAACAGAATCAAGTGAATAGTGTAATTTGCTTTCTCATTCAAAGGATTCAATGTTCCCTTCATTCCGAAGCTGTTGAGCCCAACTACTACAGAACTCTGATCATACTGTTGTCACAGTTCATGTAAACATGCTTTTGTTGAAGGCATATCAGAGGAACTATAAAACTGTTTGCAGCTGCAAATAACAAAAAATACCAGCAACTAAAAATATTCAAGTTAACGGGGTTTTTTAGCCTTTGAAATCAGATAAATCTGTTTCTACTCATGGACTAAGGATTCTAGCCAGAAAAAGATTTGATTGTATGAAATAGCACACACACAAAAAATAATGCTTAGCTCAGTAATGCAGAAATCCTGGCTATAACTGCCACTTCAAATGGAGGCACCAGACCAGAGTGCTTGCCACCCTGATCCACAGGTGCTGAGCTCTGACAGTTCAGCAAGTGGGACTGCATCAATCACCAGAGCTCACAGGACTGAAGGCACTGAAAGAATCTGCTCCATTACAGCTCATAATACATGGAAACAGCATGGGGATCCCACAAAAGTGTAGCAGCAATTGCTTTCCATTAATCAAGTGGTTTCCATCACCACCCTTCCTGCAGTTTCATTTCTGGAGAAAGTGTCCAGAAGGGCATCTCTGATTTCGCAGTCCTCCAACTGTGTAGGAGCAGAAGCATAACTTCAGCCTTCAAAAACATGAAGACAGAAAATAATCAGGAGAGTCTTGGATGGATAAAAAAATCCAGATTTGCTATAAATAGTAATAGCTATTAATATTAGCATTTCACTGAAGTATTAAGTCCTGTACTTCCAGACTTACATGAGTTCTTAAGAACCACAAAGGAGATGATTGTTTCGCACTTACCCATGACAGACATGCACATGCTCCCCTAAATATCTGTTTACAACAGCTGTGGAAGAGGATCCTGAACCAGGAGAACCTTGCCTCCAATTAAGTTTGGCAAATGCAAATGGATGTTTGCAAACACCAGTAAAATCAATATCAGGAAGAATTAAGGATGAAAACTGGTGATGGGAGTGGGTCGGTATAGCCAAGTTTCACTTTGCAAAGTCATGTTTGCTGCCAGAGCCCTCACCTATTGGATCAGTCACATGGCCTATACAAATGGTGACAATCTTATTTTCATTTGGTGGAATAAGTAATCCTTTCATTTCTCAAGTAAGAAGTTGTTGTGGTTTTGTTGTGGTTTTTAATGGAACCGTTGAAATTATCAGCCTTCAAAATATTTGGGTTTGAGT
This sequence comes from Jacana jacana, assembly GCA_013400555.1. Classification (NCBI taxonomy): domain Eukaryota; kingdom Metazoa; phylum Chordata; class Aves; order Charadriiformes; family Jacanidae; genus Jacana; species Jacana jacana. The sequence continues at coordinate 13,608 of VZTM01010551.1, read as the reverse complement.
TTTATTTAGTTTCTAATAGCTTTCAATCAAACAGTTAATGGACTTCCAGCAGGATAATAATTCAGGAGGTTTCCCTGAATTAGTGAATTTGAGAAAAGGATGAATGCTGTATTCTTGATTCTGTTATTAGTACTATTATTGTTCTTCAAGAAGAACATCCACCTGTGCTTCATTTTGATCACTATTTGTCTTTCCTGCTGACAAGTTTCACAAAGAGATGATGTAATTGCAACTGTTCAGTCTAGCCCGGTTGATTCTTTTTCCTTTAATTTTAGGTTCAGAACAATTATAATGGAGGATTATTATTTTTTTTAATCTATTTCTAGTTCTAGTTCTTCTGCTGTCACTCACCCACAGCATTGAAACTCACCCACACAGCATTTAGAGGAGAAAAACCCACAATTTACCAGCAGAAATCATGGAATTGAGGTATCTCTGTAATGTAGTAACTCTTGTATTTCATGGAAATTGAACTCCACCGGTTCCTACAGAAAGGGTCTCCTGTATTATTGCTGCTCATCCGTGATGATGGTGTGGTCTGTTTGATTATTCCACTTTATTTCTAGGTCCTCCTGGTTCCCCAGGGGTTGTAATAGTGGAGGAAATTACAGACACCACAGCAACACTCTCCTGGAGTCCTGGGGCAGACAATCACAGCCCTATCTCCCTCTACAACCTGCAAGCACGCAGTCCATTTTCTCTTGGCTGGCAGACCGTAAAAACAGGTGAGAAAAACTTTCAAACAGCACAAGTAGACTGTTCAAAACTCCTGCTCATCACAATAATAACCACTGGCAACTGCAGGAACAAGGAGTCTTAAGAGAAAATGATAAATTAAAAGCACTGATTTTTTTTTTCTTTTTTTCATTCCTTTCACGTTACTTAGCAACAGCTCTGAAAGGACACCACAAAGACACCTGCCATGATGCATCTGTGAATAAGCAGAAGGATCTCCCCTATATCCTTCAATCTGTGTCTTTTCAGGAGCACCGCACCACAGTGACAAAAACCTAGCTGTGATTTCTGACATGTAGATCCTTGATGCCTATAATTTCTAACGACTATTTTGTATTCTCAAAGTCCACTTGCCAATGAGACACTGCATGTGAGCTTCAGATTTCTAAGTGACCTACTTATTTTTTTACTGTCTGCAGTTCCCGATGTGATAAGTGGTGACATGGAGTCTGCTATGGCTGTTGAGCTGAACCCTTGGGTGGAGTATGAGTTCAGAGTTGTAGCAACCAACAAAATTGGGACTGGAGACCCAAGTGCACCATCACGACTGATCAGAACCAATGAAGCAGGTAAGAAGAGGGTAAAACAGTTAGTTTTCCTGGACTATCAAAACCAAGAAGTGTTTTATAATAATAGAGCTATTTTCTTCTCCCTAGTACACATATGTGTTTCCAGTCATCACTGTCCGGGAGATCACAGAGTCACAGAATCACAGAATGATATGGGGTTGGAAGGGAGCTCTGGAGATCGTATAGTCCAACCCCCTTGCCAAAGCAGGTCCTCCAAAGCAGTTTGCACAGGAATGTTGTTCGGGCTGGTTTTGAATGTCTCCAGAGATGGAGACTCCACCACCTCTCTGGGCAGACTGTTCCAGTGCTCTGCCACCCTCAAAGTCAAGAAGTTCCTCCTCATGTTTAGATGGAACTTCTTACGTACAAATTTCTGCCCTTTTTCTCTTGTCCTCTCACTGGGCACCACTGAAAAGAGACTGGCCCCGTTCTCTTGCCACCCACCCTCTAAGTATTTATAAGTGCTGATCAGATCCCCCCTCAGCCTTCAAGCCTTCTTTTTTCCAGACTAAATAGGACCAAGTCCCTCAGCCATTCCTCATGAAAGAGGAATCATCTTGGCGGTCCTCCACTGGACTCTGTCCAGCAGTTCCCTGTCCTTTCTGAACTGGGGAGCCCAGAACTGGATACAGTACTCCAGTTGGGGCCTCATCAGGGCAAAGTGGAGCGGCAGGATAACTTCCCTTGACCTGCTGGTCACACTCTTCCTGATGCACCCCAGAACGCCTATGGCCTTCTGTGCAACCAGAGCGCATTGCTGGCTCATGGTCATCCTGTTGTCCACCAGGACCAGATCTTTTTCTTCAGAGCTGCTCTCTAGCAAGGCAACCCCCACCCTATACTGATGTAGGGAGTTATTCCTCCCCAGGTGCAGCACCCTACACTTGCCCTTGTTGAATTTCATCAGGTTCCTCTCTGCCCAACTCTGCAGCCCGGCCAGGTCTCACTGGATGGTGGCACAAGCCTTCCGATATGTTAACCATTCCTCCCAGTTTTGTGTCATCATCAAACTTGCTGAGGGTACATTCCATCCCTTCATCCAGGTCATTGATGAAAATATTGAAGAGGACTGACTGGACCCAGTACTGTCCCCTGGGGGACCCTACTAGTTCTGGACCTCCAATTACATTCTGTGCCACTAACCATGACCCTCTGAGCTCTGTCTTTTAGACAGTTTTCAATCCATCTCACTGTCCATTTTCTGATATTCTTCATAATGGGGAGACAGTTTGTTTTAATTACAGGAACTGTGTTTAATTTACAGAAATTTCAAATAAACCCATTCCTCGCTGTCTTAGTCCCTCCGTGCTGCTCCGTGCTTTTGTGCTTTTTCTTCATCTTACACTTAAGCCATTGCTGCTTACCCTCTGGCAGTCTTCCACTGTTCTTTGATTGCAGGCTGCTTCTCAGTCTCTTCACATAACTGCAGCCTCTCTCCCCTTAATGTTCATAACTTCTCTCCTTGAAGGTGTACAGAATTTTTTTTCAGCAAGATAGGGAAGCCATGGGAAGCTGCTCAATTTGAAATACCTCGTGTTCCAGAGTGTTTCTTTGTCACACACACTCTATCATGAATTGTTAGTGCATTTTAAGAAATTATATTTCTGACTGGGATGGTACTGTGGGACCCCAGAGAAACATTTTATATCATGTTTGGTTCTCTTGAAAATTGCAGTCATCTCAGAAAGTTTGGAATCATTGAAAATAATTTGTGCAGAAAAAAGGGATATAAATAAGGATTGGGAATCCAAGAAAAATCTCTAGGCAGCTAAAGACATGCATTTTAAGAGGCAGAAGGAGATAGGGTTTGAACAAAGTCTCAGATGAAAACTGCATCTCAGGAGACTTTCAGATTATTCTATATTCTTCATTATTTAAAAGACCTAGAGATTTTTTATTTTGTTTTGATGTTTCTTCAGCTGAATAAATTTTAAGTAGTTTATTAATCCTATGAAATAAAAGAGTGCCAAATTCAAAAATTCCACCTGAATTTGAAAGTATAACTGATTTTGTAGTTGTAAATATTCTAGACAAATTGTGTTGCACTCTGTGTTCTTGTTAAGGGAGCTTATAAGAATTACAAATGGCAACGTCAAAATGCATGTGTCTCTCATTCTGAAATAAAATTCTTATCTTTTAAAATAAGATAATCTTGTGCTTCAGCTCTCCATAGGTCATCAGTCTGCATATATGTCACCCATAAACCTTCCCAGCAGAATATTCAGGCTGATTTTATCAGACAGAAGCACAGAATCAACTGAAAATGGGCTGGAGTGAGTCTTGGGACGTCTCTAGTCCTGCCTCCTGCTCAAAGCTGGATAAAACTGACTTCAGAGCAGGTTGCTCTGGGCTTTGTCCAGTTGAGTCTTTGAAAACTCCAAGGAGGGAGACTGCACATCCTCTCTGGGCAACCTGTGTCAGCAGTTAACTAATCTCATTGGGATTTTTCTTTCAATATTTCTATCAGAACTTCACTTGTTTCAATTTATGACCACTGTCTCTAGTCCTCCAACCCTGCATCACTATGAAGAGCCCATTTCTGTCTCCTTGATGATGTCCCCACAGGCACTGGAGACTGCTGTTAAGCCTCACAAAGCTGTCTCTGCTCCCCCTTGAGGGAGTCCAGCTCCCCCAGCTTCTCCTTACATGGCAAGTGCTCCAGCTTCACCATTCCAGGGGCCTCCCCTGAACTTGATCTAGTTGATCAATGTCTTCCTCATTTTGGCACCCCAAATTGGATGTACTATTTCAAATGAAGTCTAACAAACCTATCTGCAGTTGGAATAAAACTTTTTTTTTTTTCTGCTTTAAATAACTGTGTAGTTGCTAGCTGATATTAAATTCCACTGTGCAATCACAGAACTGCATTGAAGTGATTTGATTCCCATTCATGCATGTGGAATCTTTTCCAACTCTCCCCATCTCCTGCAAGCCCCCACAGTGCGAAACTGATAACTTTATAGCAGAAGCTTCAGATGATACATACTTTGTTCCATTAAGAATAAGAAGAAAGGAAAAAGTAATATAAAATAATAGCTGCTTTCATCTCAAATAATTTAAAAAAAAAAACCAAAACATTACTACAACATTATTCTTTCCTTGATTTTGTACCATATTTCATCAGCAGTGAAAATTCTGTTGGATGCAAATATTTGAACAACTTCTCTATTTATTCAAGTGGTTACATATCAGAGAGGACAAAAACATTTTGGAAAAAGTTTATCCTGTAATTGTTTACCCTCTTAGGATCACGTTCTTTCAGATGAATATGTTCCACATATTTGAAAGAATAGTACAGGATTTTAATCGACCAGATGTATTGAAACTGAGCAAATGTTTTTCTCAAAAAATTGAGTTTGAAAATGTTAGATTTCATCTAGCTGTCATGGCTTTTAGATTCCTTATTTTTCTTTGCCAGTGTTAGTCAAACAAAGGCGGTATTTACTAAAGCATATTCTGGCAACTCTAGTGAAAGTCTTCTTCATGCACATCCATTTTCAGTATTCCTTTGGATAATCATTACAACTCTACCCCTGTAAAAATGAATTCATAAATCATAATGATCTGTAAAACAAAATTTGGGGAGAGACAAAGCATGCAGACTCGTATATTTTCACCCAGTGATAGGTGTTCATTTCTGGGAAATACTCCACTGTTGCTGCTATCAGAAGGAACAGAGTCTTTAACTCAAGTAGCAATGTTCTGTACTCCAGTAAATGGGGCTCCCCCTGACAAACAGTGCTGTAGCTGGTAATAATGCAGGTCTTCTTGAATAATAAATCAGTAACATATTAGTTCAAATAGAAAAAAAGGCCACACTCAATGTTTACTTGCACTTTCAGCTTCCTGTTTAGGACTACCTTTTTGCTACCAGAGTTAAAGCTGCACAAGTGTCATGTTAGAAGGGAGTGTTTTGTAGCATGACACTGAAATTCAGACATGTGCCAGTAAAACAACTTGACAGCCTTCAGAGAAACTGAAGCAGAATTTATTTGGTGCACCTGTCTAACATGGCATGGTACAGCAGGGGTCTATTGTCAACCTCTCCATTTCAAAACACCTGTCTTTAAGAAGTTTCGGATGTGAATGATTTGGGGGGTTGTGTTTGGAGGTTTTTTTTAATAAAAAAAGATAGATGCAGTCTCATTTTTTTCTAATCTACAGAGAGAGTGAGAAGACTGGAATCACAATAAGATATAACTTCCCAATTTGTTAGAACCTGCAAGTAGTTGTAAAGTCAGAAAAATAACACACTGGACTCTGCTTTAGACCCCAAAAAACCCAATAAAAAACAAAGAAACAAACAAAGAAACAACCCCACCTGCTACACATAATTCTTTGCAAAACTGCAATCTGCTTACAATTTTTATGGCACTCTTGAAATGCCAAAAGCTTCATGACCTGTTTCACTCAGGCAGCCACTTTTTCCTAGAATCCATATCTCTGAAGTCCAGAGCCTGTTTAGCTCTGTCCTCTGACATAGATAACTCTTTCAGTGTTTGTGTGGATTATCAATTTTGGTATAGTTTTCAAATGCCAAAGTCAAGGAAAGCTAGTAATAGTTTTAATTTGGTTTCATATATGGTTTTCCAAATCAGCACATTAATATCTATTTTAGCGCATTACCCAGTGATCTATTATTTTCCACAATCTCTGTATCACTATTTCTTTACCTCAAAGCTTTAGGGGACAATCTGTATTATCATTTGTATTTGGTGCTCAATGGAGTTAAATCCAGCTGGCGACCGGTCACAAGTGGTGTTCCTCAGGGCTCAGTACTGGGGCCTTTCCTTTTTAATATCTTCATTGACAATGTAGATAAGGACATAGAAAACACTATTAGTAAGTTTGCAGGTGACACTAAGTTGGGTGGGAGTGTTGATCTGCTTGAGGACAGGGATGCTCTACAGAGGGACTTGGACAGACTAGATAGATGGGCCAATGTTAATGGCATGGCCTTCAATGAGGCCAAGTGCCAGGTCCTGCACTTGGGCCACAACAACCCCNATAGAACAAGAGGGAATGGCTGCAAGCTGCAGCAGGGAAGGTTTACGTTGAACATTAGGAAAAAATTTTTCACGGAGACAGTGGTCAGTCAGTGGAATGAGCTGCCCAGGAAGGTGGTGGAGTCACCTTCCCTGATTGTGTTTAAGAGTAGATTAGATGTAGTGTTGAGGGATATGGTGTAGGGGAGAACTTGTAGAGTAGGGCTGATGTTTGGACTTGATGATCCCAAGGGTCTCTTCCAACCTAAATGATTCTATGATTCTATGATTCTATGATTCTATGATCATGGACCCCAGCTCTAATTTCATACATCTCAATTCTTAAAAGTCATGTGTGTGAAAGGACATTGTATTTCAGAAAGAATAAAGCATCAGCCTCTCTACTCATGACTCAGGCAGAGCAACCTGGCTCTTTGCCTTGAAGTTAGATGTGCCACACAAGTGGAAGCAGGAAGGCTGCACTGGGTAGAACTCCAGAAATACTGGTCTCCCAGCAGAGAGGGTGACTGTGGCTAATGCTTAGATGAGAGCTGAGATCCACAAGGCTGAAGGAGAGCTGTGTAGACAACCCACATAGGCGACAAATGCGTGATTCTGCTTCCATTATTTTACACTTAAATGGAAATCAGCATCTGTAATTTGATGGCACAAGCTAATTTGACTGGAGACTAAAGTCTTTTCCTCTCTCCCCACACCTCACTTATTTTATCACTTCTTCCCCAAGATAGTAGCAACATTTTATATTAGTGCATTATCTAAAAATACCCGTGGAAGCAATACTTGGGATGGTGTAAGGAAATCAACAGAATAATAAACAGGTTTCCACTTGCTTTAATTTTCTAATTAAACCCTAATCTTGTTACTTAGTTCATATTTAGTCAACATGATTGCTTTTCATAGCTACTTTCAAAGGAATGGATAATACCGCAATTTTCTGGCACATCTAACTTATAGCCAGCTGCTGCATTTCTGTCAGTTCTAGCCTTGATACATATTTTAAAGGTCCACAAGGTGAAAAGAGCCAATAACATGAATTTAAACATGTCTGGCATTCCACTAAGGCAGTCGGGCATTTGAAGCCTGGGGGCAAAGCATCAATTACATTATCTATTCATGGGGAAACATGGGGAGAGAGAAATTGAGTAGAATCAAAGTTTAACCTGCTAATCATGCATGCAAACTTGATTTTATGAGGTAACATTGTAATGCACTCTGTTAGTAGCAGACTGTACACAGGCTTTATTTTTAGTAAGTCCTTATTTCCATTAAGTCACCGTTATTCTCAGATAGAATTTCTTCACAGTATTACAAGAAATGCCTTTGTCCCAGGAAAAAGTAATCTGTTTAAGACTGGCTCTGTTTGGAGTTTTTTCTTTGTTCTTGGTGTTGGTGTCTTATTTGTTTGTGACCTGAAATAAGTTTCTGTTTTTTTCCCATTTTCACACCAATTTTTGCTCTAGAAAAAAAAAATATTAACCTGCTGTATCTGTGAAATTTGGAGATTATTACCTGGGCCTTTGAAGAAAACATGTTTTTCCATAGGGGAAAAACAGAAGAATGGAAAGTAGATGGTAATCATTGACTGCATGGGAATAGTTAAGAACAAATAGGGCTACTAACAATATTGCAGGCTCAAACTAATATGCAGTATATATTGACAAAGAATGCACATGTGTGCGCTACTAAAAGGCATAGCAGGAAAGTTAAAGAATTAGTTCTCTGGCATATATTCCACAGCATTTGAGATTTTAGTCTTAAATGTGGTGATTTGGAAGCTATTCAGACCCGCAGCCATGCATGAATTCTATGTCCCACTAAATTACAAATATTAAAAATACAGAGGAAATGAGAAAAAAAGAAATGCAGATCCTGGGACCAGTTCGGGCATCCTTGTTTTCCAACAGTTAAATAGAGTGTATTGTCTGCTTCTGAGATGCTGGTACATTTCATATTTCATTCCTGAACAGATGAGATGAGAAATGAAGATCAGAGGGCTGGAGCTCCTCTCCTGTGAAGACAGGCTGAGAGAGTTAGGATTGTTCAGCCTGGAGAAGAGAAGGCTCCAGGGAGACCTTATAGCCACCTTTCAGTATCTGAAGGGGGTATACAGGAGAGATGGGGAGGGACTTTGTCAGGGAGTGTAGCGATAGGACGAGGAGTCATGGTTTTAAACTGATAGAGGGGAGATTTAGGTTAGATACTAGAAAGAAACTCTTTACTGTGAGAGTGATGAGGCACTGGAACAGGTTGCCCAGGGAAGCTGTGGATGCCCCGTCCCTGGAAGTGTTTAAGGCCAGGCTCGATGGGGCTTTGAACAACCTGGTTTAGTTGAAGGTGGCAGGGGGGTTGGAACTTGATGATCTTCAAGGTCCCTTCCAAGTCTAACCATTCTGTGATTCTGTGAAATATTTTTCTGGGAGGGCAAGAACTTGAGGACTAGCCTTTCATACAGTGAGAAGGTGTTCACTCAGCATCTCTCTGTTTCCCAGATGTATACTGCAGGGGATAGATAGAAAGAGAGAGAGAGAGACAGAGACAGACAATTAAGGAAAACAACCGAGAATCAAAACCAGCCAAATGCATTCTTGCTTTGATCCTCACATTAGGAAGTTCTGTTGAGCTGGCAACAAATCCTTCTCCTCTCACCCATATATTTTCCACAACTAAGTTTTTAATTATTTTTACATCTGTATCTTAAAAGATGTAAAAAGCTCTAAAAAAAAAAACCAAAAACAAAAAACTGCAACTGTACACTGAGCAAATATTTTCTTAAGAACTAAAGCCAAGTTTAATAATTTATTCCCCCAAAAGTGTAGTAATATCAACATTTTGTTTCATTTTACTTTATTTGACAAAATGTTCATACAAAAAATACCCGTGTGGGTACTACGTTCTGCGTAAAAATTAAGATACACTACAAAATTAAGGATCTGTCATTTCTTTGTAATAAAGCAAACCACACCGAATTTAAAAAATGCCACTCGACATTCCCTTGGAAAAAAAAAAAAAAGACAAAACAGAAACACTTTAAAATTATTAATTATTCATTCAATAACATTTTCTTGTAATTTCTTTACAAGATTGGAATATTAAAAGGGGATGAACTGTTTTCCAAATACTTTCACTTTTTTTCATGTTCAACGTGACATTATATTTTCCTTTTTATAAGAGAAGGAATCTAGAAATAAAGCAGTTTGAAAGATCTTTTCAGTTCACTCTCTCAAGTAAAAATGGGGAGAATAAAACTGATTTTAAACAATGTAGATTTTTCTTTAGCAAATTAGAAGTAAAATAATAATTTGGAAAAAAAAATTTGTGACCTCAAAAAAAATTACTCAATTTTTTCTTTCCAGTTTTAATTTTTCTACTTTAAAATAATATTGATCAAAATTAAAATAATAATTATTTAAAAAAAAATGTTTCCTTTGCTCTACTTTCAAAATGAAATATTTTATTATTTATAAATTATATTATTATTATATATTTTATATTTATTATTCCCCCCAGAATGGGGCATCCACAACTTCCCTGGGCAGCCTGTTCCAGTGCCTCACCACCTTCACAGTAAAGAATTTCTTCCTGATACCTACTCTAAGTCTCCCATCTTTCAATAGAAAACCATTACCCCTTGTCCTAATGCTACATTCTCTTGTAGAGTCCCCATCTCTCCTGCAGGCTTTTCTTCAGTTATATTTTAAGCATGATACCAAATGGTTCATAGGGATGCTGAGGTCTACATTCTTCATGTCTGAAATTGTTAAAGGTATTTTTATTTGGATTAGTGTTTAATGTCACTTTCATTTTGAGTGTATCATAGCATTCATATCATAGTGAAAATGGAAAATAATAAGAAACAAATCCTGCTCTTTATGCTGAAATCAAATTCTTGGCAAAGTCATATCAAGATTTCAGTTTGTTTGCGTGGAGTGGAGTGGAGATTTCAAGATCAATGTGTGCCACCCATTATTTACAGAATCTAGTCACCATGTCTTTCAGAACATGTTTTTTTAGTACTATTTTGTTTACCGGAACAATGGAGAGACCTGCCTTTTAACTTCCAGCCTTACCAGTGGCTGAAGAAACAAATGAAGAGTTGATCTGATCCCAAAGAGATGACAGTCTAAGAAAAAAACAGGAGACATGTGCTGGCAATGAGGGCTAATGAGAAGACTTTGATCAGAACTACAGACATGCAATCAAGCTAAGAGTAGTCATATTTTATTATCCTAAGGACCATTGTTAAGCCAAGGAGTGAGTCATTTTCCAGTAAATGACACTCTCTCATCTTGCTAAATGAGACATATTAATACAGCAAAAAACTCTTTGCTACTAATTGGGATGTATTTATTCATAAGAAACGTTACTGTATTTCTAAGCTTTGATAAACACTTAAGAAAAGACGTCCTCATATCCTTGTTCCTCAAGTACAAGCACATGGATGCTCTGTCCAGGAGCCAAGCTTAGCCATCATATTTGCATACTTGGTTCAAGTGTATCTCCATGAGTGTCAAGGCCAAGAAGTAACAACTTAAAGATTGGGAAGTCACTAATTACATAGCAATAAAGTTAGGTTATGATTGAGTAAATTCAGATATCATACTGATATAAAGTTGATGCTGCCAAAAGGGTTGCTAATATATAACCTCAGTGCCTGGCAAAAAAATGTTTTCTTTTAATAGTTTTCTTCACTTAACAGTTACTAATTTCAGCATGTCCCTCTCTGTATACTCTGCATTGCTGCAGTGCAAAGGAAATTCATTCCTCTGACACATTTATTCTTTTAATGGTTATTCACTGGGGAGAGTTCCTCTGTGTGAATGCACATTTTAGTTTGGTGCAAAAGAAATTCATCGTGTTGACAGTTTTATTCTTTTAATGTTCATTCATTTAAATAAGGCTTCAGTCTGCAAAACTGTTATCTAGAAAACTCTAGAAAGAGGACACTGCTGGTTAAATAAGTCCATGGTGTTGGATGTTTCAGAGGAGTACAGCATACTCTCTCATCAGTAACATGGCACCTACATAAAAACTTAATTTATCTTTATAGCTTAACCAAAAAAACTCATAGAAAGGCAAGAGAAAAATGGGTGCTAAGCAAGATTTAAATATTCTCCATTAGAGATATCATCATAATTCTTGCATGTTAATTAACTGGCAGATGAATCTTCATCTGTTTCTTTTTCTGTAGAACATTTATCCCACTGTCACACACTGATTGTTTTTATTCTTGTTTTAACCAGGGGCATCTCCTCACCATTCAGTATATATCATTCCTTTCAGAAAGGAAGATTTGAGTAACTTTTTGCCATGTAAAGTTTACATTTTACTTTAATCTAGTTCATGTCTCCAGTCAGTGGGGTCTAAACAATCCTCCCCATTGTTTAGACAGTATCTTTGGATGGAATGAACCACTCAAAGCACTGCATTCACTGGAGAAGGAGCAAGAACTACAAGCTCAG
>VZTM01010542.1:15662-31264 GCA_013400555.1 Jacana jacana | reverse complement strand
TATCTTATACTTGCATTTCACACAACAGTCAAACTATCAAATACACTAGCAAATAAACATTTCTTCACTGACCTGCTCTCTTTCAATGTAAACTTATTTTTCATTACAATTTCTATATTTTCTATTGCAGCATAGATTGCTTATTAAAAATGTACCTTAGTTTTCAATGCTTGTCTTGACAAATCTGAACCCTCAAGACTAACAGAGTAGCTGTGAGAAAACAGGTTCTTTGAAATAGACTTCCAGAAAGATGTAAAATGCTCTAAAATCAGAATTTTTCTGTAGTGTGTTAACAACCCCTAGAAAATGTCAAAAGCAAAAAGTATATTCAGTTTAAGTTAAGCTTTGGACAGTATTCACTTTGTATCCTATTTTAATTTGGAAAATGCACTTGTTGCTACCTTTTCCATCCTCAGCAATTGTTTTCCCCACTGAACCTGCCTGTGAGCTGACAAGAAGTTATCAGAGTACAAAGAGACATTCAGGCTGAAGCAACAGAGATGCTTATCCTTATCCATAGAAGAAATGTTTTTCTTCTTTGAAAATGCATATGTTTTTTAGAACAGGAAAAATATTTGTAGTGATAAAACTTACTCTAAGGAATTTTTTTCTGTTGTTTCCAAGCTAATATTTAACACATTTTGGCTGAACTTTATCCATTCCTTCTACTAACAGTTTTGGGTTTTCAGAAAGAAATAAAATCTAGTGCATGTTCAGAAGTTAATTGTGTGGCCATCTCATACTTGTGATGAAGTCAGTGAGTTGATAGGAGAATTTCAGGACGGGATTGCTGGGCTAGGATTGCTGCACAGTTTTTCATTATGGGCAGTAGAAGAAATTGTTACTCAGAGTGCTACACGCTGCTGGATCGCCTATTGGCATTGGTGGCAGAGGTCAGCAGCTTGTCTTCTTGCTCAGAGAGCACAGCAATTGCAGCTTTCTGACAAAGGAGCAGTGGGTTAGAACGTGTAAAAATAGTGGGGGTACTGTTTGTCAGGCCAGGTGCAAGAACAGAAAAAATCCAATGCTTCACCAGAAAGAGGAGGAGGAGGATGGATAGAAGAGAAAAGCACACAGAAAAGAACAAAAACATTCCTTCTGCTAAATACTAAACTGCAGTCATTGGAAAGAACACAAGAGGTTATCCCAGCTCCCTTGTTGACTAAATTGTATGTTCTTCCTACAGATAGTTCCTAAAAAAGAACTGTTCTTTGTTTTCCTACGTACAGACACAGTATCTGTTGTTTATGACTATAATCATAGCACACATAGTTTAAAATGTGAGACTATGAGATAGGCTGTGTGTCTCTGTCTGGTTTGTCAGACACTTAACAACCATGTTCCTTATTTATTACAGCTTCTTTTGATTTACTAACAGAATTTCTGTCTTTAAACTAATTTCTTATACGTTGCTTCTCCTACTCTGATCTCTTTCAAAGACACTGAAGTATATTTTTTCATGCTTTATATTTAGGTCAGATGTATTTTGTCCACTGCCTTATTCTTTTGTACATAGGGGAAAAAATTCTCCCAAAATTCGTGAAGGGACTGTTTTATTGAAACACTTTGTCAGGCTTTGGACAGGTGCAAAAATCTGCAGCTTTATCAAGCTCATGGCTGTCACAGGATTAGCTGTTGTGGAGAGGATCTCAAACTCTGTTAGTTCCTGGGGTATCAATATACTGATTCTGCTTAGACTGCCTTCTACCCTCTAGCTCAAACACATGTACAGAAATCCAAGACATAAATGCCAAGTTAGTTATAAGATGAAAAGAGAAGGCTTTGAAGAAAAAAGAAAGTTGAAGGCTTACCTATGAAGGAATCATTCTGACTTGGTAAAACTCACACAGGAGATATGTAAGTTAGCATTCATGTCTTCCTTTCCTAATATTTTGTTTAAAGGCCACTATATATCAATGGCCCTCTTCATCAATATACACTAGTGTTTTAATGCAGAAGCATGCTAAAAGAATATATGCAGTGTCTAATTATCAGAGAAAGCTCATCTTATGTTTACATATATTCATAAACTCTAAAGCATTTCATTGCAGGGCTGAGGACTGCATTCTGTCTTTATTAATGTATTGAAAAAACCTCCATGGTTTTTATTGTTCTATGAAAGCAATCCTTATGTTTGCTGACTCCATTTGTAAGACTATGGTCAGGTTGCGATATATTACAGCTCTGGAATGTGTTGCTTTCTTTTGTACGCATGTACAAAAGCTCTTGTCAAATTTTTGGAAAATTGTCGGCTTTGCAACTTTGCTTGTGGGTTGTCAGGAAAGTGATTGTGTGGCAGAGCTCTTCGTGACAACCAATTATCTAAATATTTGCTAATAGCCTCAAGCTCTATGCCTCTGTATGCTCTTGCAAATGATGGTGAAAAGAACCATAAATTTGCTTATTTTTGTGTTTCTTTCTTTTTAATGCACCTATCTTTGAACATTGTTGATTAGAACATCAGATAACTTAAGAGCTTTCACAAATTGACACCAAAAGAACAGATAACTAATGCTGTGCTACTGCAGCTAGAAATATAGTGTTATTGTGCTTTATGTAAACCAAGACAGAGATTTTAGTCCAAATAGTTCAGAGTGGGTGAAAAGAGAACTCAGTGCATTCTTTCAAGTAGCTCCTCCTAGGTTCACTGGAGAAGACATTTTTTAAAGGGTGTACGTGATCTCTCAGCTGAAATGAATTGGCCTGGCCCACAGACATACTTTTGTAGCCTACTTTCTATTACTTATGTTGTGTGGTGAGTGTAGTCTCTTTTCAGGAATTTCTCATATTTAGGAGCTAGGTCTATCTGTTCATTAGCACACTAAAAATGATTTTGTGGTTTTAATAGACCTTTTAACTATTTTATAACTAAAAAGGCTAAAAACTTTGTCACCAGAAAAGTGTCCTGAGCTTCAAGTGGAGTTTTGTTATTGATTTAAAAGGGAGCAAGAACGAATCTGAATCAGCCGCGTAGCAGACAAGAACACATTGACACAGGAGGGTACAGCAGACTCAGGGAAAAAGAGCAGATCATGAAAGAAGTCAGGGTGAGAACACAGCACAGGAGGCTTGTAACTTTCTGTGACCTCTGGTTTCTAGACTTGTGACTGGACAGATTTGAAGACAGTCTGTACCTAAGAAAAGCAACACAGCTGTCAATTATTTCTAGTATGAAGCTCTTAGTACATCATAACAACAAATTGATGCTCAGTTCCATTATGTGTTATGAGCTTCAAAATAAAAAGTATTAACCTTGGACTACACATTGCAAGATCACAAGCTAAACTGTATTCAAGCTTCTAATGCTTGTGAAGTCGTGCATGTTTCCATGACGGCATATCCACCTCTAGTGTCAAAGAACAGCATTCCATTTATACTATACGATAAGAACCAGGGCTCAGTAGCAAGTGCAAATCACCAGAGTAGATTTCTTAAGGGGAGAAAAAAAAATTTTAAAATGTAGTTTTGATATAAATTTTTATAACATAACAGGCTATGTCTTTCCAATATAAAACATTAAATGTGAACATATGTCCATATTTTTCTTTAAAGCTCATCCTTTTAATTTGTCCCCCTTTTCTTTGTACACTTGACATGTGTCTTTTTCATCTTTGTTACTCTGAGATCATAAACAAACATTGGCAAGACAGAGCAGTGATTATCTTGACATCTTAGAGGCAATAACTTACTGTAAGTCCATAGCTCATACTGAACAGGCAGTCTTCACTGTAACCCAAATTCTTGTACAATAGACTGGATAAACAGAGATGAAAAAGTCCTGAAAAGTGAAATAATATTAAACATGCAGACATGGGCCAAGTTTTTAATGACATAAGCACCTCATTACACTGAAACAAGTTTTGGCCACCTGAAACTAAATGGTTTGTACATGCATAAATCCGAATACAGACTTGGTCATCAGGATTTAGAGAAAATAGGCTCCAGAACAAACATCAGCGATACTAACATCTAGACTATTTATTAATTAAAAATTGCAACCCCCAATTTTGTCTAATAGCAACACTCTAATAATAGATCTGTATTGAGTGTGTAACATTACTGTAATGAAAATGGTAGTTTTGTGAGCTGCCTTTAATACATTTTGTTAGTCTGAAGCACTGGGCTTTTCTCTAAGTACGACCTCATCTTTGAATTTCCTGCCATCTTAGTACTTAGTTTGGAACAATTACTACATCTTTTTTATGCTTACATCTGAGATTTTCTCCACTTAATATAGATTTTCTATCTGCAAATTAAGATATTGTGAGGATTTTGTTGATGGTAAAAAAAGGGTTTATTTTTTGTAAATTTATTCCATCACAGCACTTCCAAAAAAGGGATATGGTACTGCTACCACAGATGGAAATGGAAGATTTGTAATTGATTTTGAACATCAAGATCAAGGATTTAAATGATGTATTTGTAAACTACACTTAGCCATACATTTGTATTTTTCTGGGTTGAATATCAACATTTTTGTTTTGTTATTTTCTTATACTGTGAGTGAAATGTTATTTTCAGTTGTTATGTGGGAATATTTATTAGCTTTTATACTTCCATAAATCTCTCCTTATGCTACTTCTGATATCTAACAAAAGCAGTAGCAGTAAACTTTGTCTTTTTGTGTGTGTGTGACTGCCAAGAAATGTTTGTAATTTGAATCTGGGACTTCACTGAGCAAATGAAGGTGCAAATTTGTGTAGTTAAGTTGTAGCTAGACACCTATCACAGTCTTATTCTCAGAAGTAAATGCATTCAGGCAAATAAATCAGGATTTAAGTGTCATTTTAAAAACCCAGCAGTCAGTTTTATAGGTGCCTTTATATCATGATTTAATACTGAATGTATATTGTTTTCTTTACTATATAAAACACAGTCAATAAAAGCTTCTAAAATACAGTCAGCAGGGAATCCATTCAGTTCCCCAAATGAAATCTATTCAGTGGAATAATTTCCACCATACTGAAAAAGAGGAAATACAATGCTGTAAAATTAAAAAACTTCAACTGTGTTTATGTGAACAAAGAAATTAATAAGAAAGTATGATACAGGTACTTTGAACATTTAATTTAGAAATGTTTTGATTTTTAAGTGTACTAGGTATCCTTTGTAATCATTAGATGTGATATCCACATATTAGAACACTACATAAGTGTCTTGCTTTCCAGTAGCTGACAGATATTTGTTACACAAAGTAGTATGATGAACTATCTCTGACCAACCTAGTTCAGGTACTGGGACGAGTACAACCAAGTAAGCTTGCTCCAGGAAGCTAACCCTGCAGGAGAGTGAGACAGTCTTTGACAAAATGCCATGGTAACTTGTAAAGTTCAGGTGTCTCTACACAAGACTTCAGCATGTCATGGAGGTATTGCCATATATGCTAAATACTAGAAAGAGGAGGTGTTATTGACAAAGCAGTAAGCTGGAGCATCAATGCAGAAAATTTCTCTTTACATATGTATACTTTAAGAGTAGGAAGATGCTACCGTATGTACAAAAATAGTCAGTTTTTCCATTCAATCAGCAGGTACTCTGAAATGAACAAAATTAATTTTGTCTTCTATTCCTTGATTCTCCAACGAAAAAGCAGCTGTTGCTTTAACTTTCCAGCTTTCTCAATAACATTTAAATTATCATCCAAATCCTGAGGCAGCCTCAAAAGCCTCTACTCTCTGAATTCTTGCCATATTTATAGTCTCTTAACGTTCACTGCTATCACAGGGTGCTGCTCCAGCAATGCAAGCGATGAAGGGAATGCTCGCATAGGCTGCCTCTCGGCATTCCTGCTGCAGCTCCTGAGACCAAAAAGCCAGCTGAGACGCGTGACAAAACATCGTGTGACCTCTCTGCACTCAACATCCCACCACTATGTGACACTGAAAGAGCGATAGTGGCAGACCTTATGAGAGAGCTATGCAGTCAAAGTTTGTCAGGGAATTCAAACCTTGTCAGGTGTTGAAAGTCGAGCAGGGTGGAGCTGGGATATGACAAACACTCCATCGTCCAGGTATTTTGCAAGTGGGTACTTTCTAGATTTTTGTTGTTGTATTATTCAGGGTTTTGCACTACTGGATGCCACTTTTACTGACCAAAAACCTCAACACAGTAAACTTCATTGAAATAAAGTACTTCTTAGGCAATGGTCTGAGCAAGTATCTTTTACTTTAGCAATTTGTGAACCCCATTTAAGAAGAAAAAAAATCATATTATTACAACGGAGCTGCTTACAACGAGAGACAGAAAACTCACTCTGGCTCATATGCACGTTTAACTAGAGAGCTGCCTTCTCCACCCTGCCCTCTGTGACCTGAGGGGTGTCAGTCCTGCTGGTGGCACTTAGTGGTTTTGGGTCCATAGGGCTGTCAGGGATCAGCAGGAGTCGTACAGCTCTACAAAGGGGGACAAGCCAGGAGCCAAGGGTTTCCCCAGCCTAGGCTGGCAACCCTCACCAGTGGGGCACAGTCCCACCCAGGATCCAAACATCTACCCACAGGTACAGCAGTGACTGAGGACTCTCTGGCTGTCCCAGGCAGGGCAGGGCAGAGCAGTGGCCCAGGCCACACAGCTGACATGGGGTCCATGAGCAGAGGTGCAGGAGAAGGCACTGGGGAGGTTGCTCAGGGCAGTTATAGCTTATTACTGCATCTACAGCCATGACAATGTCATTTGCTGTTTAGGTGAATTATATCAATATATAATAAAATTGAGAGCAGAAGTATAATCTACTTTTTAAAATCTTGCTGCCTTTGCTGTTTGTACACTCATGTGTGTTACTACTGGCAGGCTCTTCCAGTTACCTTCATTGGCCTAATTTAATTTAAAGTGGAAATTCTAGTAATCTCACCTTTGTAGGGTCAGGTGGGACAATTAAGGAAAGGCCATAGGCCACATAATAGGTACAACCTGTTGCCATTTATTTACTCTTCTTTAATAGCTATTTGTTTCCTACACTGTTTTATGATATTAAATAAAATCTTCACCTTAAATGAAAAGGGTGTTTATTCACTGTATTTTCATATAAATGACAGCAAGAAATAGCTAACAAAGATAAGTACAAGTAAGAAATTTTGAATTAAATATTGGATGCATAGCAACTTGTTCTGTATGTGATTCTGTTTTCATACATGTGATGTCCCATATTTAAACCTTGTATTAAAATTATCTGTAGCTTTTCCTGAGTCTTTCCAGACTCTCTGAGCTCCCTCCTTATTCCCTTGACTTTTCATATTATTTTGAAATGCACTAGGTTTTCATGGGGAAGAAGCAACATCTCTGACTAGTTACTGTCTACACCCAGTATGTCATATACTGATCTATAGTTTAATTGTTAGAAACAATTATTATGGCTGTCTAAGATGATTTGCATATAATCTTATTTATACAACTCAATTATAAGAATTGACTATATCACAATGTCGCCGTTATCTTTGTGACAGGGCATCAAGAGCATTTCATCACACTTAGTGTGGGAAAAGGATTTGGCATTACTGTAAGTGACAATGACTGAATTACTGAGTTCTGAAAATATTGTGTAGTTTAGATTCAGTGAAATTCCCTGTGCAGTGGGTACCTTCATAATTTCAATTTTTTTTTCTCTTGTGAGGCAAAAGGGCCATTTCCAGAACTGAAGAATTGGAAGTGGAGTTCTTAAAAGAATTAAGAGATCACAAGGTCTATGAGAAGTATAAATGAAGCAGAATTGGTTTGTTAAGATACTACCGAAGTTATCATGACTTTGCTCTCCAAAAACAAACAAAGGCCCAAAAGAGTACAATAAAAATAAAAATTAGAACATTCCTGATGGATAACGAGTAGAAAATTCGAGTAGAAAATTCAAGTCAATTTGACAATATCTGAGACAGATAATTTGTGATGTAAACTTCTATGTGAAGCCATCTGTGAAACAGCCAAGCAGTGGAGCAGATTGCATAGCAAGGCTGTGCAGTCTCCATTCTTGAGGGGTTTTGAGACCTAACTGGGCAAAGACCTGAGCAGCCTGGTCTGGTGTCATAGCTGACCCTGCTTTGAGCAGGAGGCTGGAGAAGAAACTGAAACCTCCTAGTGTCTTTTCCACTTTGAATCACTCTATAATTCCATAAATTTAAGAGTTTTGTGACTCAGTTTTCTTTATATCAGGAACAAAGCCCACCACAACATATTTAACACCAAATGTATCTCTGTATTTCATGTAGATCTGTGTTCCATAACATCTTTATTTTGGAACAAAATAGCAACCAAATTGACAATTGCCTAATACAGTTACATGCAGAAAATCAGATCACAGCTTTTCTGAAGGGTAGTGTCAAAGCTAAAAAGGAATTGCAACTTCATCAACACAGCTGCTAGCTTTGTAATAACATATTGGAGTAACTTTTTCTTGATGAATGTTCTTACAGCAATATTTCATTCGCCTTCTGCATTTTTTCAGACATCAGGACTCTAAATATGAGCACAATTTAATAGGCAGTAGTAATTTCTGACAAACTCTTCCTATTAGCAATCTAACTTATCTCTAGAATTAGTGTTGTCTCAAACCTACTGTTTCCTGAGGAACCACATATAACTTTAATTTATTCTGTTATTTTGAGATAGACATTGTACTCTAAAATCTACTTTGTCTAGTACAGCTGAATGAATTTAAACTGTAATACACACACACACCGATGAGTGAAAGCCTTTCTGGATTCCAATTCTATGGGATAGATTAGGAAATATAAATAATTATCATAAAATAATAGTATCAAGGATCTAGTAAGGATAGCAAAGATCTATTGATAAAATATTAGCATACCAAATANNTAAAATATTAGCATACCAAATAAATAAATATGATGACAAAAACATAATAGCAGCATAACTCTCGATATGTTATGCTATATTTAATGTAATCTTGGTTTATATAGGTGCTTCCTGAACTAAGATGAATCTGTACAGAGACAAATTTGCATGAAGGCAAAAGGCCTCTCTACAAAGATATTCTTCATGATGCAGTGAACCTCTGATTTATGAAAAAAAAATCACATCTCTTAAATATTATTTTTAAAAATATGGGGAAATACAGATTTATTTTTTATTTCTTTGATAAACAATGCCAAACCACTTGAATTAGCATCTTTCAGTATTTTGTGTTACAAGAGGATAAGAAGGAGAGATATTAGCTTTACAATTTAAAGAAGAATATTTTTTCATGCAAGGTTTAACGTATATACAAACAACCAATATTAGTTGATATAACACTTTTTATATTGCAAAGAAGCAGATATGAAAGGCAGACTTGGTTTTGCGCAGCTAATAAAAGCCAGAGTCTTACCTAATCCATCCATGAACACTTTGCAAGTTCAGTTACCAGATTAGGCGGTGGCATAAATATTGTATAAATTTGCTGATATCCGTCGCTTATGACAGTAGCCTGGATGAATTTAGTGGAAGTAATAAATAATGAAAGGTGAAGCATTTAACAGAGCAGCTGATAAGGAGATTTGTAACTGTTTACATTGTTTTAGGTAAGAGTTTTCTATTAGATTCTAGCAAATAAAGTTCAATTACTTAGAATAATATTAACATTATATTTTCAATTAGTAATAAAAAACAGCTTTCCACGGGAAAGGTAATTTATGTACAACTGCTGCACAATTTTCAAATACAAATATTTTATTAAACAGTTTTGCTTGTGGTTACACCTTTATGGTATGCATTTTATTTATATGTAGGTTTTGCTTTAATAAATGAATAGTGTGCAAGGACATGTTTTTGTTATGACGAGATCTATTCTAATTCTTGATAAATTATAAAAGCTCCATCCATTCAGCTATCTTCCAGAAGTGAAGGTGAACCAGCAAATATCTAATCATTGCTCTAATAAGACATGATATGCCTAGCGCTTTTTGATTTATTTGCTGTATTTATTTTTATTTGCTGTATTCATATGTCATTAACTATCTCAGAGGCCTTCAGACTATTTCATGACCAAAGGACAAAATCACCTAATGCAGTCGAAGTGAAAACAGTGAGGGAATGTATTTCAAAAGCCTCAGCTGAGAAGGATTTTCAAACATAAGAATGCTGAGATAGATACAGAAATCTAAACTGACATAATAATGAATAATGATAAATGAATAAAATATATACCATGTCAATAAACATAGGTCTTAAAATCACATTAATCTATGAAATTGAAAATTCCAGTTCTAACTTTTAAGAGGTTATGGGGAGGGAGGAAAGTAGTGCTTTATTAAACTTAAATATAAACCATTTAATTGAAAAGTGACAACTCATGTTGTAAACTCATGCAAAACCTTTATTCTATTATGAAATATCACAACCATGTCAAAAAAGTCTCAATTCAAACAAGATTTAAATTTAAAAAAGAAAAGTGGGAAACTTACTCCAGAAGAAGAATCAAAAATTAATAAAAAACCAGCTCAAATATTCAGTCCATACCAGGGAAGAGGTTAATTTCATTCCTTTCCTGGGATGTTCCTTCTTAACTCCTGGCAACCTTAACACTTGCACTGCTTGCATCAGTTACTACGACAATAAAAAGTCTGACTTTTTTTCCTTTGCCCCCTGACTCCTGTATGATACAGAGAGGAACAGTAACCTATCCATCTAAAATGGCTCTTTACTTATCTCAGTGGGTTTTGTTGTTGTGTTTTTTTTGGTTTGGTTTTTTTTTTTTTTGACTGGATTAGAAAAAGTCTTCAGAAAGGTCCAGTAACACAATGCACTAGTAAATGCATTTTGAACAGTTCAGCAAGTGTTGCAGAATACCCAACATTAATTAATTTTGAATGCTACTTTAGCTGAGCAGTGGCCTTCACTGACTAGTTGAACAGCTCTGTAGTTTGCCCTTGCTGTCTGTAGTCACTGTTAACCTCCTACAGTGCATTTATTTAAATTGGCCATGCTGAACAACACTGCCCTAACGTCCCTTCACCGGTGTCAAAAGAGACTTGTAAGCTCACCTTTCGCTGCAGCAGTTTCTTCATCAGTTTCTTTGTGGAAGTATCTTTATCCCCAGTTGACGTCTGTTGAGAGCATTAAGTGAGAAGGAGTCAAAGATGGCCTCTGGGGAACTGGAATTGAGGTTGAAGGTCTCACATTAAAAAAGTCATTTACTTCTGGTTTAGTTTTGCTCTTAGGCATTATTCACAGCTTTGCTCTCTCTTCAAACAAAAGGAGCAGTGGCCCCACTAAAAGAAAAAAATCTCTAGCTATTGAATGTGCTTAGAGTTAGTAAATATTAACTTGGGCTTTCAGGAGTCAATCCACATGTCTTTAAAGCAAGAGAGCCTCCGCCTTTCATTGCCATTGCCTTATTGTTGCTGTGCTGTTTTAATTTCTCTCTTACCAGACAAGATATTTCTAATAATACTTTTTCATGGCATATGGTTTTGTGTGTCACTGGAATAAAATGCTTCTTCCTCGGTTGATTATTATTGTGATAAGTAGTCTTCTTGTTGGTACAAGCTAAAATAAAATATAAGTGTTTACAATGAAATGCAGAAAAATATTTGGTTTGATACTTTGTAATTTGGGACTAGACATGTGAAGCCTCAGTATGTGTTTTAACATATCTGGTGTTGACTGCAAAAATGTTCCAGAACAAGTTTGTAAAAATCACATACTCAAGCGTTGACTGATCTCCCAGGAATGTCTTGTCTTCTTTTTAGTTATGGGAATGTCAGTATATTGGTGTTACCATCTTCACATTAGAGAATTTTTTCATCTGAGTATTTTTGTGTATTATTTTATCTTTTGACTGCTCAAGTAACATTAAACTGAATATATTTCAGTAAGGCTTACTTGGCAAATAAGTAAGAGAGGGCATATTCCTCATTGACAAAGATTTTTTATAAGAATGGTGAATTTATATCTAAAGAAGGAGTACACAATACTTCTGATTTCAAAGGGAGTTGTTTTCTCTCATTCTAAAGTAAATTTGACCCAAAGAATTTGAACTGTCAAGGCAGCAATGAATTAGAATGGACATAGATTACACACTGTGACATTTTTGTCATTGTTTATCAATTTCAATTAAACAAAGGACTGTTAAATATTTTAAAAGAACAAAATTAGCAATTTAGTAACACTGATTCAAAATATAGTAGTCTTAAAAACTTTATTTCAGTAGAAATTTCTATCCTAATATAATCTCAGCATGCTGTTATCAGCTTCTTTCTTTATAGTTTGTGCATAAACCTGCAGATTTGAATTAATAACTCGGATACCTATAGATTCATGTTTGCTAGTTGCGTACTACAAAGTCATTACCAGTATTATGGCTACTGGCCTAAAAGCTCCACAATATCTCCTGGCAAATAATAGGGAAGTGTCTGGGCAGCAGCACATTGAGATGTCTTAACGATGACCAAGGCAGCTGGAAGGGCAACGCAGTTCAGGTACAAGTGGAGGTAGCAACACGGATCAAGATGATTATGGCTGAATCAATGGGTACTGACCTGGGGGGTGTCTCACACACTGCCCTGTGTGGACATAACCAAGTGATTTTATTTGCCACCGTGGACACTGCTCATTAATACCTCTAAAATGTTCCCCTTACATAGTTACAAATGTGGCTAACTTTGTGTGCAAGTATGGTTCACTGAGGACAGTTACAATATTTCCTATATGAACTCCAGTGTTCATGTGCTTGCAGAGCTAGTATTTAAATGTATGTGCAATTTAAGAAAATTGCACATTTAAGAATTTGCAATTTAAGAAAATTGCAATTTAAGAAAATTGCACCCTCCCTGACTGTGTTTAAGAGCAGATTAGATGTGGTGTTGAGGGATCTAGTGTAGGGGAGAACTTTGCAGAGTAGGGCTGATGGTTGGACTTGATGATCCCAGGGGTCTCTTCCAACCTAAATGATTCTATGATTCTATGATTCTAAAAGAAAAAAAAAAAAAAAGGAATTTTATCAGTGTAGCTCTGGTATAGTGAAAACTTCCACCTTACAACATCTTAGTTTGTACCTCTGCATTTGAGTTTCTTGTGTGAAATTTAACTGTAAAAGTAGAGCATCTTGTTTCTGGGAAAAGGAAAACAAAACAAAACCAAACCAAACCGAACAATTCATAGTCTTTCTCATATTTTCTTAAAGCTTTTTTTCATGTTTTGAATTGCAGTCAGCCTAGGCTTTGTTTGTTTATCCCAAGGGTTAGCCAAAGTGTTGCAGGCGTCTTTCGGTTGTGCTTGTGAAGAAAGGGTATTTTGAAAAAAAAAAAATCTAAAATAGATTTTAATGGCAAAGAGAGATTTTTACAAATATTTTTCCCTTTTATTCCTCCACTAAAGCAAAGAACTCTCAGGTTACAGCTTCTGCTATTATTTTCAGAGGTTTCAATATTATAGGATAACCTGGTATTATGGCATCTTTTGTCAGAGCACCAGAAAAATCTTCTAAAAACATTAGCCTTGGTTTGAATTCCTTGTCATTGTTGCGGTTTTAGTATCCCAGTAAAGTACTGCAATTTTTCCTTCTAAATGCTTCACAGATTCAAACTTTTATTCTGTTTCTTCCTCCGGTAATCCTGTAGGGTCACATGTTTTTTAAGGAACACAGCCAACAATCAGGTCAGCTCCAGCAGGATTTTATGGGCTAGTTTTGTACATTTTATAAATAGGCTTGTGGTTACACAATAGTTAATGTCTAGCATAAATATGGACTGCTTCCAAAAAGGGAAGTCCTTTACCACCTCCTGCCCCCTGTCCCAGACACCAGCTATTCATTCCAACCATATCCCCAGTGCCAGCTCACAGGGCCATGCAGGGAGTCGGATCAAAGGAATGGCGGGGATTATAATTTAACAGTTCTCTTGGTTGAGGTTGCGTGTACCAGAAAGTTGCAAGTACTAGGTTGATGGTGACTGTCAGTACTTGTTCCTTGTGTTTATCTTTTTTTTTCAAGTACTAATAGGCTATATTTCTATAAAGATTCTTTATCATAAAATCTTCAGGTTCTTTAGCTCAATACAGGAAGAAATTGAAGCCATTTCGACTTGGCTAGCTATATCCCAAGAGGTACATTTACAGGCACTTCTATACTAGATTAGGAACTTCCTCTGTAGAAGGGAATAGTCCTTCGTTTCCCCAGAGAAAAAAACAAATTCTATAATTTGGAATAAAATTATTTGGAAAGATAAGTCATCCTAGTAATAATCTCTTATATGAGCAGTCATAACCATAATAGCTAATGCAAATAAGGTTTTAAAGAGTGTTCTCCAAACATTTATATACAAGCTTAAGTTGAAGACATAGAGTCTGTTCACTTGAAGAAAACTGGTGCTCTCAGATATTTTTTTTTGTTGTTCCTTTGGTACAGTGAATAACTACAATCCCTGGGTTCTGACTTTTAAAAAGGAAATTTTTTTATTTTTTTTTAAGAACAATTCAGTATATTTAAAGTGCTGCTTTCAAAGATATGCTAAAATCTTGAGATTAGTATTTACTTTTATTAGGAATTTTTGTGCTAATTAGCAAATAAATGATGTTAGGCTAGATCTGACACAGCTACTGTAGTCATTACTAAAGAGGTACAAAAAAGCATTTTGGACTCAATAAATTAAAAAAAAAAAAAATTGAAGATAAAGTATTTGGGAATGAATTATGCACCGGTTTAATTATGTTGACAGGTTTCATTTTGATGAACAGAAACAAAGTAATGGAAGCTATGGACTTTTCCTAAGCATCCTTGCCAGACACGAGGCACAAGGAATCAGTATCATTACCAAACTCTTTTCTAAGGGTTGCTGCTCATTATGGCATGGAAACTTGAGCTCAGTTCTCTCCTTTATTTTGAGCCTGCATGTTACATGGAAAAGAAAGGTGATCTGCATTTCAAGGTTACACTGAAGAGTGTGTTGCTCTCAGTCTGTTCTGCAATCTCTTCATTGATGTTTTAGTCACAAATTTAGGCAAATTACCAAAATACTAGATTTGACCTCCTCCAACCTGAAGGTAACTCCCCTGCAAGTAAGGGGAACAGTGTGATTTCATACTCAATTCAGTGAAAACTGGAAGTGGTCTTCAATGGCCTGAGGAAGGGTACCGTGGCTACTGAGCTAGTTTCAAGAAAGGGGACGTTACTTCTGCCTTGCTGTTATGCTGTTCAGAAATGTTTCACTTGAGTGTGTTTAGTTAATTCATTATAAATATGTAGCTTGTTTCTCAATGACCCAAACTGAGTTTTTAAGTCCAATATATTGGCAAAACCAGAAACTAGTCTGCCTTTGTCACCCCGTTCTGCTAATGAAGTTATTACAATGTTGGGAAATTAAAGTTGTGGTCAAGCAACTCTAATTGCTGCTTTTTAAATAGTTTTTTCCTATTATTCAAAATTTAAAAGCCCATTCAGAAAGTAAAGTTTTCCCAAGTCCAGTATCTGTGAACTCTTTAGAAAATATTTTTATAGTTTCCTTTATCTGCTATAATTTTATTTCCTGTCTTTGATCTGTGCTTCTCATACTGTTTCTTGGCATTGTGTCATGTTGATCAAGCTACACCCAGTCAGTGTGTACCACGGGTCATTTTATGTTTCTCTTTTTAAAGGTGCCTCACACTAAAATTAATATTTTGATGTTTTGTCCAATTTGATT
>VZTM01010536.1:248-10355 GCA_013400555.1 Jacana jacana | reverse complement strand
GTGTTTTCTAGATATCTTTTTAACTGTAGTACCATTAATCAGTCTGGTTTGTATTTAAAGTATGTTAATGTGAATATAGGTGTTAACTCTAACAGAGATTCATAGTTAGGCCATAGATTTCTACAAATACAAAATACAGGTATTCTCCATACCCAGAATTCAAGGGGATTCTTTCCATAATACTCTCAAATGCTCATGAAACCTGGGGATGCCACATCATGTACTTTCATAAACACCTTACATTCCCTCCCTTTGAATTAATAAAATGTAACAAATTTAAGACCTTGGAAGCTTGATGACCCCACTGTTTTCTATTTCTGCACATACGTACTCAGATTTATACAGAAAGACAGATGCCTTTTTACAGTTTGATTATCCATGCTAGTGACCTTAGGGCTCGCCTATGCAAAAAATAAAAACTAGGTAGAAAAATACATTTCTACAAAACGATGTAAATAATAGCTAGAGTTCTCCATAAGAAATGGAAGTAAGTATCTGGTAAATCTGGTAAAATTAAAATATAATATTTTAAGATCTTAATAAATGAAATAAATCAGTTCTGATAATGGTTTTTTTCAGAAACTAACCCCAGGTTTTAGAACACATTGAACTGAAATGAGGAAAAATGTTTCTTTTGAAAATGAGTTAGAAAATATTTTTTAAACAAAATTAAGATTTTTTTTAGGAAATAAAAGTTTTAAAGTTTTCATTTTTTTGGGAAGTGGAAAAATCTACTACTGTTGCTTGTATTAATGGTGAATAATGTTTACCATTAAAATAAAAAGGCTCACTTCTAGTGATTTTTCTCTGGTCTTATCTTTCCAGCATTTGTGTGTCTACATGCTACACTAAAAAACCTTTTTTTCTTTTTTTAACCAACAGGGACTCTTAAGTGTCTGTTTGATACAAGAACAAACAGGACTTTTCTGTAAAGTTTGCAAAGCCCTCACATATACTTTTCAGTTTCTTCTGAATTCTTCCCATCCTTTCAATATTTTTAAAACCATGACAGACAGGATACAATTTTCCAATGTCTATCTTGCCAGATCCCATGCATCTATTTTGCTGCTAACTAGGTTCTTAGTTATTTTCTGGTGGCTTGTGTTAAGCTCTTGGTTGAGTCATCACAATTTGAGGTCACACTTAGTTATTCACCACAAAATCCAAATTCTCGAACTACTTCACTGAGGCAGAATCCATCTCTTCCTACCTGTATAGGGGTAATTTTCATAAGGAGGCTTTTGATGTTGACGCGGCTTTTATCGTATAATTACATCTGCCATCTATCTGTTTTCTATTTTGGTCTCCAGTCTTCACATGCAGTTAATTTATGGAGTCTATTTTTTTGTGTCCTTAGGTATATTAATTAACTTCTTAGTTCACAATTGTATCAGTGTAATATCAGGCAATTAGGAAATATCAGGCAGAGGAAATGTCCTTTGTGACTTTGACTAGTTCATTAGTCATTATTCTTCAATCCTTTATAAGGTTTGGTGGGCTAGTTTAGGACTTTGGCATATTCCAAAATTTCATTTTACTGAACATCTTACTGAAGCAGCATAATTTTTTAATTTCATGGTTTAGAGCTATCTTATATTTGTTAATTTTCTCTGGCTATAGCCTGATCTTCCAAAAATGTGCAGCTAGGCTAAATTTTTGCGCATTGTGAGTACTTCCTTTAATATGCTTGCACTCTGCTGACTTCACATGCTGTCAGATTTGGCTAAATAAGTGTGTAACTGTGGATGTACAGAGGAGAACTCAGTGTTCCAATGTCTTAATTTTATTTACATTTTCTGCTAATGGTGGATTTCTAAAATGGTGTTGATATCTTATGAACTTATGAGTCTTCCTTAATTTTACTTTTCTTCTTGTGCAGATGGTCTTTCCAGAAACAATGCAATAACTCAGCAGAGCTGAGAGCTGAAAGCACTAATATTTCTGAACCTATTGCCTTTGCACTTAAGCTGGTTGACTTGGTTTTCAGTTCTGTTTTTAAAAGATTTTGTGATTTAAAAGATTACAAAAAAACGACAAAGCATGATGACTGGCCTATCATTGAAATTTATAAGGAGGCTTGGAGAATAAAAATATTTTCTTCACAGAATGCTATTACTGCATTGATACTTTCAAACAATGTATCAGGTATTCGCAGTGCCTGCAACAGAACTGAAGTAAACTGTATATAAATATCACAATGGAGACTCCATAAATTGTAAGGGGATAATATTTTGCAGCTGTACTGTCAAAGCATCGGTTTAGGCAACAGAGGATCTGTGGATGAACATTTGTTTTCTAGTGATCTGTCTATAAGTGATGAAGAACCATTGCCAGAATTTCAAACTTGAGATCCTACTGCCCAGATGAGTCCCCTTATATCCATAC
The DNA here is from genome assembly GCA_013400555.1 of Jacana jacana. Classification (NCBI taxonomy): domain Eukaryota; kingdom Metazoa; phylum Chordata; class Aves; order Charadriiformes; family Jacanidae; genus Jacana; species Jacana jacana. Next base: position 7,970 of record VZTM01010536.1, on the reverse strand, counting down.
TACGGTGTCTGAATCACACTCTTCTTTCTGTCTGGTCTGATGAGTATTTAAGCAGTTGCATTGAACAACCTTATATGGAGAACATTAATGAGGTCACCTTGATAGAATCCCTTTCTGGAGAAATGAACAACATTAATTTGATTTTTTTTCCCCACTCTAAATTAGGCAGATACTTTAATTCAGGTCTCAATGTATATGTCTTACTGTTTATCCTGAAGTAGAAAAGTGAGGTACTGCTTTTCATCTCAGGTTTTATGAACCTATAGTTCTTTATTTACACTCAGCAATGAAAAAGTAACCATTTTTATTAGAAAAGGATAAACATCTCTAATCTACCTAAATAAATAATTGATTTTTACCTGGTTGCCAAATTAAAAATTCAGTTGTCTGCATAACTTGATTCCAAAACATGTGCAGTGTATTTGTTCTCAGTCTACAACATCCAGGGATACTTGTATAAGGAGGATACTAGCAATTGGCCATTTCATCATTCAGAAGGCTGAGGAAGTTGCCATAAGTGTCAATGAGTGTTGATTTGAACACTGGTTGGTGAAAAAGCCCAGAGTACAAACATTGTTGACTTGCACCATGTCTCACTGATGATGTGGATTTATTACTGCCTTTGAGGATTGTTCTGATTAGAAGTTGATGAGGGATCACAAATGCAAATGATTTATTTCACAATTTATTGCAAGATTATGAATCTAATTAGTTCCTTGGACTTCTCTCCTTTAGTAAGGATGTTAACGCTACACTTGTTAGTGTTTCAGTATTCTTGTTAAAACAAAAATAACGTTTTTTTTCATAATGAATGTAAGACCTTTTCATATTTTAAATATCAAATTTTAAATATCAGTATTCTGCTTAATAAGTTACCATCAGCAGTTCCTTGCTTGTTCAAAACAGACAGAAGACACCAGCTGTTGCAGGAAAACACTGCTCAGTTCATGCAGTTTAAATCGAATTATTATCAAAGTGGTTTATTGATTTATCAATGACATATAATTAACCAGCAACCAGTGAACTGTATATTCAGGTTCAATATCAGCAATACAGCAGATAAATAAAAATACAAGGCACTTACAAGCAATTAATAAACATTACAAATTCCTAAGCAACCTTTGTAACACCAAAGAGTTCTAACCAACCCTTCATTCCTTCTATCACTGGTGGGGTGGGCTACCAGCACCACAGCCCTCCAGAGAGGGTGCCGGCCCTGGCTTGCACACCACAGCTTTTGGAGAACTGACTGATCCTGCTTTCTGTTCCCCACCAATGCCCCCCCCACCCTCGGCACACCTGGCTGTGGATTCCTGACTGCTCCCCCTGCTCCATCACTCTCCTAGCTGGGTACCGGCAGCTGCCAGTGTCCCACAGGGAGCCTGCTTGACCTGGCTTTTGCAGGATGACTGTGAGTGGGTCTTCATCGCTCCAGTTTCTGTTCCAAGATCTTTTCCCACTGTTATTAATTTTCATACTTCATGCTTCTTTTGAAACTTATTTCAGAAGTCTCCTTGAAGTTCCTGTTACAGTTTAACCCAGATGATGGTTCTTTAGCTTGATTAGTATTGGAGAAATGACCTCTCAGACAGTTTGGGATGCTCCATTTGTGTAATCTGCTCAACCATACGTTTTTGCCTTAACAGATGCTCTTATCCAGGCTGTACAAGGTAAGTTTGGCTCATGCAAAGTGCTCCTATGATCAACTAATGTATAAGATCAAGACAAAATACCTGTGTGTAGAACAAGGATAAACTGTGACCACTGGGGCAATAGGGCAGAATCAATTTATCTGTTTTAGTGAGCATTAACTGAGAGGCCATCAAGTATAAAAAGAGTAATGTGAAAATTAAAAACATTATTACCTGCAAAAGAACAGTCAGGATCAAGAAATCTCCTAAAATACCAGCTGATCAAAACAAACGTGATTTGACAGTCACTTATCCTGTACTTGAAGTTATTATGGTTCCTATTGATTGTAATGAAAGAAAAATGGAGGATTTACTATATTGTTTGTGTAAGAAATTATCTTGAATTTATGAAGTGGAAACAAGCTTTGTCATTGCACAAATGATGAGTAACCACTCTGGCCTGTCATCTTCCATATCGTTTAATGCCCAGACTTCAATACTTTCAAACAATTGTTTTCTTAAAAGCAAACAAGATTTTTTTTGTAGTTCACCTTTTTTGGTCAGTACAAGATGGTAAGAAAAGGTTGGTAGGAGAGCTTATGTTTGACTACAGATTTTAAGGAAAAAAGCCAACTTTTCACTCATCATTATACTGACAGAACTAGAACCGAACTACACTTTTTTGACAAAATATATTGGCATTAGAAAAGTTCAATTTGTGGATTTTTTCCACATGTGTACATTCTAGTTTCCATAGGAATTTTAGTGGATTTGGAATGTCATGCCAAGGATGAAATTTCTTGTAAAAATATTTGCCCATGTCTGTGTTGCCTGTTGGTCAGATAAGTGCCAAACCCAAGATTTTATTCTGGTTTATTCAATGCAATGACCATCATACACCGTCCACAGCTGTCCAGTTTTATTTGCTATATCTAAATGTCCCATACACATTGTGTTTATTTTGTGGTGGTTTAGAGTTGCAGAGATGGGAGGAAAACAAATCAAGCCAATTTTTGGAAGGATCAGATACAGCCAGCTTGAGGGGACTGGAAAGGAGAGCAGATTCATGGCCAGTAACCTCTTGGCACTGCATGTGCTCTGCGCTGACAATGAAAGGATTACTTCAATGTTACATCCACCTAGCCCTTGTGAAAACTGACTGTATGTCCACATACACATCTCAGGAAATTAATACCTGAGATGAACCCGAAGCTGCTTCTTTCTATAAACAGGGACAGGGATTGTGTATTGTATTGTTGCTTATAAGAATTAGAATTAAAAGCAGTGTTACAAATGAATAAAAATAATTAGTCTTTTCAACTGCTTTGGAGGTATAGTTCGGAAACAAGGCTTTACATCAATAATTGTGATACTGATTTAATAACTATTGTAATGTGCTGTAAAGCAGAGGAATTTGGGAAAAGGGGAAACATTTTCTAAATTGTGCTTTTTTGAAACATGAAAAACTAGATATACCTATAGTAATATTTATTAGAAGAATTAGAAAAGGGTAGGAGTATGCTTTTCTTAACCCAACCCTCCCTTTTTTTAGTAAAGAGACAAACTCCTTTCCTATTTTTAAAGGAATAATTATTTCTTCTTTTTAAATGATTCAAGTAAGAATCTGCATTCTGCTGATGTAATTAAGTCAGAACAAGACAGCCAAATGTTTGAAATTGTGTTTTATCCTGAAGGGAAATATTTAATCATTCCTGAAAGGAGGAAAGTTGCTGTTTTGTTTCTTATATAACTTTTAAAAAATATATATAGAGATTATCCTTTTGAGTGGTCCAAATTTTACAAATAAGAAAGCCTTGCTTTGGATAGGAAGTGGTTTGGATTCCCTTTGCTCTTATTACTGTTTTGTCTATTTATTTATGTCAATGCAACATCTTATTCCTAGATGTTTTGGTTGGCCTTAACTAACAAAATCCCACACAGCCACTCACTCAGTTCCCCCATTTGAAGCTGCAGCCCCTGCCCTCCCACAGAGCACACCCTGAGAGCCTCCACGCTATGAAACCTTAATGCTCTGCACCCAACATTTTCCAAAGTTTCAAGCAAATTTTGTACCTGTTTCTACACAATACCTATTGATATACAGGAAGAATAATCAAGTACTCTGGATGAACATGTTGAGTAAGTTGTTTATGAAAAATCAGTGCAAATGCAGAAAATAGGTTACTACCAGACACAATTCTTTGTGCCAAATTGCAAACTATCTATTTTGCTTATATTGTATGTATTTTCATGCAAGGCGATAGCTGGAAAGAATTTCAAGGCAGCAGAAACTTCAGGCGAGGCTAGTCTGTTATTGTGCCTTATTCCAAGAAAATTAACATAATCCAACAATGTCTTTTATCTCTTAAATTCAGGAGTCGTTATTTATCCCTTTTATTGGTAATGCAGACAAATAAATCTCAGGCTAGATTTTAGTATCTGCTTGAAAAAGGTCCTGATTATGTTTCTACCTGTGTATTCTCTTCTCGTACTTACACTTATCAAATCAGGGTACACTTGCCTATTCATCTACATTTGTGGTAATGAAATTTACAAAGTGACTGCATACTTTTTCCATTTTAGTGGGCTGACATCTTAGAAGATGAAAGAGAAGATATAAAGCATGTACCATAGTAAGCCACATTCTTAGGGCAATGAAAACAGAACATGTACAAAGCTAAAAAATGAACTGTTTGCCCTGACTTCTAATTTTTAGTGGAAGAATCTTGAAAAGTACAAATTGACATTTAGGCAGAATATAAGTTTCCGATTTTCAATGCGACCCTGAAATGTTCTTTCTAAAAGATTGATTGAACTAGCTAAAATTCTGCAAATAAACATCAGGAACAAAACTATCTAGGTGTCTTTCTCCCTCACAAAAGTAAAATAAAGCCTGGACTGTGCTACCTTCAATCAGTGGGAGCCGTTGTATTTCAGGGAGTTAATGAAAGGCTTAGAAAAGGGGGAAGGAAAGCAAGGCCTGGGCATAGCAGTCTTCTCATACTGGATAATTGCTTTAGTACTAAGCTACTGTCTGGTTTCTCCCACTTTCACAGGCCTTGGACCCCTGTATGCCAGTGTGCAGGCTGTCTTGCTTAAAACCTGTCATGTCTCAGACTATGTGTGACCGGTGCTTCCACAGTGATGGAAATGGTAGAGATGTGACAAGGTAACTGGCCATTGTCACCTCATTGTAAAATCACAGTGAAGGTCACGTGTCTGAAGTCTTCTCTGTGATATAGCTGATGTCAACACTTCTTCTCACTGCTGGTTCATCTCGTTTAAAACTGCAGTGCCTGGGCTCTGTGAGGACTTGCATCAAGGTAGCTGATGCGTGTATAATCATCCCCCCTTTTTTTTTTTTTGACAGCAGAGACAAAACTTGGAAAGTATCTGTTTAAGGGAGTGGAAGACATTTAAACTTATATAATTTCTAGGAGCTTTTGCTAAAGGGGAGGACTGTTCATTTTGTGTTTAGTACCCTATGGTAAAGGCTGCCAGGAAGTTGCTTTTCAGCTACTGGGCAAACTCTCTCTTGCAGTGAATCTGGCTCTCTAATAGAAAATTATTCTAGCTCTATAGCTTGCTCTCTCTGCTACAAAAGTGTTTTCAGGCAAGAATCTTTTTTTGTCTTCAGAATGAATCTGTTCTTTCTGCTTTCTGCTCTACTGAAATCATAAACTCGTGAGATAGTTCACAATCATTGAGGAAAAAATTATGGTATCATTCTTTCAAACTTAGGCAAGGGGCAAAATACCAAATTGTGAATTTGAGCAGAATTGTTTCCAAACCTTTTTTTTGAGTGACACATGAGGTATGAACTACTCTTTTGTGCTGCTCATGGAGGGATATGCCACTACGCTAATGTTCACCAGGATCCAATAACAGAAAAGTCAAGTGTATATTCATTAATTCCTGTTGTTTTAACAAAACTGTCATGTCACATTTTGTCATGACATACATGAGACACCATGTTCAAAGCAACATGTCATGTACAGCAACAAATGTAAGGAGACATTGAATGGGAGAATAAGACACAACTGTCTTCAAATATTCTTCTGTAAGAAATGCCTTACTCCCATATTCATATGGAATTATTGTATTATGTATTCGTATGGACAGTTGTATTACTTTGTGCTTCTATATTTTACCTCTTTTACTTCTTCTGTATGTTTCACCATAATAAATTATATTAGTTTTATGATATAATACAATTTAGTCCAAACTTGCAAATCTTTACTCAGAGCACTAAGTGACACTTCACATTAGTATAGCTCAAAAGCACAAAAATATGCTTTGTTAGAAGGATGTTTTCAAAGCAATAGGTGAATGTTACCTAGTTTACTCTGATTCACAGGGGGAAATTAATAGGCCTCATTCCACATTTATACTTTGGTATATTCTTTAAAAAATAAAAATTAAATTAGTTACACCCCTAAATCAGAACTTTAAATTTAAGCCTTTAATTTCTATTCAGAAAAGAACATATACTTCAAGGATGTGCTTATGTCTCCATTGCTTTAATGTTTTGGTATAACATAAATATTGCATAAATATTCCAGGTACTGTTCTTTCAATTGACTTAAATGCAAGGTGAAATTTGGCAGATGATAGCTAATTTTAATGTTTAAATATTTGTTTAAATTTTGACTTGCTGTTCAGTTCTGTGATGCTCATACACTAGCTGTATATCTTGGGAGTATTCCTCTCATTGTTTCACTCTGTGATGTGAACCAACAACCCCCCATAACTTCAGAATCTGCATGAGAGCTGTATCTTATTTTGGTAGTGATGCATCTTTTCTCCAGAATGGCTGCCCAGTATTTTGGGAATGTTTGAAAACATTTTGGTTGAAGGTTATTATTCAGTATTTCTAGGTCATAGTTTCCTATAATGGAAAGGCAGTGGAGGTGGCCTTGAGATTGTTTCCAGAAAAAATTGCCTTCAAGCAACATCTACCAAATGTTGAACATTTGTTCTATACGTAATTAGTATGAGAGAGGGGGAAAAAAGAAAGTGACATTTTTCTCTGAGTGTGGATTACTTAGACATTCTGTTTTCTAATACCAGGGTCTTGTGCTATCTCTTTTTTCCATTACCCCACAGCTATTCATTAGCTGATGTGCCAATTTCCGTCACAATTTCTCCTGTGGGACAATGGTGTCTTAATATTTTAGCAACAGCATAGCGATGTAATTATCTGTAAATAATTTAGCGTGTACTTCATCCATGTGGAAGCTATCCAATCAATCAAAGAAAAAAACTCCCAATGCTTAGTATCAGACTTTAAGCATTCTGCAATATGTTTTTTGTCAGCTTTGGCTTCTCAGAATCGTTCATTAGGTATTTTCATCCACAAACATTTGGAACATAAAAGCCATCTTATATTGCAGTGGACAAATTCCGATACTCATGTGAATGGGTATTAATTTGTAATGTTGCACCTGGATAGACCACAACTGAATGTTGTGGGTCTTGTTAATATTTGTTTCCTATATTCAAGAGGAATATATGTAACTATTAATTAACACTTTTTAAAGATAAGACTATCAGTTATGCTTTTCTTCTCTCTGATCAAGCAACCATTCAAAAATATATTTTCATCAGTTTCTTCAGTTCCTTGTTATTTTCCTTCCTTAGCACTTTAAAATGAGAGCCTCTTAAAATCAGAATGAGAAAAAGAATCAAAACATTATTCACCACATGGACATGCAGAAGGAGAAGGATTCAGTTTAGCTGACACTGACTTCCTCGGAGTTCAAAAGAGCTGCATCAGATCTGTGCTGAAGGTTAGTGCCAGCTTATTCACAGGTTTGTTATGTCTGCCATCTGCTTGTTTTACCTAACTCCTAAAATATCTGCCTAAAAATAAGCCTGTGCATCTGAGTAATCCCAAGGAATATAAAGGCATTATTCCTCTTTGGGAACAGACATGCATGTAGTTCTTTCTAGGATCGAGGTTAGAATGGAGGCCTTTGAATGGCTTCCTCATTTGAATGGAGGCCTCGTCTTCTATGTGTGGACTTTACCCATGTCTGGACAATATGTATGTATAAATGACATGTTTGATGTCAGCAATTCCTAATATATG
>VZTM01010526.1:1367-12940 GCA_013400555.1 Jacana jacana | reverse complement strand
ACCCTGGAAGGTCTTAATCTTAAAAATTGGAATTCTGTGCTAACGATGATGCAATTCTACTGTTAGCATTGATAAGGGACTGTGGCCTGAGAACTTGTGACACTGTTGGTACAAAATAGTGTTTAAGATTTCTGTAGTTCTTTATTGTTTCTTCTAAACCCTGTACTGTTCAACTCAGAGGAATATAGCACCTCTGCCTACTGGAAGAAGAACAAAAAAAATATTCCAGCGCCTTTTAAAAAAAAATCTTTTAAATATTTGTGAATTTCTTTCTGCAAAATTTGTAGTACAGACTGAATGCTGGTTGTCAATGCATCTTAAAGCAGATACTGGTGCTTCTTTGAGGGCACCTGAGTTTCATCACTCAGATAATGCAACCATGGTGAGTACATACCAATGAATTTTCTATGTGACATGTTTCTGTAGCCTGTGCATGGAAGATATTAAGTATAGGCTAATTAGCCTGTAGGACAAGTGCAATATTGTTTCTGTATCCTTTTAATCCAAGTGTGGAAAGAAATATGTTTGCAATGATTATTTCCCCCATGAAACGTAGAGATGAATGTGTTTACATGTAAGGATCCAGTAGAATAGTATGGAATTAAACTGAGAGGAGGGGAAGAAAACACTTTTAGAGATTTAGGCTCCTCCCTGTGTAAATCACATCTTGTGTTTTGAGACTTACTGTAGAGAAAAGGCCTGATGACTTCAATTTTTGATGATACTGAAAATTGTTGAGACCCACGGTATTAAGAAAAAAAAAAAAAAGGCCATGTGTGGAGCAGCAGCAAGAAACAGGTATTTCAGCAGCTGTGTGGCTGCAGAAGCTTTATTCTTAAAAGGACAATAGGATTTTTATGGTTTCCCAGAGAAGGTTTTTCTTTATGGCCTAATGAAAGATGGAAGATTTTTGTTATCATTAGATGCAAACATTGTGGTACAAAAGAGTTTTCTTCCAAAATCCTGGCAAGTCAGATAGTGCTGTTGTCCTCTCAATCTATTTTTATACACCCTAATGGTAATCAAAAATAAATATATGACTGTCAGCTCTGCATAAACAGACCTTGAGTAACGTGAATCATAGTGGCCCTACGGATCATGATTTACCAGTTCAACTGTTAATAATATTTCAATACAAAACCAGTTTTGATAGTTTTGATAAAACTGTAATGGCTTCGAATTATATGCTTACCAATGCTGTGGCAGTTTACTGCCAGCAAAATAGAAGGCTGTGGGAACAGCAAAGTACACGCTAAAGGCAGCTCTTTTGGAGCCATAAAGCTTAGGACAATAAATTGTTTTTCAGAGGCTTTACACCTACTGTTGATACTGAAGGAATTGAGAATCAAATTTGGCTTTCTGCTCTACTATTGAGCTTGTATATGCAGGAAGAAAAATACACATATATGTATGCACATGTGGTGGGCTGGCCATTAAACCAGGGCACCGTGTCTCTGTTTTCTATACTGGGGAGGTCAGAAATACAGAATAAATTAAAAACTGCATGCAGCTAGGGTGGTTTTATTTTTTGGAGCTCTAACAACATTTAAAACTATATTAAATTCCATTCACTAGTTCATAGTTATCTGATTAAGCTAAAATATGCCGTCTTCTGTTCCTCTTTAGCTAATGTGATTCTGAAAGAAATACTCTGTTCTGTGTTGGACTTCAGGGCATGCAGTCAGATCCCCCCTCCCATGATAAAATCAGTTGCCCTAGGGACTTCTGGGGTGAGAAGAACTGATGCATTGTCTGTTTTGATTGTTAAATCTCCCAGTCTTTCTAAATAGTGCAATATTCCTGAAATTTAATCAGTAGCTGATACTGAAATCAAGATATTACCATGGCTTCCAACTGCTATTTGAATATTTTAACTTTAAATAATCATCTGTGGATTGGTGTGGTTTAATAGAGCGGAGAACACGTGCTATTCTTGTCTAATCCATTCATCCTCGCTTGCCAATTTTTTAAGCCTGTCCGAGTCTACGTTTTATCTTTGTTCCCTTCTCACTGTACAGGGAAGTCATTGGGTGACTTTGCATTTGCTTGCATGACGTTACTGCCAGGTCATGGGATGCCAAGTGCTTCAGCTGATCCCTGTGCATGGGATACAGCTGGAAGAGATGGCAATGTCCAGATACAGCTGAAGGAGATGGAAAGGGTTGTCTCGCACAACGCATCTTGAAGTGAAGGAACCCCTGCCGAGATACTGTTTCAGTACTGCCAGCTTTCCTGTGCTTGGACTATTTCACCCGGGGCTTGATTTTTGCAGATGGGGGGGGTCTTTTACATTTTCCTGTGATTGATTTGGTTCTCTCTGTATTTGCAGGCTTTTGCTGGAAGTGTGTTCCACCACAAAATTTCCTTCTCTCAACCTAGTTCATTTATCGAGATTCTCATATGTCCTTCCATGCCTGTCCGGTTGGCAATTCTTTCTTGTTACCTATTATATGGTTTACCTTAAAAAAAGGAGCTTTGGGAAGCTATTGCTCTCTTCATTGGTACCAAATTAAGTGTGTATTATTTGTGTTAGTCTTTGTGTTAGACATTGCTAGTGTTGCAATGTCTTAGTCTCTCCAAGAGTTTTGTTTCTTATACCTAGGAATTAAGTGGATGATCCACCTTAAAATTATTTCTAATCAGAGAATATGCTGAAAAAGGTCTCACGCAGGTATCAATAGACACCCTGAAAATAATTTTAAATGATAAAATTTTAGGATTTTCTTGTAATTTCTTCTCAGAACCTTTTAACTTTGCTCTGGGCACTCTCTCTATTTGTCCTCTGGAACACACGACTCCTTCCTCCTACCCCAACTTTTAAATGAAGCTGAGATTGCCTTGCAATTACTTTTTATCTGGGATTTATGTCTTTGGGTAAAGCAAATCATATCAGAAAGTATTAAAATTATGATAGTTAACAGTATTACAGAAGTTAGCTAGTGAAATGTCTGCATCTCAGCAGTATTTCAAGAGCAAGAACAGCAATCTGGTATTAGTTGTACTGAAAACTGGAGTAAAGAAGTAATAGTGATGTTTAATACAACGTCTTAGAGGATGTGTATGATGGAAAAGTCCGTCCAGTGTGATCTGATTGCATTGATAACCACCATCATCCTGCACTGTTGCAAAAGTCTGTTGCAGATTATTCATAAAGTGAAAAGATCCCTCTTTTCAGATTGGGTGATGGGCAGCTAATGTACCATTTTTTGCCATACAGCAACTTTATCTGTCACTGAAACTAAAGACAACTTAGACAGTGGTCAGAGACCTTATTATGGAGTTCAAACTTGCCTTTATTTGACTTTCTTCTGTCCCATTACCAGGATATATTGGAACAAAGCAAATCTCCTCAAGGTCACATTCAATTAACTGCAAGGTACTGCAGTTTGGTGATGCATTCTGTGCTTGCTGGATTTATAAGGTAATAAGCTGAATGCACACTGATGAACCTGACTTGGAGTTGGAGGTGTTTGTATATTTTTTTAATGTATTGTACTAAATGTTGCTGCAAAGGTTGTGCCCATTTTTTTTCCTGCCATCCCACTGTGCATCTCTTTAAGCACTTCATAGTTCCAGTCACTCACATTGCGGCAAATAGATTTTATTTAAAAATTTAATTGGATTGGTCTTACATGAAAAAGTATTAAGAAAAGTCCTTTATCTGGTAAATGTTCAAAATTTTAGGAATGTTAAAATCTAATTTTTTTGCAAAGTGCTTAAGTGGTGAAAATGTAAATTTTACCTATTGAAGATTATAATTCTTTTTTTATTCTGTTCGTGTAAATGGAATTTCTTCAAGGGAGTGATTATAACACAGTACATTTTACTTTCTGCCTATTATTACATTAATAACATTTCTAGCTTTGCTGAATATACAGATGGATTGTGTTTTATTGCTTTGATTCCTCATTTGAGATCCAGGACTAGTTGATCAGAAAGATGGAGAATTTTATTAACCAGTGCAAGCCAATGATTCAACAGATAAAAATGCAATCAATTTGTTGATTACAAATCACTTGTAGCTGCTTGTAAGTAAATAGCTATGTATTATGACAAAAGAGTGGAGATTGTCTCTTGCATTAACAAATAGCACTGTAGGAATATAGCCCTTCTGAATTTAAAGTTCTTGCTTATGTAATTAAATCATGTCTCAATGACCCTCTTGAAGAAAATTCAAATGAAAGCATGTTGTATATGAAAAGAACAATGCATATTTTAATAGTTACATTAATACTAAAGGGAACCCTTGGGGTTTGTTCCCTGAGTGCGTAATTGACAAAAATACAGATGTTAATTTATGTCTTGCCATTCCTTTTTCCTGTTTCAAAACTGAGCTTGCTGCCATTTTTTTCTTCAGGTTTCCATGTAGGTGATAGAGAAACGGATAGTTTTCCTAATAAAAAGCCACAACTATGTGTGCTTTTTCTTATGTTTTCCTGATCTGAATAAATTAGCATCTGTAGCATGGTTCCCCACACACTGCAGCTCCATATGGATTAGTCTCCTTTTTCTTACTGTTCTTGTAAGAAGTTGATGTGGCACTGACTGGCTTTGGTCATAACTGTCAAACAGTATTTGGTTTGGATGGTAGTGGATGCATGCAATGAACTGACAATGTCTACAGATTTTTACATGTGTTAGAGCTCGCTTTCTAGATTATTTTATGTTAGAGCTTCTTTCTAAATTATTTTTCATAATGTGGAGCATGAAAAGATATGATTCTGTAAAACACACTGAAGATGTCTCAGGACTTGCTTCTAAAAGCTGAATGAGCCCAGAAGTAAACTCGATCCTGCTACAAAAGCATGTGTTTGCTACTCTGAGGCATGGCTAATATAAATTGTCTCTCGTACAGGTGGTTGTACACATACACTCTATTGCGGGTCTGATCAGGAAAGTGTCTTTACTTGGGGACACTGCTTTCAGCGATAGGTTTCATAGTTTTGCCAGCTACTGTGTAATTTATATGGATGTGCCAGGTGAAACTTCAATAGCAGATTCTAGTAAAAGCAGGTTGTCACAATTTTCCATGTAAGTATCAGATGCAGGAGCAATTTAGGACGTCTAAAAACTAAGTTAATTTCTACATGTGTTAGTGTTTGGTTTTTTTTTTTTTTTTCTTGGTTCGTTCTGAGAGTGGAGGAGAGAGTGTGAAAGCTGTCTTTTCTGTCCCTTGGGCTGCTAACATTCTTGATTAAGTTAGGAAGCAAACTCTGGGAAACTTGCATTATATGTAGCACCAAAACAAACAAAGCCACGTATCTGGAATGGAAAGCAAAGGAAACCAGGGAGCCTGTATTCCAGCTGAGAAAAAAAAATTAAATGGCTGTTTATCTCATACGAGCCCTTCTCATGAGAATTTGTAATAAGTTAAGCCTGAACTCTGTGCCTTCAGCTGAGATTTCCTAAAGCAGCTTCAAGTCCAAGGGTACTTTTTATGCCAATACAAAAATACAGAACTTTCAGTAAACAGTGCTGCCCTTCCCCAGATCAGGTACAATCTTCAGGGTCTAGTTTTGCAGTTCCCTGTAGGACTGAGTGAGATAAAATGCATAAATTTGGGCACAGTCATTAAGCAAACCCTTTGATAGGTAGAAAATTTCTGGATGGAGTGTTTTATAACTTTTTCAGTCAGGCTCTCCACACATGTAGCTATTTTGGTGGGGTTCTTGATTTCTTGGTGTTCTGAAACATGAAATAAAGTTTTAGAGTTCTTCCTACAGATTTGTTGTGCAACATTTCCATAACACTTGTATTAAGCATGCCAGATCTTGAGGAGCGCATGTGTTTTGTTCAACTCAGTATAATTTCACATAAGGGATTTTAAGGCCAATCAGGACTTTGGTATTTCTGATTTTAGACTCTGGTTAGAATTACTGAACTAATAGGTTCCATGGTAGAAATAAAACTATTCAAATGGTGTGAGAGTTCACACAAAGAAAGCATTTTCTCAAAACATTCTCAAGTATCCTAAGTGGAAGATTTTGTATTTCAAGGTACCTTCAGACAAAGATGCCTTATCAAACAAATCTGTTGCTTTCCTGGAATAAATACTGTGAGTTACTTAGTGAAGTCTAAGAGTTCCAGATAGGGAAATGTTTGGAATAATAAAGCAGATCAGCAGACTGCAGTGCAAGGTCCCAGGAGCTGAGGCCTGAGAAGTTTCTTCCAGGAACATTTTTCTGTCAAAATTCATGGTTTCTCCTAAAAAGTTTATGATTTCAACAAATTGACACTTTCTGATTTAAAAAAAAAAAAAAAAGTTTCTGGGATATGCAGATGTTACATTCTATTTCCTTACTTATTTTTCAATTACTGAAGGAATTAGAAGGCAAGGAAGTTACTTGATTTGATATGAACTCCAAGCTTTCCTTTTAATTTGTAGGACTTTTTAACAGATTTATTTCACTGGAAATAGTTACGCTTCTAGGACATACCTTAGGCCAAGGAAGCTGCTGGAGAGAGCAAAGCTATGTGAGTTGACAGAGAGCTCTGATGTATTCCACATGCTCTGCACAGTGGGGTTTCTAAGGACTCATCCAGAATGCTGTAAATGAAGCTCAGTGAATCCAGTTCAAAACTAGTTTAGTTGGGAAGAGGCAATAGTTTAGGCATGTTGGCAATAAAACCCACTTGAGAAACTGAACAAACTTTCAGAAAATTAGTATGAGCTTCAGGCTCCTGTGGGTACACAAGATAAATAGGATTACATGGGTATGCCTGTGTAAGAGCAGTGCTGCAGCAAAGCACTACATTAAAATACTTAAATGTCCTCCTTATTCATGCTTGGCTAGTGTTGGCATGGCCCTCACCCCTTCATCACCCCCAGTTGTTCTTCAGCAAGTAGACTTCTCAGCTGCTCCTGGGCAGCCTTGGTCTGTCTTCACCTGCATTCAGCTATCGCTTCAAATATCTGCTGAAAGAAAACATTTTTTCCTCCTATATCTTGTTTTCCTTTTATTTCTCTCTCATGAAATTCTGATACATGACTAGAAGTCTTGGAAACAACAGCATCTTGGAAAGCTATTAGAAACACAGTAACATTGAAAGAGAAAGTCTAACCATTTTCAACAACTTTGTGGATCTCTTCAGCAAATCAAACACCTGAAAAAAAAATCGAAGGAAGAAGAGGAAGCGGGGAGTGGAGCAAGGGGAGGATATGTAGAGGGTGGTAAGAAAGGGAGAGGAACTAGTGGTGCATCTGACTTGATTCCAGAATGTCAAGCCTGGAATCTAAATTTTATCATGTACTTTTTGTGACTTCTAATCACATCTGTAGTGCAGGTCTGGTGATTTATAACATATGATATTTCATACACCTATGCTGCTTAGTCATTACAAAAAGGATTTTGCTTGNATAAGTATTAGCAAGGGCCTCTCTGCACCATCCCTTGGTATAATCAGGTCTTATCACTGTGAGACGAAACAGTCTCTGAACAATGTGCTGTTAATTTCAGACTTTAGTTAGAAGAGGCCCAGCTAAAAAAGTAAAACTACTGAACAGAAAATTGGTTTGTTTTACCTCAAACCAGGACATCCTCTAACATGATTGTATATTTATGCAAGGCAATTGAGTGGTATCCAGATGTTTTCATGACTGTATCTGATACAAAGTGGTCTTGGAGACTCAGAATTCTGCCATAATGAAACATCCCTGGGGTGGTAAAACATCAACAGAAAAACAGCTTTGAAGAAGCATCTCTATAAAAGAAGTCGTGGGTCCTTAGGCAACCAAATGGAGCCTTGGCTCAGCCTCAAGCTGCTGAACTTTCTGCTTTTCCAGTTAATTCCATAAAAACCTTCCAAATTTATTAAAACCCTCAGGCTTCCTCTTTGGTCTTTTTTTTTTTTTGTTGTTGGCTCTTGTGTACCTGCTGTCTTATAGCTTTTCCACCCTTAGTAAAATTAAGATGTCTCAGTATAGCTTTTCTGTTCCTAATAAAGATCACAGGTTTGATTAGGACTGAAGTTGTGTGTGATAACAGGCGGTTGGATACAGATCGAGCAATCCAATGGGATTTCTCTTATAGGTAAGATTGTTTCTTTAGCCTCATGTTTTCGTTTGATAAAGAAACCTGTCCCAAGATGAGGGGAATTCTGAATTTCTACAGACACATGACTTGGCCCTGCCACTGCATGCTCAAATTAAGGAAACAAAAAGGCCATTATACTAGTTGTGTGACTGATGCTCTATTCCTGTTTCCCCAAAAGTGCAAGCATAATGCTTTGCGTTTCCAGAAGTGTTTTTTTCAGAATGGGAAGGAAAACGATATTTGCACTTCTGTAAACTTTCATTTTTTTCTAATTTTTTTTGCAATAAATCTAATGGAAAAATTGCATCATTTCTCTGTTGCAAGACAGCTGTATATAAAATTTTGCCTTACAAAAAGTGAAGTCTGAAGAAATAAGATTGGAAAATGGAACATAATTTCTGTGGCAAAAAATCTGGGGGGTTATTTTCTCTTTTCTGTGTGTGCTGTGTATCTAACTTTCTGGTATGAAAGCTTAATGCTCTGTGAAGAACTCATTACTATCCATCTCACAAGATCACAATGTGTATCACTGCCTAAAATTCAAAAGAAATAGAAATGCATATGTAGAGGAACTTGAGTTATTGGGAAAAGATGCATTTGAAGACTGAAGAACTGAAGTGTATTAGTAGAGTACACACCTGCCCTGACCTTTGAAAAATATCTTTCATTGCTTGTTTTGATTTTATATTCTAAACAACCATAAGTCAACACAAGTAATTTCAACAAGTAGAACTAAAATCTTATGAGGTAAGGCCACAAAGCTAACTTCTAGAAAATGGATCTAAATTTAATTTCATTTCATGTTTGAGGTTTTGAAACATGAAAGTTTCACATTTCCAAGATTTTGTCCATAGCATTAAAATTTTTGATAAAGCGCTAAGATTCTCACATGAACAAATTATTCTTGTTATTTTAAAGTAAAAACCACCAATACAACTTCAAGATTTGATAACAAATAAAATTAAATACTGTTTGTGATTCTGAGCACTAAGTTGAGTATTTAGTTTTGTATTGTCATTGGTAAAGGTAAAAAAGGCATTGAAACAAAATTTATTTGGGCATTTTTTTAAAATATTCCTTGGAGGGTGATTATACTTGTTTCTCCTTAACATCTGCTTTTGTATTTAAAAAGAATATATTAATGTGGGCCACTGTGTTATTGTTAAAATTGCTTGGTTGTGTTCAGTATATGTAGTAAGTAGATTAATCTTTGAAGCAGAATAGCCCTAATACTTTAAATGTTGTAGAAAAAATTAATACTGAATATTTTTTTTTTATTTTATTCAGTGACTTTGGGCTGACTATCTTTCCATAAACTGTTTATAAGAAAGCAACTCTACAATTGGCCTAAGAGATTCATACTTCTGCATTGCTGGTAAAAAAGGTTGTAAGAGATACAGAACAGAATTTTGGCTTTCAGTAGTGCTCAAGGAGGTTAGGAAAAGAAACTGCAGTGCATCTTGTCTGGTGCTCTGTAAATGGCTGTGATTTCTATAGGAAAGGAACTTCAGGAATTCCTGTCCCAGATTCCTGGGACATATAACCAAGAAAGAGGAAATAAACTTGGTTCTGTATATACCGACAGTAAGGAATTTCTGATAATGCTTGATGCTGTCAAGGTGCACGGTGTTTCCCAGGGACTGTCTTGCCAGGGATCCTGAAAGGCAGAAGTGACAGGGGTATGAATGAAAAGCCATTCACATTTATTTCTGTGGTCTTATTTATTTTCAGGGATTTATGCCGACTGTCATCTTCTCCAGACAGAATGTCTTTCTGTTGTAAGAGCGGGATAGTAATGCTTTCTGCTCTATTTTTAGCTGTATTAAATCTCAAGCAATAATCTAAAATGATGAATTTATGGAAATGGTTTTACTTCCAAAGTTTCCTACTCTTCCTTCCTGCTGCCCCTCCTCTCTTCTCTTCCACCTCCTTCCCAACTCCAAAAAAATGGATTGTTTTTACCAAAATGTTTGGTATTAGCATTTTTAGAACCCACTTAATTAGTGTTTGGTGAATTTAGCCAGAGTTCAAGTTACACAATTTTATATGAAGAATTTCTGTGAGATACTTTTCTGTCTGCTATTGCCAATATATGAAATGGTCCCAAATGTCTCATTCCTTTTGCTCTCTTCTCCAAATTGTTCCACATAACATATGCAGAACCAAAGTTTCTCTCATTGTTTTCTGGGTGGATAGTCAGCACTTTATCACATCAGAAGTGGGTAAGGCACTAGAGCATGTGAAAATCATTTCAAGGAAGGATGCCATTCTGTTCAGTGGTTTGTCTAAATTATAGATGAAATTTTCCCTTCAATAGATAGAGGTATGGCTCCAAAAAATTGTGCTATATTTTTTTTCCTCTTCTCCCTCCAACAGTAATGATTTTATATTTATAATTTTCTGCCTGAGATAAAGAAACTCTTTACTGAAATACCTGAAAAGTGTGTTTTGGTATTGTCAAGCCCTGTAATTTTAGCAGGATAAAAAGTCATATTGATTAATCCCCCGGTACTCAAGGACAGGGAGTACTTGTGCAGCAAAGGGCACTTTGCACGTATCGAAACTGTACACTCTGTGTTACTGTGTCCCTTGCAATAAAATCAAGAGTCCCACAACAGGAAAAAAAATCTAAAATCAAAATGGAAGTAAGCAGTGCTAGTCAAATGGACACTGCTGCAGAGGTGCTATGCTTTAGCTTAAGTAACACCAGTGATAATACAAGAGCAAGTATCATATATTAAGCAACATCAAGTGCTTTTGGAATTCTACTACATCTCTTTGAAAGGATGCTAATGAAAACAAAGCAACTAGGTTAATTATAATTAACCTTAATTTATCAGAGGTTCTCACAACAGTGAGATACAGAGATTGCTAGATAGGAAACAGGCAGCATTTCTTGGGGTAGAAATCTTAATTTATAATTGTTTTCTCTCTTTAAAGCATCAGCGTGTGCATATAATCAAATAATAGCCACCCAAAAGGGAAAAGGCAGAATAAGGGAAGGGAAGTGGGCAGAGTATGCACATGGCATCTCTATGATGACAATGATGGAGAGCATATGATGGAGTAGGTAACAAAGAAACCCCATGCCTGTGAATACATCATTCCTTCTCCAGGCCCATGGTGGGCTGAGAGGCAGAATGACAGGCAGTGTGTCCTGAATCACCCTCATAACATGGCAAACTACTATGTAGGAATGAAAATTTCTTAGCAATTCTGTTTTTGTAAACACCACAAGCAAAGATGTGTTGAGTTGCTTTCCAAGGAAATTGCATGACATTCTAGTCTAAGCAGCACAGAAAATGTTTGTGAAAGTATACTAAATGCTGAGGATTGTACATCTGTGTCAAAACCAAAATTGCTTGCATTATGGAGAGAGAAGCATGACACAATTGTTAATAGTGTTGAGAGGCAAGAAAATTGGAAAACTAGGACACTCTGCTCAAGGTGCGAAAATGACATAAGTATAAACACCATCCATTGCTTGTAAAGTGAATGTAACTGCTTTCTTGTCACTTTGCTAATTGCTTTAGAGGAGCC
>VZTM01010511.1:147474-161133 GCA_013400555.1 Jacana jacana | reverse complement strand
AAAAAAGTAAAAGGAAAGAGTAGGAGAAACTGATAGATCATGAAGACCTTGTCCGTGGATGTATTTTTATTAGAACATTTTGACTAAGCAGGATTCTGAACACTTATTTATCAAAATGAGGTAAGGATGGCTATTTGGAACATAGGGAAGAAAGGGAGGTTTAATAATTGTCAAAGTAAAGGAAAATGTAATTCGTTCTATGTGACAGTATATCTAGTCTTCTATGCATGCAAATCTATATTTTGTTTTACTTGAGCACTGCAAGTGCCTTGAACCTTTGAGACAAATTAATAAATAATGGTAATAGTCATTAAAATGAACAACGCATGTTGTATAACTGAAGAGAAATATATATTAACAGAATACACATTCAGGAAAAAACCCAAATCCCAAGACCTTGACGACTGCCCCATAATTGAAAAATTATCTGCAAACACTTTTATTTTTATTTTTTGCTTGAGTTTGTTCTTACTGCCCTGGTGCCCTTTTAAAGTTCAATTTGTTTAAATATTGGAGCAAGTCAGGTGTTTTCTATATCTAATTGTCTTTTGTAAACCACTAATTAATTATGTGTACTTGAAATCGTTGATGGCACTGAGGGCAAAAGAATACCCTGTGATATAGGGAAAATCAGGAAAAATTTTTACACAAAAAGCGTTATTGAGCATTGGAACGGGCTGCCCATGGAAGTGGTTGAGGCACCATTCCCAGAGGTATTTCAAAATGGGTAGACATAGTGCTTAGAGACATGGTTTAGTGATGGCTTTTATACAAGTTAGGTTGGTGGTTGGAATTGACAGCCAAATTAAGCAACGTTTGGCCTACTTGCCTTCTACTTGCTGGAGCATTTGAACAGCTATCTGTTGAATGAATAAAAAACATGTATTCAGCAAAGCAGACTTTGTGGAAGTCTTCCCAAGTGAGTTACAAAGTGAGTCATGGAGTATTTGACAATGGTAATTTTTATATGCAAATAGTATAATTGAGTTAATAGTACAACTGAGGTGCATGTGGTGTTTACTGTTATAATTTACCAACAATCCTCGGAATTGTGGTGTCAGTCAGTTGCTCTTTCTGTATTCTTGAAGCTTATACCTGAACTGCAAGGTGTACAGTAAAGAAGTTAAGCATTTTTCTTAGTTTTATTGCAAGGTTCAACATTTTAAGAGAAAGTTTCTGCCTCAGTAATAAAGTCCTGGTTCTTGTTGGTATTTGTGTGGTCCTCTAGTTGCTGACTTGCCTAATGAAGCCTGCTGTGCTTTTTGAATATCAGCTTTAGTACCCCGAAGTATTTTCATAAATACAATTATTGAAGTCAACCTGGAAGAAAGAGCATGAATATCTTTTGCTCTGGGTTTGAATACAAATCTCATGGCTCAGGTCTGTTGTAAATGATGGGGCAGAGATGCCCGTTGTGGTGTGTCATGTCGTGCACACACAAAACATGCCCTTATTTTTCCTCAGAACAAACTGCTTTGCTCGGGTCCTGCTTAAACTGAAGTAAACACTTGACTATAATAGGATTTAAACATGTGATTAAGCACTTTGAACTGAGTCTTAAAAAACCAGCAGCTGTACCTGATCTCAGATACTTCTAGTCAGTCTGCTGCCTGCTTGCCCTCAGCGTCTGCTGCAAGAGATAATGAATGTTATTAAAAGAAAGCTTTGGAGACAAAAATCAACACTTTAGAGAATGAATGTGACACTGTTGGTCTTTTGCCTAGCACATCTAAAGGGCAGAAAGGGAAAGTTTAACATGAAAGATGAACAAAGAGGGCTGAGAACTGTTCTGAAGAGTTTCGTCGTGTACACTCAGGATCTGGTATCTCAAATGTCTTATCAGAGTCTGTTATCAAGGCAGCTCAGTCTATCTAGGAAATGTAGAGGCATTGAAGGTGTTTGCCCTTTTTAGGAGGGCTGATGAAGAGAAAAGGTTAGAAAACTCTCAGGAGTTGAATGTGAGGATAAATGGCTACTGCCTAAAGGAAAACGTGAATATCCCTATGGATTGTTTAAACCAGGCTGCTTCCAATAGCGTTTACCCAGGACAAGAGTTGATTCAACAGACAGTTACTCACAAGAGTTTGTTGGTTTTTTTTTTTCAAATTACTCTTGTTAGAACAACTTTTTTTTTCTTTTAAAGGAAAAAGTAACACTTTTAAATGTAAAAAGATCATAAAGTAGGTTTAGAAATTTTAAAATGCAAAATCTCCAGAAATATTCCACATTAAAGCCGAGACTTTGAAAGATAGTTAAGAGGTTTAGGCCCAATTTGGATTATCTTTCCAAGTGGAATATTCTTAGGCCTCTTTGAAAACCATGAAACTTTCCTTTCTCTTACATTACATTGATGTGCAAAAAAGGCTAAGCTGCAACTTGAATAAAATAATTGCTGTTAAATAAGATCCTTATTAACTATGAGGTTTCATAACTGTCTTGCTAAAATTTTAGTCTAGCAGTGCTGCCCTATATACGTTACGCACTTCATCTATTTGTTGCTATTAATTTTAATTACTATATTTGTCCTTTAATTTTGTGAATGGAGAGAGAGAGATACGTTTTCTAATAGCTTGAATAAATCAGTGTAAACTAATATTTGAGATATTAAGTACAGATCTAGCATAATTTATACTTAAAGAGTGCATTTATCTCATTATTTCACATAAAAATAATGTAAATACTAAAATAAAGCAAAAAATTGTGGTTTTGAAACCAAAATTAAAGTTTCACTGTTTTGTATTAGCATGTTCAAAATTAGTGAAAACATGTAAAAAGAAAAGTCTGCTACCATCATTTAGGAAGTTCAATAATAACCTCTATCATCAGTCTTGAATATTCCACGTGCATAGCAAAAGAATCACTAGACAGTGTTTCTCTCTGGAAATAAGCTGGAAACTGAAATAACTTCAGAAAAGGCAGGGAAACACCAAAATCTTTGTTTCTAAGAAGAAGGGGGTAGACATCAAAGAGCCAGAAAGACATAAATAGAGGATAGGCTGTGGAGGACATTTACCAATGTTTTCACAGTAGGCGGGATGCTAGAAACATGCACACATTGAAGAAACAAGTGAGCTCCCTGCACCCAATCTAAGCTATGGAGAACCTTACCTTCGATATTCCTCTTCACCTTGGATGCCTGAGCATCCAGAAAGGCTGACTGGTTTGACGTTTGCCCTGGGACTT
The DNA here is from genome assembly GCA_013400555.1 of Jacana jacana. Taxonomy (NCBI): domain Eukaryota; kingdom Metazoa; phylum Chordata; class Aves; order Charadriiformes; family Jacanidae; genus Jacana; species Jacana jacana. The sequence continues at coordinate 157,950 of VZTM01010511.1, read as the reverse complement.
CCCTAGGCAATGGTCAAACATCAGGCAAGAACTGAACTAGTTCATCAATGTAACTCTAGAGAGCACTGCAGTGCTGAAAATCTAAAATGGGACATAAATTTGAGGTTCTGGCAGTTCAGAGTTATTTAAGATTCCATGGATCTTTAAACAAGAATCGTAGTCATTAAAATGACAAAATAAAATTCTAAACTGAGTAATAACATTTTGCTACTTTGCATTTCACTGTTCACTCAAAATAATGTACTGTGATGTTTATTATAACAATATACCGCTTTTAAATTTTTCTCCTTTTTTTTTGTCTCAACAGCTCTGTACTTGCACTGACAATAAGGAAGAGTGGGGGATGAGAAGTGCTCAAATTTCAAAGTTGCTCAACGGATTTGATTGTTCAGCTGTCTTCAGTTTTATTTTTGGAGGTCCGTAAGGTGTTATTTTTACTAATCTGGAAATATACAATATTTGAGTGCACACTACTACTGAAATTCAAGGTAAAATATCATACATTAGAGATGCAATTTCTAACATTTATTATAAGTAATACCATACCCAGGCAGGCACATTTATCCACAAATATGATGACAAAAATTAAAGAGAAAAATTAGCAAATGCCACTGCCCATATTTTCTGAAACAATCCAATACATAATTCTTTGACTTGACTGTTTTTTACACCTGAATTTAGATATCTATCTATACTTGCTTGTCTTCAGGGATCATTGATCACTTGATTCTATATATACTCTGTTTCTTGTGAATTTAGCATCTAAATAGACTCCAAGTTCTTCGAGGCACAAAGTCTTTCATAGTCCCTTAGGTCAGATGATGACCAGAGTGACTTAGTGACCTGTAACATTCTTTTTATTTATTTATCTTTCAGCATTGCACCTTGCTATTTTGAATCTTAAGGAAGGAAAATTAAAAACGAAAAAACACTGTTACTCAGATGTTTCTTAAACTGGAAATTAAATGTGCGTGTAAGTGTAGACACACACATACACTCGATGACCAGGTTTTACTGGAGCGGTTGAGCATTTCAATAGCTAGCAAAGCTCTCGGGATGTGGAGTTGCCTCCTATTCATTGCTGCCTCTCTTCTTCCTGTAAGAGCCTTACTGTGGAGATCAACACCTATCCTAATGCCATAATGACGTACAGTGCTGTCCTTTGATTGTAACAGCAGTAGGGCAGAGGTCCAAAATGGCAGTCTGTGGTGTTACAAGAGTGTAGGGACTTGGTGCAGAAGTATTTTTATATTTGGGCAAGCCCTGCTAACTCGGACAGACCCTTTTGGGCTGCTCCTCTGTTGTTCTGGACTGTTGGCATCTTGGGTGGTTGACAACTGCCTTCAGGAGAGATGCCCTTTTGCTTCTTGGTGTGTTTTTGCCCTATTCACTGGTGGAGAAGATTTATGCTGTAAAATTAAAAGCTTTCCTGCCAACAGCATTAAAGGGAAAGGTGTCTGCTAGGGTTGCTCTCTGTTTTGAAAGAAAAACTCAACTTATTGTCACAGACTGATATCACCAAGGTAAAGATGAGTCTGGGGAATCCAGATAAATCTGTTCAATCCTAACCAGATTTTCAGCTCAGGCTATGGGGATATAAACTGTCAAATGCAATGGATCAGACCTGTCACTTGTTCCATCAAAACCAAAAATAAAACACATTTTTTTTTCCACAATCTTTAGTTTCAAGCTGTTCCTTATAGTGTCAAGAAAAATCAGGAAGGAAAGGTTTTACTATAATGCATTTAAGGTGCAACTGATTCAGTAATCAACGTGTTACTGAATTACAACGTTCTTTCCATGAAACAAACAAAAAATAATGAGCTTCTTAAAAATTGTATCCCTTGAAAGAAAGTAATGAAAAATTGATTAGTGTAGCAATGAGATTAAAGAGAGCCCAAAATGTTACAGTTTCAAATAAGTTTTTAGACTGTCCAGTCATCACAAAATAAAAGACAAATATAAACACGGTCTCAGTTTACAACAGCAGTCCTTTGATGGCCAGCAGATCATGAAAACCTACAGGGTCCAAGGAGTTACTTGCAATCAGTCTTAAAATCAAGCACTTTCCATGAAGCTCTCTGGTGGAATAATGTATAGATGTGAATATAAATACATAATTCAGCTGTTTTCACTTTTCCAGAGGGCCATGAATACCAGCTGTGGCAGGTGCTAAACCTACTGTTAGCTGTAGTATTTTCTGCTGGCCCATTAGATTCAGTTCTCTGATCACCATAGTATCCTAATGCCTCTCAGTAAATCAGAAATAATCCCATAGATCTAGTTGCATATTCTGGTTAATAGAAGAAATTGCAATGTTATTTCATAGACTACCTTATATTTTGAGAGCAACAGATGTCATCTCCTTGGACTTGTCCAAAGTGTTTGTCACTGTCCAGCATGACATCCTGGTCTCTAAACTGGAGAGATGAGGACTTGATGAATGGACCACTCAGTGGATAAGGTAGTCGCTAGATGGCCGCACTCAGAGTTGCAGTCAATGGCTCAATGTCCAAGTGGAAGCTGGTGACTGGTGTTCCTCAGGTGTCAGTACTGGGACCAGCGCTGCTCAACATTTATGTTGAAGAAATGGGCAGTGGGATAGAGTGTACTCTCAGCAAGTTTGCCAATAACACCACGCTGTGTAGCAAGGTTGACATGCTGGAGGGAAGGGATGCAATCCAGACGGACCTGGACAGGTGAGCTTGTGCAAATCTCATAAAGTTCAACCAAGCCAAATACAAGGTCCTACATCTGGATTATGGTAATCCCAAACACAAATACGAGTTGGGTGGGTGGAGAATGGCTGGAGGGCAGCACTGAGGAAAAGGATTTTTGGGGGTGTTGTGGTGGATGAGAAGCTCAACATGGGCCAGCAGTGCACACTGGCAGCCCAGAGAGGCCGCTGCTGGCAGTGGGGCCAGCAGGTTGAGGGAAGTGATTCTGCCCTTCTACCCTGCTCTGGTGAGACCCCACCTGGGGTACTGCCTGCATCTTTAGAGTCTTCAGCACAGGAAGGACATGGACTTGTTGGAAAGAGTCTAGCAGAGGGCCACGAAGATGATCAGAGGGCTGGATCAGCTCTCCATAAAGACAGGCTGAGGGAGTTGGGGTTGTTCAGCCTGGAGAAGAGAAGGCTTTGGGGAGACCTTATAACACCCTTCCAATACCTAAAGAAGGCCAACAGGAGAGATGGGGAGGGACCCTTTATCAGGGAGTGTAGCAATAGGATGAGGGGTTACAATTTTAAGATGAAAGTGGGAAGATTTATATTAGATATTGGGAAGAAATTCTTTACTGTGAGGGTGGTGAGACACTGGCCGAGGTTGCCCTGGGGAGTTTTGGATGCCCCTTCCCTGGAAGTGTTCAAGGTCAGGCTGGATAGGGCTTTGAGCAACCTGCTCTAGTGAGAGGTATCCCTTGCCCATGTCAGGAGAGTTGGAACTAGATGATTTTAACATTCCCTTCCAAGTCTAACCATTCTAAGGTTCTATTTTACATGTATAGGGGAAAAAATGCTTATGAAAATAATATTTAAACAATGTATGATTTTTTATTACTAGTTTTGATTGCAGATTCTTAATTGAGAAACCTTTCTTTTTCTTTTTTTATGAAGAGATTTGCAGGGAGAATATGATAAGGTGTTTTTTTAAAGAAAATGAGGTCTTCCTTTATTTAGGTTGAAGGTATTTTCTTTCCTTTCCTTTTTCCAATGTCAAAAAGAAAAGAGCAGAAAAAGTCTGCCGAAGGACAGAAAGAAAAGACTAGAGGAAAAAAACCTCAATTACCTTTAAATGCAGAATTTTACTTTTGAGAACTTCTTGTATATTCACTTTGGAAACTGTAGGGTAGTAAGTTTAGATTCTCTACAAAAACCAGAGTAAGGTGGGTGTTATTGTAAATGCAACTGAGTTCTGAGTATATCAGTAGACAATTTGACTGGTCCAAGCTGAAGCATAAACATGGATAAATTGAACAAATGGGTCATTGCAGCAATTTATATCACAGTCTTTTTGCTTGTTAAAAGTAATGGGGTTATTTACCTCTGCCATAGCTCTTTGAGTCTGTGCTAGCTTTTGCCAAGTGCTTTGGTCTTGCGGACAAAAACAAGTGTCCGCAGCCAGGAAGGCATTGCCGAGCATCAAACACCATGGTCCCTGCTCCATCTGCCTCCTTTGAATAGATAGTGGGACCAGTGAACCTAGGGTAGCTCACAATGAGAATGACAGCAGGTTGTCAGAAAATGCAGATTACCTGAATATTGTATGCAAATTTAGCTAGCTCCTGTTTACTGATAGCTAAAATATTGCATATTTCATCACAGAAATATCACCCCCCTCCCCAACATCGTATTAAAACATATGCACAAGCATATATATATGTGAGGTAAGAGGCTGTAATACATTGGGCATCTGCAGAAAACTGGTTCAGAAGAAAAGATTGAGCTTCAGGATTTGTACCTAGCCTTTGTGAGCCTTCATGTCTGATGAACTCACATTAGGTTTTGAAATTTAACAAATCTCTTCACAAAATTAAATTATGCTTTTATAATTAGTATTCTAGCAAGGAGCAAAAGCAACTAAAATAATTCATTTCCAGCATTTCATCAAGAGAGATTTTTTCTTCATTGAATTTTTATCTAAGCTAAGGAGCTTTATTTTTTAACTGACTCAGTGCTCTGGTTTTACTGTGCAGATAAAGGAGTTTGGTTTGTGCAGGGAGCAAAAGCATTATTCATTTTATTTTAGAGGTAATTCTAAAATATGGACTGTATATTAATACAGTCTATTCAATCTAAATGACACATAAAGCAGGCTTATCTTGACTTAGCTTTTAAATGGTATAATATTATGTGCATGCCTTCTTCAATGTCATAATATTAGTAGCAGACTGTAATCGGTTTCTTTACATCATCTGATGTATTTTCCTGGTCCCTGTCTGTCTGTCCCCCCCTGCCCCTTCTGTAATTCATTGCATTATGTTAAATAGTGTATGCTGACATTTTGTCCCCGCTTCTTTTATGCACTATTTCTCACTGTTGGAAGTTTATATGGTCAGTTTCTAGACAATTTTATTTCTCATGTTCTAAATGTGGATTGGTCCTGGAAGCGTGTGAAGCTAAAACTGCTAAATTTTTGGACTAGAATTTTTATTTTAAATCCAAGTAGGTTAGGACTGATTGTAATCCATGGAGATGCTCACCTAAAACATTTAGATTCAAGGCAAACTAGATTTGTCTGAATTGAAAATGAGCAGAAGGGTTTTGCAGAGGTTTGTAAAACCTGCAGATTTCAGTATTTTTTCATGTGGTAGTATATAGTGTTTGTAGATCTTTAGGCAATTCATTGAATACTATAAAAAAAAAAGACTTTCATCATCCTATTTACTGATCTAATTAAAATTAAAATTGCAGTGAGATATCTCAGGATTCCATAGAAATGCTAAAAATAAAATCAAAACTGTCAGGGAAATTGAGAACAGTCATTGTGTGTTCCTGCGACTACAGAAATGATGTACTGTATGAGATCACTAGTCAACAGACTAATAAACTTCACATACTTCCTTATTAACCCTGGAGTTACATTAGAATATGTAATATATCTTGAGATATGTAGGGCATGTTTAATTGCACTCACTCACACCTTTTAATAAGAAGAAACTTCTTAGCCGTCCATTTTTATTTGTTATCAAAGTGGTAGGACTACTGAATTAATGGAGGTTAATAATAAATCCCTAATGCCTTAGTCAAACTTTCCCAGTCCTGAAGATGAAGAATTAATTTAAGTTGTGTTTGCTATAGATACAGATAAACTCTATAAAGGGCACATTTTCATATTCCTACCTATGAATAAATTATTTTAAAGAGAACAAATGATTTAGACTGTTATCTCTGCTGGGCATTTGGGATCATGTGGGGCATAATGAGCTCTTTCTCATGCAAACTGTATACCGAGGCATCGCAGTGAGAAGACACAGCAAGTATTTAGGATGCAATTTCTTATGTGCTAGAAAAGGGATGCTGTTACTCTGAGTGCTCCTATATCCGCATATAAGGTTCACTAAACAGCTTTATAATGAACATGGGACCACTGTCAAAAATTATTTTAGGCCGAAGCTTTAATTTCCTGTTGGTACATTTCTATCAGCAAGGTTGAATGCTAGTTGAATTGATAGATAGTTTTGTTTGGATAAATGGCTACTTAAAAAATAATTTAATCAAACATACTATACAAGACAATTCAAACTTTAGTGTGTGTGAAATGTACTTTTGGGTTGCAGTCTAATATCTCCCTGACAACAGAGGGAGTGTTTTGTGGTATAGCATCATATTTTTATGATGAAACACATAAAGGTCTCATACCAGGTCAGAAGAAAGACCGATGTGGTCTAATTTTCATGTTTACCAGTGCACAGACTCAAACCATTCAGGGAAAAATAAAAGAGGGAATGTAAAAAGCAATCTTTTCCCCTTGTACAGTCCTTTGCTGTTTCTTTCTAGTCTCTTCCCTCCCACCTGCCGTGGGGCAGCAAAAAGCAGTTCAGGGACTTTCCTGCACAGAAGATCTACCTGAGCGAACTCCTCCAATAGCCTCTAGCACACCCAACTTCATGGACTTACTCTTTTCAATACCCCTTGGTCATCTAAATCCCCACAAAACCAAGTTAACAGTGGGCTCTTGCAGGTGTGTGTTGGGTGACATATTGCCTTTTGACTTTGTTAAGCACAGCTTCATAACATGCCACCTTATTCCTGTGTGGAGAAAGACAGGGAAGTGTTGGGTTTTGCTGTCGGTGGAGGGACACTGTTTATCTCTGTTATCATTCCATGTCTTCATCTACCAGGCATCATTTCATGCCAAGCTGCATGGTGTGGTGGTGACTGGGAGGCTGGCTGTGCCTGGGAAGAGCCTGAGCGTGGCTGTCAGCCCCCACTGGTCCCCCAGCCACCCACACAAGTGTAAAAGTGCTGAGCTGCATTGGGAGTCCTTGTTCTTGCTTCTGTGCATCTGTGGATGGGCTCGGACCCAGTAAGTTGGAAACTGAGTGTTTCTGCTGTTAATTCTGAGGGATGACCATAAGTTTTGTCAGGCCCTGTGGATAAAGAGCATGTTCCTATAAATCCTAAGACAAGAAAATTGCTTCTTTTTTAGGGCGTGTGACTGGTAACATTTATATGAGCTTGACAAGAGAGTTAGTGATAAATATGTGATATCTGATTTATCATAGCAATAATTTTATTAATATTTTAGTTTGGTTCTTCAGAAATATGGTGGTACCCCAAACCTCATTTCTTGTGTTCTGCTCTTCCCTTTCCTACAGTTTCACCCCACTTCCACCCAGCTCCAAAATCATCTCTCTCTTAAACCTGAACAGAAACCACTTGAAAGGCAGCTTTTTGTGACATCTCTGCATGCTGTTGAACAGAGTTGTAGAGGATGGGAGGCATATTGCTCTACCTGTAGCTACCAGTGTTTAAACTGAGTGCAGATGCCCAACAACTTGGGTGCAATGAACGGGGAGGGAATCCCAAAATGTTATCAAGATGAATGACAGCTCAGAACAACTTATTTTATGGCATTTGTTCTGAACAAATCCACACCGACATTGTGGTGAAGATGCACCTGAATAGCCAGCCACAGCAGAAGCTGTAGAATGGAAGAGGACACACAGCTGGGCTTGGAGCTCTGCCCATTTGACTCTGTACCAAACCACATGCTGTTTGAGCTGAAGGACCCCCTTAACATACAAATGCTGCTCTGTCACTGTTTGTGCTCCCAGTTGTTTCAGCTTCACCCTATGGTAATGGAGTAGAGCAAACCAGTAACGGACAATTACGGGATGTTATTTAGGTCAGCACAAAGAACTGCAAAATTACATAGCTAGGAAATATCCTGTTTGGTTACAAGGTGGTAAATACAGTGCTGGTAGCTTCTGGTTGTTGAGTTTGATCTAAGTACATTAATGTCACTCCTATTAATTTTCCTTGTTTCTAGAAGACAAAGGTGATATTAGCATTTAAATGAAAAAATATTTGTTTTCATGATTCATTATTATTTACTGTTCTATGGAGCCATTTAAAACTACTCATTTGTTTTTCCTCATTTGGTCTGTAATTTTCTGAGCCAACTTTTCCCTTATTCCACACCGCTTGCCCTTTAGACACCGACATTAACCTCAAACGTGGAGTCTTGTCAAAAACACTTTCCAAAGAGGACATAACTTTGTCATTTCATTAGAAAATGTGGAACTGTGTTCTGAAACATTTCTTCATTTAATCTTCAAGGTTATCATCACATTTCATCCTTAGGCATCCATTTGATTGCCGGTTGGAATCCCCAATGATGTGGTCCTGACATGAAATGAACTTTCTGTTGCCTGGCTCAGCATTGAGTTCGGGCAGCATTCACGCTCTGCTCAAACTTTGTATAATACCTAATTTATAGGTTGTGTAGCTTTGCAGAAAGGGTGACAAAAATGAAAATAAAAGCACCTCCAAGCAAAGATATTATAACATTACATGACAATTATCATCTTAACATTAGAAGAATCATTACCGCCTCCGCTTTGCTGAAAAATAGGAAATGTGATTCTTTGTTGTTGTTGTAATTCGCTCCCCTGTAACAAGCACTCTATTTTGAAAAGATTCTAGTCAGCTTTTGATACAGAGCCTAATGTTTCCTAGTCAAAACATAAAGATGCACCTGTTCTATGTTTGGACTTAAATACGAAGCTCAGCTTGATATATTGCTTCAAACATGACAAGGAATTAAAATACAGAAAGCTTGAGGTGCACAAAAGCTGTAGAATGAGATATTTAAGAATAAAAATATAATAAATTGGTATAACATATGTAGCTAGTTATCCCTAAAACTGTATACACTTGAATAATGCACAGAATGCACGAGACATCTTTGCAAATCTATATGATGCTGTAAATAAGACATGCCACACATTTTGGCTATATTTCCCTTGTACAGAATCTGATGATTAGATGTTAAATTATATAAAAGGTTATATCAGGTTACATAATCATTTGCACCACAAAATAATTCTACACCACAAAATGCATTTCAAAGTTCTTTTTTTGAACAATGTAGATTAGAGGATCAGGGCTGCTCAGTGAGTCCCAGTCATCCTGTGCAACACATTCCACATCAAAAACAGGTTGGGGAGTCTTGTGTGGTTTTTTTTTCTTTTCGGCTTCGCTTTGAACAGTTGAGGTGAAAACCTGGTCCTTTTGAAGTCATCATCAGGAGTTAATCCAGCATGAAAATTGAGTCTACAAAGATTGGATCCCAACAGACTAGGGATTTGTGTCTCCCTCACAAGCCAGATTCTTCAGCTTTTGTAAGTTGGGCATAACAACATTGTTCTCTCTTTCTCTCTTTCTCTTTCTCTCTCTCTTTCTCTCTCTCTCTCTTTCTTCCTTTCTCTCTCTTTCTCTCTTTCTCTCTCTTTCTCTCTCTCTCTCTTTCTTCCTTTCTCTCTCTTTTTCTCTTTCTCTCTCTTTCTCTCCAAGGAACGTGTCCCAGGTGGGTTGGTATGAGACAATGTAGAAGAACACATCTGATGCCTCCTGGTGGGGAGGAGATCATAAGGATTTTTCTACAAAATATTTGAATACTTTATCAAATTATTCAGTTTCTATACTAAGAAGAGGGCATCAATCCTTTATAACATTAAGGATTTAAAAGTTTTCTCTGGGAAGCATATGCCTTCAACTGCTGGGTGTTTTCTTTGATATATTCTTCTAGTGTGTTCTACTGTGTTTGCAGAATGCATAGAAGAGTTAATATGTTTTGCTGTTTATGGTCCCTGTTTTCCTTGTCTGAGCACAATGACTAATGATCTCTAAAGAAAACTAAATCTTAAAAGGAAAGCAAGTACATTTAAAAGGGATATATATACCACGAGAAGAACATCAAATTTATCACAAGCTCCTAATTATGATGAATGACAGAATGTTATTAAACCGTGCTTGTCAGCATGAGTTTGCTTGTTATTATAAAGTTTTAATGTAATATCAGTTTGGTGAATGATCATCTGGTATTTTCATTGTTCAAAGTGTGCTATCCACAAGCAGAAACATTTCATTTAGATTCACGCTTGCAAGATACAATTAGATAGCCAGATGGCCCGGTGTAAGTGCATGCTATCATGTTGTGGTTGTAGGAGAGAATGGCCTCGGGTTTATTCTTTGTAGTATATGAAACAAGTTGGAGCAAACCAATGGCTTCTTTTTGAAAAGGATTAATTAAACTAGACTTCCAATTGTGCTTTAGGGGTGGTAGGTTTTAAATACCATAGAAGTAGAAGGTGAGGTTTGGCTACAAAGCCTGGGTTCTGGTAGTTGTGGGTTTATCTTTTGCTGATAGTAATCACAGTTAATGGAGATTTGCATGCACCTCAGAGAATATTATGCATAAGAAGGGAAAGGAACTAGCTCACTCAATGCAGAAGTGTTTGTTCTATGGG
>VZTM01010511.1:109712-147022 GCA_013400555.1 Jacana jacana | reverse complement strand
ATTGTAGCAGAAAACTTTTGTGCAAGCTGATCTTTTGGATTCCTGGTGAGGACAAGGTAAAACCCACTCCCAAACCAGCCAACTTTCCTGAACAGTCAATAAGAGAAAATAAATATCAGCCAAAAATTCCATCCCCGCCCCCCACTTTGATGCAGTGTACATTATAACAACCCAAATGCTCAGCCACTGTAATTCCAAAATGAAAATTATCAGAGTGAATAAGGATTCAGGCAGAGGAAAGAAGGGAAAGGTAAAAGAGATGAAACTATATCTCACTTGTAGAAGATGCAAAAAAACCTTCTGTGGAGAATAGCAATGATCTCGCAGAGTTACTGGCAGTTTGGGCAAACAGCCAAGGAGAACCCAAATCTGTGAAAGTTCAGTGAGTTAAGAAAGATGGTGAAAAATAGAGGAAGAGGAAACTGTTACCAGAACAAAAAGTTTGGAATTTTTGCTTTCTTTCTAGTCAGTGGGGTTTTGTTTTGCTCCCCAGCTAGCTAACAGATTGTCCCTACTTCTGAAGCTGTGGTGGAAAGGCACATCAGCACAACCATAAATGCAGAATTTTCTTTGATTGGAGAATCCTGTCATATCATGAAAAATATTTTTTTTTCAATTAAAAATACCTCAAACTTTTAATAAGGTTGTGGTTATGGAAATAGCCTCACAAAAGTAAATTTGGACCAAAAGTGATGAGAAATTTACTGCACAGAGATCTTATTCTCACTAAAGATGCACTTGATATTGTCAGTCTGGAACCATCTGTGCTTGTTTCATATTGAAACAAGCTCTTTCCCTCTCTTATTTTTGCCATGTGTGTTTTAATTATTATAGTGAATATTAAATTTGTCTGTTCATTGTCTTCTCTTGTGGTTTATTTTCTCTGCAATTTCATCTGATTATTGCTGTTTCATTTCTGTTTCTCATGATGCCAGGTACCTACTAGCTTTTAATATTTATTTCTAAAGTGAAACCGTCAATGTATTTATAAGCTTTACCTTACTGAATAAATTTTGCCCAATAAAAATATATTTCCTTATGGGAGGTAGCATCAACAGTGACAATATTGCTAGGAAATTTTCCATGGGTTTTTTGGTGGTTTTTTTTTTTTTTCTGCACCAAACACTATATATTTTTCTGTTCTACAAAGCCTTCTTATAAAATGGATTCATGTCTGTTTATAAGCCTACTTTACATAATAATATAATTTTCCAGTACCACTAGCTGGATAACATTCCAAATACAAGTATAACTGCATCACCAAAAAAACAAAGGAAAGCAACCTTCGTTTCACAAAATTTAATATGAGCCTTCTCATGCATCCATATTACATTTGTTCATAGAAAAGAAGCCTGCTGCCTAACTGCTCCCCCTAACCAACCAAACTCACAAAGCTTCTATGCAAAAGACAGAATCTGGGATTATTGGAAATGTAGCTGACTTTCTATGTGTCATGTTTTCTTTGATAAACATTGTATTTTCTTTTTAGCACTATAATAATACGGAAAACATTTACCATTCTCTTGCTAAGAATTTGTTTGAATAGAACATTACTTCTGATAAAGATTATGGGATTTTCAGAAAAGTAAAGCCAGAAAAGCTTGTGAAAAAAAGGTTATTTTTACAGATAGAAGCAACCTTAAATGCACAGCAAAAATCCATGTTCCTCCACATGTTTTACAAACTAATCTTAGTCTAAATTTATTATAGTGAAGTTTATTTATAAAGTAGAGACCACACAGGCTATATTTATGTAATACTTGGCTATTATTTATTTTGTAATGTAAGATACTTTAGACGATTTGTTTTAATTTATTATCATGTACAAAATAGTGCTTGTTGTAACAAGAATGGTAAAATACTCTCCAATCAATTCAAACTCTAGAGCAAGCTGACTTAGCTAAATATTTTATGCCTTGACAAAACTTACATTTCAGGAGTTTTGAGCACTAATAAACTAAGGCTTTAAATGCTCAATTTAAGAGGTAGCTGATATCTAAAAATATTTAGTAGCATGAGAAACAACTACAGCACAGTCACAGAAAGGAGGAACATACAGCAGCATGTATGTAAATTATTTCTTGTCTTGCAGGTCCCCAATGCCTCTGTTTTTCCCATTTTCCCACATGGAAATCTGTTTTTGTTTGAAGATAAATGGTACTATGACTTCTATGACTTTTTTTTTTTTTTCCCCTCCTCCATTAGTCGTCTCCTCAAGCAGCTCTTATGAATAGAAAAGCCAAGATTTGGCCACCAGAGAGATTTAGGAAGATGTTGTGAGGGCAGTGTACGTGTGCTAGCAAATTTCTATTAAATCCCTATCAGTTTACTCTCTCTTTTCAGTCTTATGCCCTAAGCGTTCTAAAGACCTTTCTTCATAAGTCCACCATAAAGCTACGAAGACCCTTTCTTACTAGGAAAATAGGACAAGGTTAACTTTGCTCTTCTTCTGTTCACCTTAGTTGTCTTTGCCTGTTTAATGCAAGAGATCAGTGAAGTAAAGTGAAATGGTAAGTACTACTTAGACCCTACAAATGTCTAAAGCCTTGGTAAGCACCTCTCCCTCCTTCCTTTAAATCACTGATTTTATGAATGGACGTGACAGATGAGGTTTCTAAGGGGCAAGAGGAAAATGTTCATCTTCTTCACAGACCTTAGAGGCACATCTATGAAAACTGTGTTTCTGCCTATGTTTTCTAGTAAAAGAGCGTGCCGCTGAGGAGCAAGGGAAAATGATTTTTAGACCAGACTACCAAGCATGGTGAAAAACTTGAAACAAACTCCTCACTGCTGCTGTAATACCTTGTTATGCATGGGAATAAAGAGTAACAAAAAGCCCTCCTCAGAAGCACTCAAATTTTGCTTTATTATTTTAAAACATTTTCCATTTTTGTTCCTAAATAGTAACTGCTTACAAGGAACACTTGCCAGCCATAGATCTCAAGGTAAATAAATAGACGTTAATTTTTTTCCTTTCTATATATGGGCAACCTGGGAAGTACATATGTAACAATACTCTTCTAAAATGCCCTGCTGTATCAGTTCTGGAATCAAGAAGACAATCAAACCACATAATCTGAGAGACATATATTTCTATTGAAAAACCATGGGGGAAATGGGATTGGAAGGTAGCCAGTTTTTCTCTTTCACAGAAAATGAAGTGTCCACAATACAGAAAATAAAATACTTTTAAAAAATCTGAGCCCTGGACAGGAACCATCTCTTCATTCTGAACTTGTAAAGCATCTATCTCAGTGGAGCCTTTCTCCACCCACAGGAGCCCTTTCTGTGATGGAGACCCCTTCCAGCATCATTGTCTTCAATGGTGCTGCCTCAAAGGGTTTGGCTATTGTTGGCTTACTGTTATTTGAAAGTCATTGGCTTACTGTTATTTGAAAGTAATTGTGTATTTAATTGATTAACTTCAGAAAACCCTGACTGCTATGAAAAATTAAGTAGGTTTTTTGGAGACTGGTGGATGGCTGCCAAAATATTTGGCATCCCTGAGAGTCTTGAATTTTTGTTTGATGTGTCTTTGGCAGATGATAGGCAATAGTAATGGCTGTCTTGAATCCAGCAAAACTTTAAAATTGGAGTGATCGCTTCCACAATTATAAAAAATGAATACCTTGTAAAAAAATTTCTAAAGTACTCAGGACATTCTCTCTTTCCTGGTGGATTAATGCTCCCCAAACTATTGTGTGACCAGAAGTGTCTATGTCAGGTGTGTGACCAGGTTATATAGGCTGGTTAGAGTTTTAAACTAGGAGAGGGAGGATGTCTGAGAATCGAGGGATGACATTTGAGAATCCCCCTATCCACTATTTAGAGGACCAGTACAGTATCTGTACATGAATTAAGAAAGAAAAGATAAATATTAATACATCATGGACCAAATAATTTTTTTTTTGTCACTTCATGCAATAGAATTTATTTTGGAAATGAAAAGAAATATAAAGGTTAAAATAGCCTTATAAGATATATGTCGTATATATTTTCTTTAAACCACAATTATAGAATCCTAAAATTATGTAGCTTGGAAGGGACCTTTGAGATCATCTAGTCCAATCATTAATCTAACTCTGATAAAAAACCAACAACCCATCACTAAACCATGTCACTATGTCAACCTGTATTCTAAATACCTCCAGGGATGATGCCTCAACCAATTCCTTGGGCAGCCCATTCCAATGCTTAATAACCCTTTCAGTGTAAACGTTTTTCCTGATATCCAATCTGAACCTCCCCTGGTGCAACCTGAGGTCATTTCCTCTTGTCTATCGCCTGTGACCTGGTAGAAAGGACCAGCCCACTGCCTCTTTACAACATCCTTTCAGGTAGCTATAGAGAACAATAAGGTCTCTCCTCAGCACCCTCTTCTCTAGGCTGAACAACCCCAGCTCCCTCAGGCTCTCATAACGCTTAGTCTCCAGACTCCTCATTAGCTTTGTTGACCTTCTCTGGACCTGCTCCAGCATCTCTTGTGGTAAGGGGCCCAAAACTGCACACAGTACTCAAGATGGGACCTCACCAGTGCTGAGTAGAAGGGGACGATCACCTCCCAACTCCTACTCACCACAGTGTTACTGATACATGCCACCTGTGTATGCTGCTCGCTCATGTTCAACCAGCTGTCAACCAGCACACCAGGTCCTTTTCTGCCAGGTAGCTCTCCAGCCACTCTTCCCTGAGCCTGTAGCACTGCATGGGGTTGTTGTGACCCAAGTGCAGGACCCAGCACTTGGCCTTATTGAATCTCATCCCATTGGCCTTGGCCAATCAATCCAGCCTGTCCAGATCCCTCTGCAATGCCTTTCTGCCCTCAAGCAAGTCGACACTCCAACCTAGTTCAGTGTCATCTGCAAACTTACTGAGGGTGCACTCAAACAAGACAAAATCTGAGTTAACCGTTAGTTTGACTAGATGTAATAGCAACTGCACATGCATTTGCAGCTATGCATTCAGCTAGCAGATAAAATTTGGAAGCAGCCTTAGAGCAAAAGTGTTCAAGAAAGAAAGGCTAGAAAAAAAATCACTCTGTTCTTCAGTTCTAATGTGTTTGGTTAAAACTCAAGAGTATCAGTTAAATGGCTGCCTGATAATGCATAATTTATGGAGGGTAAAAGATCTATCTGTCTTCTAGTTAATTGAATTCAGGTTGCAAGGCTCTTTCCATACAACCAATATTTCTGCATAGACCCACTTCAGCTTTCTTCTCTAGAAATATACTGCTTCCTCTTCTTCTCAAAGAAATAGTTCCCTGAGGCAAGTGTTTCAGCCATACAGGTTGGCCCCTCAGCTTGTTCACCTCTGGGTGCCAAGGGGAGTAAGAGAAAGAGGCACTGCTGAGGGTTACACTAAGGAAGGTGAAAGTTACAGTCAAGATCTGCTAAGACTGTTGTGTTGCTGGTGGTTTGGTTTTGGTTGTTTGTTTGTTTTTTTTTAACACAACCTGATGTGCTTTCTTTGGTAATACAATATCCTCAGCTGGAAAAAAAAAAAGAAAGAAATGTCAGAAAGCCACCCTTTGGGGACCTGGAAGACTTTTAGGTTCAGCCAACCCTTCTAGTTACTTCTTTAGGTTTGCCAGTTGATCATAGGGAATCTAGTTTCCATTCAAAGCTCATGGTGATGTTGCAAGGAGAACTGAAGGACCTGGGTTGAGGACATCTCATTCAAACAAGTCAGTTGGGCAAATCCTTGCATACCTTATGATTTCCTCCTACTGAGCAACTGTTTTGGATCAATCTCTCCCTATAATTCAGAAAGATTGCATCTTTCTTCTGGGTCAATGGAGCATCTGCAACATTAAGGTATTATATACTATAGTTAGGTAATCATAATAATGACTTTTTTTTTTTTTTTTTTTCCTTGTGTGTGTGTATTATCTTCTAGTTTGGTATTACATCTGGAAAGATAAAAGGGATCAGTTTATCATTCTATGTGATTTTCTCCTCACATTTCTGTGAAGGTATTATGTATTTAATCTTAGAGCCAATAGAAACCTCTTTTATTGCTGCATCATTTCAAGTAATTTAAGAATTGTCTTTAAGTAGTACTGCCTATTAACGAACGAGCATATATCATGCATTTAGTGCCATTGCAGTGAGTGGAAAAGCTCCCAGTAGGTTCTTGAACAAGTTCTGTGTTTATTTTTTGTCCTGAAATTAAATCTCTGAAAACTCTGAGATCGGTCTACTGAACCTAAGCAGGTAAGCCAGTGCATTTCATTCCCTTCTGTATAATTATTTTACAGATGTGCAGATTTGAAAACCTGAAAACACCTTGGGTATATAATGCAGACCCTAAAATTTCACAAAGTTATTGGTGCATGAAAGTTATACTTAAGTGGAAGTGTATACATAGTGATATAAAGCCGCCAAATGCAAAATTCCCGGGTGACTTGATTCTTACTGACTAGATATTCATTGACCTATTTCAAGGCTGAAACTTGTTCATTTTACTTTGCAGCCAGGAAGCGTTGCAATATTTATAAAATACTTAAAAATGTGTCAATATCCTTTACCCTGGAATATGCGTTACACTTCTAGCAGCTTTTTATATGAAGAGGTTTAACTTCTGAATTGGTGTTTTTTATTATCTTTATGAGTTATTTTGGCAAGTGGATTGTTCTCCAGTGGGTTGGCCTATTTTTTCCCCACTGAGGGTAAAAGTTACGCAATGCTATTTTGAATGTCCCTGAAGATCTCCCTCCTATTTTTCAATCTACGAGTATAAATGTTTGCTCTTAGCATCAGATATTTGACTATTACCTGTCTAAGGTGCAAGTTAATATATGTTCAGTTTGGTATGGAGTGCAGAACCCTGAAAATCCTAGACAAGGGTGATGGTAATTTTTCTCAACAATAATATACAGAAACTTTGATTATTCTTAGCAATTTAGCCAAACAGAGTACACCAAACCATTAAATTATCCCCAAACAATTTTACTTGCAAGTAGAATTTTAGTGAGCTTGATCTGCCATCACTGTTTGCCTCTTTTTGTTTTCCAAGGCCCATCTTGGGTTTTATACACACCAAGTTGACAGAAAAGATTTGGGAAAAACTCAATTATTTACTTATAGGAAAAACACACCTATTATACATTGCCTATTCAAGTTCAAAAGGAACAGTACCTTTCCTAACATTAGATAGCATCAGCAATCTCAACACGCGTTTTAATGAGAACAACTTCCAATTTTCAATTGTGCCAGAAGATGGCAATAGTAATTTCTAGTAATCAATAGCAATAATAATTTCACTGAAGTCAGTGGGAGTTCATGAGAAAAGGAGCTCGCAAGATGGTTTCATATTTTTTATGGTAACTTGCATTTCTGCTTTTCAGCTTCAATCAAAATTTGAGATGCATAGAGTTAAAACTATGGGTTAAATATATATATTCAAGATAATTTTGATTTATTTTGTTTTAAAAAGGATAGTGAAATAGATTGTCTGGAAACTGGACTACTTAAATCAATATTAGCATTGGATATACACTGTTTCCATCACTGGTATGTCAACTGTGTCTCTTTGCTTTTATTTTACTCTTTCTTATTTTGAGGAAAGTCGTATAACTGAAGTCTACTTCAAGGCAAATGTGAAAATCCACCTGACATACTGCAGTTATTAGAACATTTAAATCCACAGCAAATTTCAACTATTTTATCGGTCCATCAAAATGCTTGTGAAAGAGTGTCTTGACATTTCACAATTTGCTCATAAATTTTGCTGCATTTGCTGTGGTGTCCTACCTGGCCCTGCTCGTGCTTAGCAGACTGTGTTGTGTCCTGTAATGACTTACTGCGCTGATTCACAGAGAGTAAGTTGTTCACTCCCCTGAAGTATCATTACTGGGATTACTGTTGGCTTGCTAAACAGTGGCCTCACTAAAATCTTTGGTTTTGCTGGTAATTTCCTAATCTGGCATGCTGCACAATCCTAAAGTGCTGAGCACAACTTTTAACAATATATGGCATATTAACTTAATCAAAAAGCATAACTCAAGGTGTCTTTCAACACCTTTGGCAACAATATTTGGTTAAAATATTTCATCCCCACTGTTTGTTCTTGTCCAAAGCAATATTCTGATGCAAACTGAACCAGGAAAACATTGCCCTCTTTAAGAAAATGGTGAGCGTGTTATTTGATAGCTATATCTGTTCTCCATTCTGGTTCAGGGCTGCCCACAGAGGTGGCTGTTTTTCACACGCTGGAGCAAGAGCTGTACAGCATAACACTTTAATGCCTAGATAATGTAAATAGAACATAAGATGTCTGTTTCTGCAGTCCTGGGGCTCCATCTGCACTGAGGCTGCTCAAGCTGAGCTCCATCACTCTGTTCTTCCTTCTGCAATGAGGAGGCTGATGCCTCTTTGCAACTGTGTTGACCCCCAAGTCCAAAAAGGCATTTCAGTCAATAATCTTGTCTGCATAAAGGCACCTAACTCTAGCCTCCACATTTATTTTCTGTTTTGGATGTGTCTCTAATGGGACAGACTTCACACAGTACATTGCCGGCAGGTGCAAGCTGATGTGCCTTTGTTAAAAAGCTGATTGATGTCATGTAAGCAGAGCCAATGGCATGGCAAGCCCATGCTAATGAACGCAGCTGAGAGGCAGGGCAAAGAGGCCTGAATTTGGGGCAGTATGTAGCTTCTGGTCAGTTGAAAGCATGGCCAGGACTTCTCTGCATCTGGCCAGGTCAGGCTGTGCTTGCTGGCCTCTGCTTGCAGCACTCTTGAGTGCAACACCATTGTTCAGGTGGTCAGCACAGTCAGCGAGGCATAGGGTCACTTGATATCAAAAATCACACTGCAGAAGAGGCAAAAAGGCAAAATAATACAATAGTCAGCCATGACTTTTAAAATTTAATTTAAATCACTTACAGATGTTTTAGGGAAGATTTTTTTTTCTAAATTATTTAAGTGATGCTATAGAGCACATGTTACTGCGAGGTACAACTTTGATCTGGGTTATGTATGAATAGCTGGTTTCTTTGCATCAACACTTCCCTGAGCATGTCTGTAAATTGAGCATTCAAATATGTAAGCTCACAGCAGACTGTAAAATAAAGATGTTTCAGGATGTACTGTATCTGTCCACAGGGACTTCACATAATCAAAGTAAAAGTACAAGTGCTGACCCAACTATTTGACTTAAGCATTGGGAAGGGGGAGAGAGAGTAGAGGTATCCGTGTCAGCAGGGGGTTCATAATAGGAATAAACTTTCAAATGGAAACAATATGGAAAAACTCTGTACCTTAAGGGCAGAACAGCTTTACTGTATAAAATATTTTATTTGGTCTGCTATGGTTTTCTTTGCAGAACAAAAATATCAGTGTCTGGTGGCTAAATGGAAAACAGTTGGATCATAAAAATATCAAATGAATCTTTTTGGCAACTGCTAATAATCTACACATATTTATGTAACTGTTATTTTTCTCGTATATACTGTCTGGAAATACAGCCTCAGGCTTCCTTAGATCTCCTGGAAAGAATTAGTATTCAGATCACCTCTGTAAAAATGCATTGCTTAGAACAGGTTAAGTTTATTAAGTTCTTTGAAGGTTTTTTTTACTTGTTCCTGCATTTATTATTATTATTATTATTATTATTTGTATTAGAAGAGTTCTATTTATTTATAGCTAATACAGATGTTTACATTGCCAGGAAAGCCCTAACATCTGCTTTCCAGTGACCATCAAACTTTAGTGAATTAGTAAATATGGAACACATTGTGAATTTACTTTGAGTGCCTCAAAATGGGAGTATTTTATACCTGGCTCAGCACTTTCAGGTTACCAGAGAAAAAGGAGGTTGCTAATGAATTTCTGGTTCAGAGTGCTTAAGAGAGCAGTACAATCCAGACTGCAGAGTTACAATTTCCCAACTGCTTAAAATGAAACTTTGTTGTTCATTAAAGACAGCTAAAGTATAAATCATGAGAATTATTTCTGTTATTGGAGCCACAGGAAGCCCCTTCTATGAGGTGATAGATATATATTGCTCTTTCACAGGTCACGTGGAGAAGAAACTAAATCTCTGCTGCAATCTATCTCTAATCTTTTTCCTTAGTACTATTGTTCCCTAACAGATACAAAACTGTTATGTGACTTACAGATATGATCTTGCCTTTTGTCTAGACAAAATAATAAGCCCAACACAGCAGAACCATGTTAGACACCCACTGACTTTATTAAGGTCAGTGGCAATATTACTTTAAATTTCAGTGGAACTAGGTTTTTTCTCTGCAGACTTGTTTAATTTAATTTAAAAACTCTAAATGACCAATATATCTACCAAAAATACTATCAGATTTTCTAGCCATTTGGAGTCCTTCCCATGAAAATTGTTTCAGTGGTCACAAGTAATAGTGTTCATAATTTTTATGTGATGCTGTTCTTATAACCCTTGTCTCCTTCAGAATTTTTGTCTTTCATTACAGGGATTTGCTGAAAGCTGTAAATTTTATAATTAGAGAATCCATGCTAGAAATCTCTAGACTGGTGTTCAATTCTTCTGCTCCCTAGTATTGTTTTTACTGAGTAACTTCTTATTTCTGACCTCCAAGATGGCCCATTTTGTTAGGAGGCTCTAGGAAGAAACTTCTCATTGATGGTGATCAAAAAGATGGTGGTATTGAAGTAGCACCTGGCTTCATATACCCTCATAACATTATAATAACTCATAAAATTTTGAAGGCTTTGATGCTTCTGTCTTTTTGAGTCCAAAACTTTACGAAGACTAGGGAATTTAATTTTTAGTTTGTGAGTGCAGCTGGTGAGGTCTTCTGGGAGGATTATCGAGCTAGAGATCAAAAATATATTCTCTGACACTTAAAATGGGGCCATACGATGCTTCTGAAAGGCAATCAGACTTGCTCTATCTTGTGTCCTCTGAAAGACAGAGGATGCCTTCAGAGCTGTGCCTCTTTAGAGAGAAAATGCATTCTCCCTGGCTCTTGCATGCTTTGTTCTGGCTTTTGTGATCTTCACTCTCTGTGTTCCCTGAAAAATATCACTGTTTCTGTGATTTATAGATCAAAATGCATTCTCTGATGTAGCTGGAGCTTGATCCCTTAACTGCTTTGAAAACTTGAACCAAGGCTTTCGGCTGGTATAAGAACGTGACTGGTTGCCAGTGGAAGGTTTTCAGCATAAGCTTCATGTTCCTAGTAAAACCAGAGCCCTGGAAGGAGGACAGTCACATAAGAACCATCAGGAGTTGTAAGTAATTTTGACTTTCAGATTTACCTATGAATTACAAAAATAGAGCATAGGGGTACAAATGCATGAATCGGTGTACCTATGCCTTCATCCAGGGTGAACACATTTCTGAAAAGGTATGGATGATGAAAGGTAGATTTGAAACCATTACCACTCAAAGCACAAGTTTGCATCATTTTAATAAGTGGCGGATTTTGCCATTGTTGGAGGAAGATGTGGATATTTTTTTGAAGAATTTCTTCTATTTATCGTCATATTTGTCCTTTCTTAGTTCTGTGTTAGCTTGTGAATGAAGTGAAAAACAACTAAGAGGTCTTCTGATTTCAAGAACTGAAAATTCTTTGAAATTGAAAATTGCCCCATTTGAAAATGAATGGTGTTATTGGAACACTGCTGACAGCTAAAGCCGTCTCATGTAATTTTCTCTGCCACAGGTCTACAAAGAAGAAGCTGAACAATGTGATCCATGGAATAAAAGGTTTTGGAAGGGAGGAAGAGATACCTACCATGGGTCTCCAGGTGGTTTTGGAGAAAGCAGTGCGAGATGCATGGCACTGGTTCCTGTGCTCCTGCCACACAGTTGTGCACATTAGTAGTTTGCTGGAGATCGGATATGTTGTCATCCTTGAGCTGGCAGCAGCTGGCTTCCACCTATGAAGATGGTGGAAGAAGAGGATGCTGCTTCTCTGCCACCATCTTTTTGATCACCACCAAGGAGAAGTTTCTTCCCAGGGCCTCCCAATAAAATGGGCTGTCTTGGAGATCAGAAATAAGAAGTTACTCAGTAAAAACAACACTAGTGAGCAGAAGAATTGGACGCCACCTGGAAGAAGAGGATGAATACAGGCAGCTGGCTGGAGAGCAGCCACACCAGCCACACCACAGCAGTCATAGAGAAGTAGAGCAGATCTGTTGGGCTAGCAGTAAGGAAGGTAGGTTTCTCTTGTCTATGGACACAAGACTTTTCTTCTCAGTGTACCTAGCTTGTTGCAGTTCTCTGGTTTGGGCTGTGCTCCAAGACATTCAGAGTGCTTTTTGAAAAATCGATGTTCCCATTTTAATTATTGTGTCCACAAACAGCAGACTGGAGCATAGTGTAAAAGCAGCATATAACTTTCTATTTTGAAGCTTGTAATTTTCTATGTTGCTTTTGATGGAAATTTTGCTCTCCAAGATGTTCTCTCTAGTCAACTGAAACATTGTTTCTATGTGTAAACACACAAAACTTTTTTTCTTTATTTGTTTGGTTTTTTTTGTTATTGTAACCCATGCAACTGTGGTTAAGTTTCACTAACAGCACCCGCTTATTTCCAGAAAAAAGGCTTAATTTTTGGATTTTAATGTAATCTCCCTGTCCAGAGATACTATTTCACATTTATTATAGAATTTGCTTCAGTGCACAACAAAAATTCTGATACTTTCAAGTACACTAATGTCAGCACAGTTCAGTTTAATTTTCTGTTTGCTCTCCCCCCAAACTATAGTTGAAAATTGGAAAGGGATAAAATGGGTCAAATGCATTTTGTAGAAAATTACCTAGCTGATTTCATATTTACAGCCTTTATTAACCTGACAGGGAGGAGTTGAATAGCCAGCAAATCAAGCAAAGGTTGAAAGTATGAAAGTTGTGGAGCATAGTCCCATAATTATAAAAGTACATCAGGTACTATTACAATTTTGATAGTTCCCTCTTATGACAAGTATAATAATGAGAACAGAAAATATACAAAATTAATTTATTTTCATGACGAAAATAGTAATGAGGTGAGATGATTATATCCAATTCGCAATCTCAAAGTTGTCATTTCCCAATGGACTGGACCAGTAATCTTAGTAGCTTAATTAAATCAGTAAAAATCATTCCTTCTCCCTTCCCCCATCTGCTGAGAAGACAGAAAATTTAATGGAAAAGCAAGAGGATTTCCACAATAAAAGTTGCCTTTAAGTTTGCACTCCATCCAGTGATTAAGGATTTTCTTACACACTTTTATCTGTGCTCTTGAGCACCCATTTCAGAATTTGCGAGTTAATTCTTCAAGAATTGTTAAACACTTTCCTAAAGATGCATTACTTATGTTGCATGGGAAAATTTTAAAGCTTTGTTGTTTCTATAAACTCTATACCAATATTGTATTTTCCTAGAATAAGGGTAGAATAGTTTTCCAGTATATTAAAATTTGAGAATGTGATCAAATAATAATGTTTGGCCTTAACATCTATTTTTATTGTGAACTTATTGGGGCAGCATAACTGAAAGATTTTCAAAGTTACTCAGTCATCCAACTAAAAATTGTATTCAGTCACACGCACAAAACTTCAGAAATTAAGATTTTAATTAGTCAATTGGTAGCACCCATATTTTGTTATATTTCTACACTTCAATGCCCAGTAAAATGGAAGCATCTATTTATTTTGTGCCACCAATAGTCATTAATTACAATTTAGACTGTTTCAGTGCTTTAATCTTAGTATTCACTGGTACCTTCTTAAACAAGAAGGACAAAAGACACAGGAGAAATTGAGAATTGATACGGCTTTCTTATCAAATTTGTAAAATAGCTACAGCCAATTTGTCTGTCTTTCTTGATACTTCCTTTATTTGTCTGATGCCTCTTCTCCTCTTTCTCAGGAAAAAGGGCTACAAGAGAAGCCAATTTAATTCTCTCTTTCATTTTCTGAAACCAGTGTGAAGCTATGCTCCTGACAATTTAACTCTGTTAGTTTCATCCCCATCTGATTCTTCTTAATCACCTTAATATTTTTTCACTGATTTCACCTAATTAACATCAGCTTCCAAGTATAAAAATAATTTGCAAAATCTCTTAGGTTTTCTACTAGCCATTTAAAAGTTGTAATTATTAAACAAATTCTTATATCTGATCTGAGTTTTTTGTCTTAGATTCAGCAACTCTAAGAAGTTGGAGACAGGGTTAATAGAAACAACCTTAAAAGACCAAGGTGCTCAGTCACACTGCTAAAGTAGTAGCTGGCAAAAAGTACTTTATCTAATATTATATCATCATCTGCCCTGGATGTTTCTAATGAGAATTCTTACTGACTTGTTTCAGTGCTACTAGATACATCAGCAAAAATTCTGGAAGAAAATATATGGACTTATTACTGAGAAAATGTACAAATGACACTACAGCTGATTGAACAGTAAATAATTATGAAGATAGCTCATATATATAGACTAGTCTAATATTTTCTCTAAGATATTTCTTTTGGAAAAAATACTCATTTTTTAAAAAAAGGCCAAATACAGGATTGCAAGGTTGAGGACAAAGAATGTAGGGCAGGCTTGCAAAGCATGAGATGACATCCTGGAAATACACCACTTGGAGAGGGACCTGGGGTCATTGCCAAGACAATAATCAAGGTTGTGTGAGTTGCCAGAGTCGTGTTATAGCTACTGGAAGATACGTGATCCTTGAGTAGAGAATGTCAAAAAAGGGTTGGTATACCCAGTGCAAAAATGTTGAGAATCCTTCCAGCCAAAATCATTACAACATCAAAAGCTGGAGCATGGCATGCAGCTGCTAAATCAGGTTCCTAAGAATTTTGAACTGGCTGTGCAAGGGAAGACTTTTACAAACAAGGTCTCTCCAGCTATGTGTCTCTTCCTGTGGTTACCCTTCACTGAATGCTGAGGGAGAAGAGAGAAGGCTGTCAGTGGTGGGTAATTACTGTTGGTGTCCAGCCCAGAACTGGTGCTAGCAAGGGACCCCTGTGCTGGAGAAGGTGAACCCTGCTCCAGTCAACCCAGCTGTGGGCCAGCTGTGGTCTGTGGGAGACAACAGGCTAGGGTCTTACATTGCTTTGCCTGTGGCAGTCAGGGACCTGCCATGGAATTTACATACCATGGTATCTCTTTTCCCCACTAGTCCTTGCTTGCTGCATCCGTACCCAAATTTTGGTGTTTCTGACAGTTCGCTAGGTACTCTTGGCAACATTTGGTATTGCTGAGGCAGGTATCTCATTGCTATCGGCTTTCCAAGACCCAACTTCCAAGAAACCCCTCTGAGCACCAAGGCAGCTCATGCATTTCTGCCCTACCTCCCCTTTAACCACCCGCAAAATCCCTCTCCCCTGAGTCAGTGTTTTTGTGACTTGCTCTGTCATCTCTTCTGAGCAGCAATTTCATGCGTTACGTCCTGCAGTTTTACAGGCCTGTGCTATTCATTAAACCTCAGGCTGGGGATAGTCACTGGACTGACTGCTCATCTGCCTGCAGCCCCAACAGAGGAAAAATAGCTCAATGTTAGAAATACTGAAGTTAAATAAAACATGGCTGCCTTACAAATTTTATCTCATTTACATAAACCTGGGTGTGGGCAATGCTGTAATTCATTCCCTTTACCTCCTGCTAAAGAGCCTTCTCTTACACTACATTTATTGCACCTAGATATTTTCATCTGACATGCTCCTTGCTATTTGCAAAAGCTCTACAGTAATTTGTGAATATTAGATATATTCTGAATCTCATTGTCAAATCCAGTGTTTGGGTTGGAGCTTTACCTTTTAATTTTTCACAGCTTTAGATGATCATAGAAATAAATACAACACAGGTTGTGAGAGTACATCAGCACTTTAATGAAAAACCAAGCAGAGTTTTCACTTATCTATTAACTTTCTATTTTCCTAGAAGAAATTGTTTCTGTCAATATTTTATTTTGACAGGGATGAAGGGGAGAAGGAGGTGAAGTCTAATCTAAGCAGATGGTTGTCAAAACTGCACACAGAAACTGAGAATATAGAAAGAAATAAGATGAGAGTTTCCCATATTCTCTTTTTATGTCATGAATAGTGAATACAAGTCACATTATAGACAATGGAAAAATAGTAAAAACTAAGTAACGCAGAAAATTTAATTTAATTTAATTTAATAAGACCAAAGTTGCTGAAAAGTAATTTGTAGAAAAAGTTGTGTGATTACTCATAGACCTTTAATAGTCAATGAATGTTGATAGCACTGAAAATAAAAATTATATTTATGCTTTGATAATCTCATCTTTGAGATATTACAAGGAAAATTAATTTCTAGAAGAATAAAGAAATGTCTTTCAGGCTGTTCCTTGGTTATCTGACAAATCAAGTGTGTTTCTTGCACGCAAGGACAGGTCAAGTAAACTTGTACTACCAGTAAGCTGCTATCAGTTTTATATCTGATGGTGGATGAAAATCTAAATGTTAACTAAAACTTTCCTTTCAACTTAGATACTTCATATTAGGCAGGCAGTCTACACCCTGATTCTTGATTTGTGCTGGAAAATCATATGTTGGAACTGTCTTTTTGAAGAAGCTTCCAGGTAAGAGACTAATTATTGGCTATATGATTAGAAAATACACAAGTTAAATAGCAAATTGAACTAATGGAAAAGTATTTATCTACCAGACTTTTTAATACAATGTCTGACAGCCTTGCAATCTTTATCTGTGCAAATGGGTATATATCGTATTTCAATGCTCATACATGCAAGAGTAATTCCTTAATGGAATTTTTTGTAAACAGATTAGGACTACACAAATGACTCTTGGTGTCACTGCAGAATGTGATTGTGTGTTCAGGTTAGAAGGTTGCTTAACCTTGTACTGCAGCAGAATTTAAGTGATTCACAGAATAAAAAATGGCTGCAACATGCATTACAAATTAAGTAACTGCCTTTGAACTGTGTTAAATTGAGGGTCTTCATTGGCTCAGATTAATATAGCATTACATATTATATACATAGTATTATTGTGTTTATATATGGTATATGTAGAAGACACATAATGTAATATTACAGTAATTATGAACATTCTGTAAAAACAATGGAAATGGATCTTTTCCCCAGATGATTTGTATCTCAATTTCTATTTTGAAGTGTAGCTTTTTCTTTCCCCTCATTCTTTCTGCCTTTTTGTAACACGGGCATTAAATCTGCAGCCTGTTTCCAACTACTATTTCAATTACTAATGCTTCCTATCCAAAAAGTAAAGAGACGTTGCTTTTTATACAAAAGTATTCCTGTTATAAAGTCAGAGGTTAATTTGAGTACTGAAAATGTGTACACTACTTTGGCAGCTTAGCAGGTACTTTGAGCCCTTGTAAACTAATTTATACTAGCAAGGATAAAAATTACAAGGTTTACTAATCTTCATGCTGAAATCATTAAGATAATTACCACCAACTGTTTTATTATCCAAGTATATCAAGGGAAATGTAGTTGCATCCTGGAGCAATGAGGAAAAACTGAGCAGGAATGTATCAATCTGTGCTTTAAATGGCATGTTGAAAAATGCATACTGAAACTGGTGCACATGCCTTGTAGCATTACGTAACTTTCCGACAGGTAAACTTAAGAAGTGTGTATAGTAAGTGGAATGTTCTCTCTGCAAGAAGTTCCATTATTTCTTACAGTATGACCACATCAGAACTCCTTTTCTGCTATTTTCCACTCATTACAGTACTCACTCTCATTTGGTTTACATCTCTTCCTCACATCAAATA
This sequence comes from Jacana jacana, assembly GCA_013400555.1. Taxonomy (NCBI): domain Eukaryota; kingdom Metazoa; phylum Chordata; class Aves; order Charadriiformes; family Jacanidae; genus Jacana; species Jacana jacana. The sequence continues at coordinate 129,307 of VZTM01010511.1, read as the reverse complement.
AGGCTATTATGTATGATTATTATTTTTAAAGTCAAAACCCCAACACTTGTAAAATCTATTTGTAACACTTTTAAAAAACTTAATTTGAATCTTCTAGGGAAAATGAAAAAGAATCTTAGAAGAATCTCTTTTCTAATCAGTGCTGTGAGTGGGTTTTTGCTTTCCTTCCATTCATGTCCAACATGAGTTTTTTTTCCCGTTCTCCCAACAGGAAAATGTAAATACCTCCATGAAGGTCCATTTAGCATCCTGTAAAATTCAGAAAAAGATATGAAAGCTATTCTGATGAAACAAGCACTTACTGCTATCATTTGTACTAAAATAAACTGTGTCATTGCCTTTCCTAGCACAGCTTGAGCAAATAAGTTTATAACCACATATAGTTTCTACTCCTTTTTCTTTAATAATAAATAACAAAAAAATGTATCCCTAACTTCCCAAAGCATTCTTTTCTAATTTTTAAAGTATCAGGGAAGGCTTTAATGAATAAAATAAGGCTTTGCTTTGGTAACAAGATAAATGTTTTTAACAAGCAGTCAACTTGTCTTTTTCTGTTATATTTTTTTATGTTAAAAATAAGGTGGGGAAAGTCTCTCAGGTAACTTTTGTTATTTTCTACTCTGAAAACTCACCTGGAATCTACTCAAAAGGTATAGGCTACAACAACCAGTCTTGGTGAAGTGAACATCATGAGGGTATAAATCAGAAAAAGAGACTGTATCATTAACAGTATATATTTTAATTGGTCTGTTGGTTGTCTGACCCTTGCTATTTGGGCATACATTCTGCTTAGGAGGAGATAAGAGGAGGGAGTTCAGTAGTGAAAAACAAATTATAATAAAGAAAACTTTAAACTCTTTAGAATAATTGGAAAAGGTTAATTTCACTTGCTTGTTAAGTGCTTGATGCTTACAGAGAACAAATTTCCAAATTGAAAGGATGTATAGCACAAATGAGCAGTGAACTTATAAGTATTTTCACCTACTCAGCAAAGGAAAAATGTCACTTCTTTTAGGCCCATGTCTTGGACATTTTTAGCTCCTCACCAATGAATCACAAAAATGAAAGACAAGTGACCTAGAGGGAAACAATGAACCAAAATAAAAATACAAATGAAGACAAAATTCCTAGAGGATTTTCTTGGTTTGGACAAGTCAAAGCCCCACTTGTACATGCAACCCTAATTTCCTCTCTTTTCATAGCCTGCCCTCAGGTAGCTAAGATGGTGATTTCTTCCCAGGGTGGTTTGCTATTGCTTTGCAACACGTGGGACAGAACTTTTTTAAAAGCAAGTGTGCTTGAATGAGTTGCACAATTATTTTAATGGCTATGAGTTGTGGCAAAATAGAAATAGGAAACATATAAAGGCTACCACTGTGTATCTCCAACAGCTGAGGCAGTGAAAGTCAGCCACCCACGTACCTAGAAAATGGAGGCATTCAGCGATAACTTGTTATACTGCAGATGTTTTCAACACTACTGCTATTATAATCAGACTTTTTTTTTTTTATTTTTAATGAGCTCTTGCCTTTCTCCCATACATTTCCTCTGTATCTGAGAAGACATCCTTCTTATAGCAAGGCCCACTATCATATTAAATGTTTCTTCACCCCATGAAACTGTAAAAACCAGGATGATTATGCCAGCAAACAAAATCCTCTGTACATGCTGTCATACCCTTAACTGGTGTAAATTAACTCAGCTTCATTGACTTTAATAGCCCTGTATTTGCAAAACATTTATGTCAACTGTGAATCTGAACCACTGTATTAAATTTATTACAATGTGAGCTAACTATCTGGGAACTAAATTTATACTTTAGATGTAAATACACAAGGAAAACATTTCCAGGAAGCTCTCCATTTAGCCTTTTAAAGAGGTCCAATTACTCCATATTTCATTAAAATCACCTATTCAAAGAATTAAGGAGAGAAAAATAAACAACCCTTAGGTCTCACTTTTGTAATGTGTCTGCTACAGAAGGTCACAAGAGATACCTTGAGGTCCTGCCTCGTTGTAAAGATGTTTTTGCCTTAGTGAACAGAGCTGAAGCTTTCACTCACACCGAAGGAAGAATATACAATGGTTTCACAAATATTTTATAAATATTTATAAATTATAAAAATTTATAAATATTATATATTGTGAAGATCAAACAGGGAGTTTTGGAGAGGAACAGGGAAAATGGAGGTGAGTTTTTTGGATGTTGCACCTTGTTTTTATTTCAACTTGTTGGTTGTAAGGGATGTGTACAAGTCTAGTGCATTAGACCAACGCAGGGAAAGAACATGTGTAGTCTGACAGATGGGAAGTGCCCAGGGGATCTGAGGTCAGAGGATAACTGATTGCTCAGAAATTATCTAGTGAAATAAATAAATAATTGGCATTTTAGTCCCTACAAAATCAGTGAAAAGCACAATGGTTGCCAGTTCTGAACAATATATAGAATCCTGAACACAGCTGTTAAGATTTTAGAGATAGTATTGAATGATCTTTCTATTAACAAATAAGATACTGGACACTGCCTGCTGCATAGAAGTGGAAATTATGAGAACATAGAGTTAGTACGGCTTTTTACACAGTAATACATTAACTTTCTGTAAAGAATTATGGTCCTTTGAGTATTGTGTTCAATTTTGGGCCCCTCACTGCAAGAAAGACATCGAGGCCCTGGAATGTGTCCAGAGAATGGCAACAAAACTGGTGAGGGGTTTGGAGCACAAGTCATATGAGGAGCAGCTGAGGGAGCTGGGATTGGTTAGTCTGGAGAAGGGGAGACCTCATCGTACTCTACAACTTCCTGAAGGGAGGTTGTGAAGAGTAGGGGGTTGGCCTCTTCTCCCAGACAACTAATGACAGGACTCGAGGGAACGGCCACAAGTTGTGTCAGGGGAGATTTAGATTAAATGTCAGGAAAAGTTTTTTCTCCCCAAGAGTGGTCCGGCACTGGAATGGCCTGCCCAGGGAGGTGGTGGAGTCACTATCCCTGGCGGTGTTCAGGAAGCATCTGGACAAGGTGCTACAAGACATGATTTAGTAGCTTAGTGGGAAGTATTAGTGATAAGAGGACGGTTGGACTAGATGATCTTGTAGATCCTTTCCAACCTTGTGTTTCTATGATTTCTATGATTTGGAATTATGTGACAATTTGGAAATTTCCTAGTTCTTACAGAATGCCTAGGAAACTTATGCAAAAAAGAGCACAAAGTATGCTTCATGGGGAAACACTCTAGTCAAATAGGTAGCATAAGAAAACATGTGTAAGCCAGATGACCGTTTCAGACCAATTAAAAGCCATTATGTTAAAAGTAATCTCTGCAGCATTCTGAACAGTATGGAAAAACTTAAACATGCCACAAGTCATACTCAATGTTGTAAGAACTGTGCTGTGATTTAGGGTTTCCAAGAACATTCGATGGTCATAGGTGAAGAATAGTATCTTGAAAGAAAGTAATTCAATCATAGAATCATGAAATCATAGAATCATAGAATGGTCCAGGCCAGAAGGGACATCTCAGGTCTTCTAGTCCGACCTCCCTGCAGTCAGCAGGGACACCCCCAACTAGACCAGATTGCCCAGGGCCTCATCGAGCCTCACCTTGAACATCTCCAGCAAAAGGTCCTCAACCACCTCCCCAGGCAACCTGTTCCATTGGTCCACCACCCTTATGGTAAAGAACTTATTCCTAATATCCAATCTAAATCTGTTCTTCTCCAGTTTGAAGCCATTGCCCCTTGCCTTGTCACTGCAGGCCTTTGTAAACAGACCCTCCCCAGCCTTCTTGTAGGCCCCCTTCAGGTACTGAAAGGTTGCTATTAGGTGTCCCCGGAGCCTTCTCTTCCCCAGGCTGAACAACCCCAACTCCCTCAGCCTGCCTTCATAGCAAACATACTCCAACCCCCTGAGCATTTTTGTGGCCCTCCTCTGGACCCGCTCCATCAGGTCCATGTTCTTCCTATCTTGAGGGCTCTAGACCTGCACACAGTACTCCAGATGAGGTCTCACCAGAGCAGAGTAAAGTGGCAGAATCATCTCTCTGGATCTGCTGGCAATGCCCCTTTGATGCAGTCCAGGATGTAATTCGCTTCTGGGCTGCAAGTACACACTGCCTGCTCATGGCCAGCCTCTCATCCATCAGCACCCCCAAGTCCCTTTCCTCAGTGCTGCTTTCTAATACCTCATCCCCCCATCTGTATTGATAGTGAGGATTGTTCCAGCTCAGTTGCAGAACTCCCCCCATCTGTATTTCCCTCTGGATGGCATCCTGTCCCTCTGGTGTATTGACACCACCACACAGCTTGGCATCATCTGCAAATTTTCTGATTGTGGACTCAATTCCTCTATCTATCTATATTGCTGATAAAAATGTTAAACAGTACCGGTCCCAGCACGAAGCCTTGAGGGACACCATTTGTTATTGCTCCCCATCCAAGCAAATTGAAAGTTTGGGTCTTTCTGTGCTTTCTTTTTCAGTTTTGTTTAGATTTTCTCCTGTGTCACCCTCTGAATGTGGATGATAAGACCCGTATGTGCAGGCACGCTATGTAACGTCTGTAGGTGGAGAAAGGAAGGGGTGTAGGTTTCACACCAGCACTTGGGCAGTTTTGTCACCCTTGTCAAAGGATTTCAAAAGATGGAACAGGAAGTAGCTCTTATTTGGTAGCATAAGAAGAAAAGGTCTGACAGTTGGCTGCATACAAAAATATCTGCTGCACACTTTCTAGTTTTAGCTCCAGCCTTTCCTTCAAAAACCGCTTGCTAGACCTCTCGTAATGCTAGCAACGTTCATTAAATGAGGGCTTGGGGATACAATTGCTTGCACAGTAAAGCTGAAATACGTTTATATGGATATTTTTATTTTTTTTTCCACCAAATATCTGACAGCCAAGAGATTTGGGTTTGAGGGAATAAATTTGCCAGATTCCAGTACACCTCTGAGTTGTTCAGCCAAGATTTCCATAGCCCAGTGAGACTTACGGCACTCAGCTGGGTAGAACATTTAATGAAAAATACAGTGTTTGACCCCCTAAACCTTAAGAGTCCTTATTGTGCTGTATTGAATAGAAAAACAGGACAGAACTCAATTTTTCAGTCAGAATCCTAACTGAAAGGATGTACAGGAAGGACATTACTTTCACACCAGCCTGTGAGTTTATTCCCATGGTTCAACTTGCACTGAGACATTGGCAATGATGAATATGTTACGATCTCCAGCATGTCTCCACAACACCACAAAGTAACTAACGCTGCTTGCTTCTTGAAGATTTCGGTGTGAGAAATCTGTGGCTCCTTGCGGCTCAGATCTTCTAGGAAGCCACAGTGCTTGAAATGCCAAAACCACGGTACTACAGTGCACAGGCTGCGTACAATTCAGAGATGAAATATCATCTCTACTTCCCTCCCATGTCCAAAAATATTTAGCCCCGGAAACTCCTGCTGAGGTGACTCATCTCTATCAGAGAATACATGAGTGTTAGGTTGCAGTGCCCAGGGTTTTTTTAAGCGTGTGTCTTATTATTTTTGTCCTTGAAATTTGTGGAAAGGATTGCTAACCCAGTTCAGATAATGCATATGTCTAAATATCCTGTTGCCTGTGATTCAGCAGCACACTTTTTTACTGAAGACAAGCTACAGTAACTGCAGGTTATAATTATTTATGTAATTTGGAGGCTTATGGGAAAACTGGACAAATAACAATTTAAGTATGTTGTCAACCAATTTCTACATATAATTGCAATACTTTTGCACGCCAAATGTCTAGGTAATGGCATACCAAATTTTATAAAGAAGTTACCCTGCTTCATTTGAAAATATGGTGCATTCCATGCAGTGCTATCCACAAATAGCTTTAAGAAAAAAGAATAAAACAGTCGTATTCCTCTCCGTTATAATTAACAGCAGTCCATTTTAACGGAAGCATAGACCTCATATATGCTATCGAAAGATCTAGCCTGAAAATCTTGATATTAAATTCTCTTGAGATACTTTTTACTGCATGTGTAGTAATTACCATGCAGATATAATCCTATAGAATTCAATGGAAAAATTCATACTAAGTCCAGGTGTAAAGAATCATCAAGTACATGAGCAATCCTGTCAATGTCAGTGCAACTTTTCACGTAAAAAGGTCAAAACAGGTCTTAAGCCCTTTTTGCCCCTCTTTCAGAAGGAAATTCAAGTTGTTGATGAACATTCTGAAAATATAAAATATATTTAAAGAGTAAAATTTAGTATGAGCTCTATTTCATGGTATCTTGCAAGTATTTTGACAGATGGCTGGGACAACCACAACACATAAATTTAAAAATAGGGGAAAAAAAGAAGGAATTTTATCTTCAGTAATTTGTGGTTCACAGTGTCAATAACCACTGCATGAGAAATTTATCCAGCCTGTTTTACAAAAGGGTAATTTTTAAAAATAACTGTGAAAGTAAACACAGTAAACTATATAAAGGCTGATTTCACATAACCAACAAAATACTTCTGTTTTGCTGAAAGTATGACAATGCAAAAACTACATTAACTAATTTTATTTTTTAAAACCCAAGTAAAGGTGTTGATTTTGTTAAGTTTCTTAAATGATGAAGTGACCTCTGGGATTTTGAACTGTTTGTTTTCTTGACATTTTAAATACACTTTTAATTGCTAAGAATAACAAAGAAGAGCGGAAACTGCAGATAATATAGCTTATTCTGAGCAAAATCCAGCCTGAAGGTAGGTTTGTCTTTCAAAGAGTGGGGAAAAACAACAATTAAATCATGCTTTCACTTTACTAGGCTGATTAGAAGCAATTCAAGTGCCTCCAGTGATGTAAAGTTTTAAATCTATTGATTAAATTTGCATCTCTTAATTTAGAAATGATCATCCATGTGGAGTGCAGCCTAAACAGCAGAATCTTTCACTACTTAAGTATTGATTTTTAATGTCAAATGTAGTAATTAAAATTGATATTTTATAGATTGCATCTTAAGTATTAATATTTGCTTGAATTTCAACCATTGACATCTATGATATTTTGCAGAATTATATGGGTCATCACATGTTACTCCAGTAGACAGAGAAAGCAAGCTGAAGTGGGAGTTTTCAATACAGGAGAATGTTAAGACTGCCACATAACGTATAAATGCAGAAAAGGTCCAAAAGACTGTTTTTGTTGACTGAAATGGTTCTGTCACTGCACGGTACTTACCACATCCAATGGCGGTTAGTTCATTTGGTAGTAAATAGTCAACAATAAAGAGTTGAATAAAGAGGGTTCAGGCATTATGTCCTGTAGGGCTGCAATTCAATAAAGTTGTCAGAGAACTGTCAGGAGAACCCAGGTCTCTCCAAGACTGAATTCAGTCTATGGAAGTAAACAGACTCAAAGAAATATCTAAATGCCTACAGTAAAATCTCCAAGTATAATTACTTGGAGTATAATTCTCCAAGTATATCCTGATTATAACTACCTGTTCCAGTCCTTTATCCTGATTCTCTGCACAGAAACTTTAGACCCCTGAAATGTATTATATGGATGTAGCATGTTTGCTACAGACAAGGAAAGTTTCAATGAGTAAAACATAACTGAAAACTGTATTGCATGAGATATTACAAAACCTGTTGCTCACCATTACATAAATGATGTATGATGAATAGGATTTGTAAAAAGGCACAAATCATTTAATGAAAAACACTGGCAGTTTTTTTTTCTTTACTAATACCATCCAAAGAACCTCATTCTTTTAATGGACAGAGAATAAAGACCTAAGAAGATAATGTATTAGTGAACAAATAATACTGTTACAAGGAAAAAGACATAACAATTCATGTAGAGAACAGGTAAATAACAAAGCACATTAGAAAATTAGATATGTTCCTTCCTCACTGTCCTTTGAGCTGTTTGGTGATTTGTCGGCAGTGATTTATCTGTCCTATTTAGTGTAAGATGAATTAAGCATACTTATTTCCATTGATTCTAAAGGGCATTCAGCCAAGTAGCTTGAATGTACATGCCTATATTGCACAAGTCAATATTTGGCACATGAAATTTTCTCCCCTAACCCAAACTAAATGAACACAGACCCAAGATCAATCACCAGTTTTGGTAGAGCTCACAAATACAGGAAAGAAAAGCTGAGCTGCAGGCCTAGACAGGTTGTGGGTGTAGCTGTACATGCTCAGTGTCTGACTGTCCTAATGCTGGAAGATTTTGCAATGACGTCAACAATACGTGGACAGAGAAAAGGATTTAGCTTTTAAAAAGGTCTGATGATAGATGCACTATGGGATTTCAGGAGACTCAAGTTGGGTTAGCCAGGGCTATTCTAAGAGTGCTGGCATGTCACCTTGCCTTGGATCCACTGGGGAGTCAGATGAGAGCTGGGACAGATGCTATGCTGCCACTGACTGCAAACTTGGATTATGTGAAGTAATATAAGCGAACAGTGAAGGTAGATGTAATGCTTTAAAACCCTGCTTCTATTGTTGTGCATCCTTAAATAGAGATGCTATGATCCCAGGTGGACTTCACTGTGCATTTATGTTCTGTTTAAACATATTTTATATTGAAGCAAATAGCAATGTACGTTTTATTGCTATCAGAAAGCACGAAATGGAGAATTCTACCTGAAAGAGATTCCAACTTCTTTTATATTTAGCCTGAAATGAATCTTCTTTAATGAAAGGGTTTGGTTGAAGGCTCAAAGTACCTATAAGTGATACATTTCTCCCAATCATAACATTCATTATTTTCAATCGGTAATATGCATATTTCATTTTAAAAAATACATTAGGTGCTCAAACTCCTTGATTACTGGGGAATGCTTTGCAAAGAATTTATGAGATAATGTTTTCAGGCTTGTCAATAAAGCCTAAACTCCTGCTGTGCTGAAGCTTATATCACATGCTGCATAGTCTTTTCTAGCGTGAACCAGCAGAATATATCATGACCCAACTCTACCTTCCTGTATTTAACACTTACCAAATGAGTAATTTATCCTGTACTAAAAGCACTGAAGGAACAAAAAGCAGTAATTGATAACATCATAATAAAATAGAGTTGCATTTAGAGTAAATAACAATCTGTAAGTAATAGAATAGTCATGCAGAACACAGGTGTGACTGCTGATTTGGGAGTAGCATTTGGTTATATAGACACTCTTGGAGTTATGTGAATAGAAGGAAATGTTTTAAAATGCTAACAGATATATTTGCATTTTCATTCAATACCACTTTTTTAAATTTTAGAAAAAAAACAAAGACAAATGCATGTATGCTGAGCAGAGAATTTAAGAAGCTGAGCATTTCCTGCAAAACTGAATTGTGGACAAATGTCAGATAGAACCTGGCAATAGAATCCCTGATGTGAAAGGAGAAATGTTTTCCAAGAAAGCAATATGTTTAGGAAATGACAAAAAAATTTAGTAGAGACAGCAATGATTCTTTCATTTAAGACCCACCATATATTTGCACATTGTATCTAATATTCACCTGGTATATCTAATTTGTGATCAATATTTCAGCTGCTGTACGGAAACAATTTCGGGGTCCTCAAGAAAAACTAGCAGTACTTCTGCTTTGGCAGTTCCAGCTCTCTCCAGTCTTATCAACTCGCAGACAGCAGAGATTCAGAAATCTCAGGTTTTGTACACTGATAATTTTGCAGGGGAAGCTGAGCGATAAAAAACCTAGACTCAATACACCCAAAGCAGTTATATTGCCAATTTTCATATCCAATACTTTTTTTTTTTTTTTTAAATTTTAATAGATGTGGTTTATATACTAGAGATTGAAAAGAGGTATCGTAGATGCATTTTGATTCTCCCTTGATGTAGAACTCTCATTTTGATAACAAAATGTTTCAGCCCTTTAACCTTCTGTACCTTTGTCTCTTACTACTGTATCTTAATTATAGTCTCATTTTTAAATCTATGTTTACCTTCTCTGTTTTCACTCTTCAATTGCATGGAAATATTTGTGTTACCTTGCAGAAGGCAAGACTTTGGTAATTCTGTCTGATAAAGGTTTCTAATTCTCATTATGCTTCTTGTGAAGTCTAACAAACAAAAAATAGTGTCATTTAGCTAGTTACTAAGCCTAAATATGGTTCAATGTTTAAGCAAACACAGCTGGGAGCATGGTAACTGTGATGCAGAAAAACCAATTTTGATATAAAGTCATGTTTCTTGCATCCCTTTTAAGTTACTACATTTGAGCCAGTTACAGAACCACACATGTAGTCATGACAAGCTTTTACTAATTTCACATTGTTTTTACAGTTTTCCGCTCAGACAACAAGAAAATGATCTAATTACTTACATTAGTCGCATATGTAGACCTAGTTCTAGACTACTGGTTTAGGCTGTCTAAACAACTGGAGCAAAATCTTGTTTTGCTAACTTCAAAGAGTTTAGTGCTGCAGAGTTTAGTGGAAAGGGCAGATGTAGAAAAAGCATTTAAGAAAATGCACATTAAGCTTTGAAATACTTGATATCATCACTGAGAATTTGCTGACTTTTCAGAATATCTGCATGGATTCTGAAATGGGGACTTTCAGTACATCCATATTAAAAGCTCACTGTGAACAACTGAGTTGGAAAGTCACCTAAAACGGGAATTATTCTGTAAACTAAAGCTGCTCCCCTTCTCATCCTGCTAAATGAAGATGAGTGTTATTCCTTTGTTCTTTTTTTTAAAATGTAGGAATTAAAAGTGACATAGGAACACTGTAGGAAGAAAGTACATGGGACACAAGTGAAAAGAATAAGGGTAATTAAATGCACCTTAAAAAAAGAAAACTTAATTAAAAAAAAAAAAAGGAGTTGGAGATCTTGTATAAAGTGATGCACACAAAGTGGGTGGAAAGAAGCAGGTGCCTAGAAAGTAGCGATATTTTAAATGGTAGGGGAAAAGCACATGTGCATTTCGTTTTTCTTTTCTTTTCAAAGGTGCTTTTCTATTCTTTCTCTGGTTTGTTTTGGAGATCTGATTTGCAGATCTCCGAAACTACAGTGATTTCTGCGCAGTCTAGGCTTCTCTCAAATTTGAAAGATATCTTGAAATAATTCACATTCATAAATTAAAGTCTCTCCCTCACTCAAAGGTTGAGTCAGACACTTGAGCTCCTGGCACCGTGCACGCAAATGCTGCTCCTGAGCATGACCATCAGGAGGCCAGGCTCCCTTCATGTGAAAATCAGCCTTGGGTAAACAAGCAATTCTTTGACTTTCCCTGCCAAGTTTGTTCAGTCTTTTAAAATGATCTTGATTCCCTGCTTACTCTGTGGTTTCCAGAGCACAATTAATTTTATATTGTTGATGGGAGGTGGTACAGATAGGTAGGAAGACAGGATAACAGTTTTTACAGATGGCTTTCTTATTTCTTTCTTGGCCTTTTCTTCTCATTTATCCCTCAGCCTGCAAGATTTGACTGAACATTTTTCTATAAGTGGCAGTAACCAGTGTGCTTCACAACTTAACTGGGTCCTTACCCATTGTAACAGTCTCATTCAGCCTCCGATTCCCAGTGGGTTGATCACAAGGAGGCACTCCCTCCTCTGAAGACCAGCACTCATCTCTTCATAAGTGTTTAGATGTTCCCACTGAAATGATGGGAAATTAATTGCCTTAATCCATCTGGGCTCATATGTTGTGCTGTACTATCCATGTTGAAAATAATAGGACCACATTTTAACAGTATGGTTTTAGGCATGTGAGAAAACCGTGGGCAACTCTCCAGGTACTCAGATACTACACTGACAGAGGATACATAAGCACTTGCTTAGACAGACAGTTGAACAGATTTCAAAAGCAAGGCCTCCCAAATGTGTCTTTTATAATACATTGCTGCTTTTTAACAGCTTGTTGGTGATAGATTTTTAAACCTGAAGCACATGAATAATGCAAATAAGAAAATGCTGCACAGTAATGTTGATTCAGTAACACTTTATATGCTCATTAGCTACCGTGCATTATAATTGAACTCTTACATGTGACAGCCACATGAATGCCAAATGAATACATAATGATTAACGCTGTTACAATGAATACCAAATGAATTTTTAATGACTGAACACTTACCATTTTCCTGTTGATTCTGTGGCACGCAAAGTTTTGATTCTTTTTAAAAATTGGATTTGAGGCAGTGATAGGAATGGCTTATTGTATTTTAGAATATGCTTAGCTGGTGCTAAGTCATTATTCTCCAAGACCCCATGATAATTTCATTGACTCTTAAAAAAAAGATATAGGTAAAGAAAGTGTTTTCCTAGAAATTGATAATGAATGAAGAATTATTCACTTACACCTCTTACAAGGTTCACTCTGCAGTGATCCATGGGTACTAACCTAACATCACAAGGAAAGGGAAATGGGGATGACTGCTATAAGTAATAAATGATTTTTCTTTTTGCAAACTGTGGCTTTGGAGTATGGAAAAATAGAATTAAAATGTTTTATTGTCATGGTTGGATTAAATACTACTAGAATGAACAAACAAAATGTTCATAATCTAACCACAAACTTTGTTCCTTATTCAAGTGAGCAGTACTTCTACCAGCTTTCTTAGCCTTTGGGCACTATTTATCTGCAGGGAGAAATTGTCATCAATGCTACCTTATTACCCTCTATGCAAAGTAATTTGTTATATAAATGGCCCTATAGAAATGAATGGCCCTACTCAAAGAATTGTTTACTTATAACTCTAAGAGTTCTATGTCCAGGTCCACTGAAACATCACCCAGTCTAAGAAAGAATAAAGCCCCTTCTCAGACTTCAGACATTTTTATATTTTTACAGAGAGGCAACTAAAGCTGCAGCTACTGTGCCTCTGGAGGACAGAAGGGGCCTGGAGGACACAAAGTGGGACTGTGTTAATGCTTGGAGATAGTTATGTAAAGTAATTTTTATTGTGCTACCTTAAATGTGTCATGAGCTACGTGCCCTAGGACTAGTTGATCTCTTATGGCGGAGGTTGTATGGACTTCAGGAAAAAGAACACAGGTTTGCTCCTGGGTTCAGTAACACCAAGCTCTCCCTCCTTATCTTTTAGTTTTCTCAGAATTCCATCTCTAAACTGGTATAAAAAGTTATAGCATTGTTTGTTTATTGCAAGAGACTATAAAAAATAAAATTATATGAGCAAGAATAAGCAGGTTGCTAGTGAGAAAGTGCTGTCAATTAGGAAAAAGTTGTATTCCATAAATAGCTTACTAACTGCAGAGAGCAACAATGCCACTCCTCACTACAGCAGCAGATGTGCATGGCCATAACAACAGAGGAAAGAACTACTGGTGTTCTCAGGTGAAAGGAATGAAAGGTCAGACCTGGCTGCTCCTGTGCTTTCCCCTTTCTTCCCATGCCTACCCTCTTCTCCCTTGCAGACCCACTCAGGGATCATTCTGCAATACAAAATACTTAGGTGAGTAGGGGTTAAGGCAATTTTGGCCTGTATTTGCTTTGGACATTGGGTGAATTTTAACCCCAAATGAAAGAAAGCACTTTATGTTTCAGCCTTTCAAAGTGTACTGTTTCTAATATCTCTTTTTGCCCTTGCTTCCCTTAATATGCTACCTGAATTACGTTTCCAGCATGATAAATCTTTGATAGTTTTTCTTCTTTTCTCATTCCCCTATCATACTCGATTCTCTCTGAAAGTTTTTCTATTATCCAGAATACTAATTTCATAGAATCATAGAATCATTTAGGTTGGAAGAGACCCTTGGGATCATCAAGTCCAACCATCAGCCCTACTCTACACGTTCTCCCCTACACCATATCCCTCAACACCACATCTAATCTACTCTTAAACACAGTCAGGGATGGGGACTCCACCACCTCCCTGGGCAGCCCATTCCACTGACTGACCACTCTTTCTGTGAAAAACTTTTTCCTAATGTCCAGCCTAACCCTACCCTGCTGCAGCTTGCAGCCATTCCCTCTTGTTCTGTCGCTCATTGCCCGTGAGAAGAGTCCAGCACCAACCTCCCTACAATGCCCTTTCAAGCAGTTGTAGAGAGTGATGAGGTCTCCCCTCAGCCTCCTCTTCCTCAAACTAAACAATGCCAACTCCTTCAATCGATCCTCATGAGCCTTATTCTCCAGACCTCTCACCAGTTTCGTTGCCCTCCTCTGTACTCGCTCCAGCACCTCGATATCTCTCTTGTGCTGAGGTGCCCAGAACTGGACACAATACTCAAGGTGTGGCCTCACCAGTGCTGAGTACAGGGGGACAATCACCTCCCTACTTCTGCTGGTCACACTATTCTTTATGCAAGCCAGGATGCCATTGGCCTTCTTGGCCACCTGGGCACACTGCTGGCTCATGTTCAGCCGCCTGTCGACCAGCACCCCCAGGTCCTTTTCTGCCAGGCAGCTCTCCAGCCACACTTCCCCAAGCCTGTAGCGATGCATGGGGTTGTTGTGGCCCAAGTGCAGGACCTGGCACTTGGCCTCGTTGAAGGCCATGCCATTAACATTGGCCCATCTATCCAGTCTATCCAAGTCCCTCTGTAGAGCATCCCTGCCCTCAACCAGATCAACACTCGCATCCAACTTGGTGTCATCCACAAACTTACTGATAGTGTTTTCTATGTCCCTATCTACATCATCAATGAAGATATTAAAAAGGAAAGGCCCCAGTACTGAGCCCTGAGGAACACCACTTGTGACCGGCCGCCAGCTGGATTTAACTCCATTGAGCACCACCCTTTGGGATCGTCCTTCCAGCCAGTGCTGGATCCAGCAGATCGTACGTTCGTCCAGGCCATGAGCAGCCAGTTTTTCCATGAGAATGTGGTGGGGGACAGTGTCAAATGCTTTGCTAAGATCCAGAAATATTATATCCACTGTCTTCCCCCCATCCAACAATTGGGTCATCTTATCATAGAAGGAGATCAGGTTTGTCAGGCAGGACCTGCCTTTCATAAACCCATGCTGACTAGGCCTGATCCCCTGGTTGCATTTCCCAATGTTTTGTTTCCATAGCCAATGTAAGCTATGTCAGACCTCAAATTAGGTTGTTTTCTTGACAGCCTAAAATAAATATTTAGGTTCCTCTGAATAAAGTTTAAGTTCATCCAAACAGGAATGATCATGACACGGGTCAAATCAGGAGGTACTCTTGTGATCCTGCTCATACAAAAGAAAGTCATAGTCTCACTTTAAGTCACTACAATAAATACGTAGTTTCATCAGATAATGCATATTAACTGCAGGTTCAGTCTTTTCACATATGGCAAGCAAGAAATTGGTCTGATTAAACTGCAGTCTGAACAGCAAGACAGAGAGACAGACAGATAGAACTGACAGCACTACTTTATAAAGGTGAGGACATGAAGTGCAAACACTTTGCACAAGGTCACAAAACCTGCCTGCTCCGAGCCAGATCTTGGTCTTTCCACTTCATATACCGGGTCTTGTGCATGAAATCACCACTCTTCTCTTATGCCAACTCCAGGCATTTTTTTCTAACAGAGTTCAATTTAATCTCTGCTCTCTACACTGCGGTGTTTTGGAAAACTGCAGTTATGGGTGGGCCTGAGGATATGTGAAAGGTGTGTACCTGGATAAATTTGGAAAGAGCAACTCTTATTTATACATACCAATAAGTGCTTGTAAACTTCCCCTGCAGAGTTATTTTGGTCTGCTAGCACACGTTTGTCAGCTGCTGGGAGATATTTCTGTGAACTGAGAGGAGGATGCTTTTCTGGGCTGGAGTGGCACCAGCGCAGACCAGTGGGCTTCCCACTCTGGGGTCTCCTAGGGACAGGCGACCTCCCAGCATCAGCAGGGCTCCTCTCTCAGGTCTGGATTTTGATCAGCAAATGATGGCAGTGCAGCCCTGGGAGATGCACAGCAGGTTAAAGATCAGTGTTTTATTTTCTGGTTTAGTTTTGTTTTCACAGAGGGAGTAAGTGATTAAAAGATCAGCGGGGCTACTCTGAAGTTTTGAGTTTTTATACTACTCTCATTTCCCCAGACAGAGTGCCCATGTCTTTTCAGGGACCTTAAGGAATGCCTTTAGGATTATTTTCCACTTTTCTTCTATGTTATGTGCACTTACTGTACTCTTTAAATTTCAAACATTATTTAAAATGCTATTGGCTTGGATATCTCCATTAACAATATCCATTTCATATTCTGGGTTATTCTCTTAAAAGGTGGTGGTGATTCACCCTATGGTGAACTTGTGTATCTCCTAATTTAGATAAGCCAGCCAGCCAAATCTTGGATGTTTTTCATTGCATCTAATGGTGCTATTTCTTTGCTTTTTTTTTTTTTTTTCCCCCTGAGAAAGAGCGAGCTGGTTCTGCTATCATAATTTGCAATATTGATTTAGAAATTAACATCTTTGTTAATTTTTAAATTCCATACTATAATTTTTCCTGTTAGTCTATAATAAATAAACCTTAATATTATTAATTTTGACTTTCATTATGATGTATAGAATTGAGAAAGATTTTAACTTATATTATACAATAACATTCACTTAAACTTATTACTTCTTCTGGATCACTGTGAAAGCTTCTCTTCTGAGGCTGTGTTTTGCAACATTTTCTCCTGTGTGACAATTCTTGGTTAAATTATCGAAAAACACATAAGCTGCTTTCAAGGAAGGGGTAGGAGAGAAATGTGCATTGCTTTCATTAACAAATGGCTGTGCCTTGCTATGGGCAAAATAAAGGCCTTTTCTGCATTCCAGGTTAAAAGCATGAGGAGGAGTAGGTCACTCCGTTCCTCTTTTAAACTCAGGAGTTATTATAGCTTTCCGCACACAGGGATGAGGGAGCTCTGGGGAGCCAATAAGAACCCATTTTGTGCAGACAAGTGGTAAGAGATGGATGAAGATGAGGAATGAACAGAAGCATAATTCACCAGAGTACCTGATGGCACAATGACATTGATGTTTCTTGGCTCATATATCACCCCAGGTGCAGATATGTGTCAGTTCATTTCTGCCCAGTGCAATGGAGAGTCCATGAGGGATATTATGATGTTTTAAGTCACTATCTCTGAGCCAGGTTGCTTTGGGGGCAATGCAATTACATGCTCTTCTGCCGATGGGCTTGATAGCAAACTGACACTCCTGCCCTCAGCTAGATGAGTGATCAGTTAAGGATGACAGTGTTGCATAAACAGTTAAGTTAGTCCTATATCTTGTCTGTTCTGTGCTGCTGTATCAGCTTTGCCTCTGCTGGAGTGGAGCCTCTGAGCTCCCGTGGCTAGCGCTACCTCTCTCAAACTGCCACAATGCAGACATCAGTTACCTTGTACCTCCTACAAGGTGTAAATCTTTTTTTCCATCCATATCACAGATATGCAGATCTAGTCTGTTCTCTCCAAATGTGGCAGACAAAAATCTTGTCTAGATACTGAACATGAAGCTGTTGACAAGTAGGGCAGGCTGAATTTCTCAGAAGATCTTAAATGTCCCTTACAGCTCTGACCGTATGTCCTTTACCCTGTGGACCTTTTTTTTTTTCCTAATGGATCCATGAGGAACTATGCCTAGGGACAATGCACGTGACTAAGAGCTGCGGGACCAAGACTATATTTTTTGTGACAAAATGTAATGTTGCCGGTAGGCCACATCAACACATGTAAGAAATGGAACATCCTGATGTATATTGACCATTGAATTTTCACAGTAAACCAACAAGTCTAAATGAAGTCAGATGTCAGTTACCCGCACAAGTTGCATCCTTGTTGATGTTATTCAGAACATGCATTTTATTGCCTTGCAAACATCTGAAAGGAATTCAGTTTTCGACAACTTCAGGCTTTGGTACAGCATAATGGCTTAGTTTTGTAACAACAAGCTGAAATATTGACTGTCATGGAATCGACTGCCAAACTGAACTTTGTGGGGTTTGTTTTGCTGTCTTCTTCATTTTCAGCTCCACATACAATACCTGTGTACTGAGAGATACATAGTTTGAAAACTGTGTACTGCAGTGTGAAACAGACTACTGCTATACTCTGTCATTAAATGTAGGATTAAAAAGCCACAAGTGAAAGCCACACAGGAAAGGGTAGCTCCTCTACAATGTAAGGCACTTCTTCTACCTTTGATGTCTGGATATGAGAAGAAAGTGGCACTGAAGTGTAATTATAAGATAATCTAAACAGACAACAGCATTGTTTGAATATGCGATTAATTTTGCTGCAAATCTCTAATATTAATAAAATGACCCTCTTAAATATCTCAAGGATGCAGTTGCATGGGCAGCTCTTGGAAGCAAGCTACAAATGCTATTCTTCCATTGCCACTCTTGGAACATCAGTTGTGATGTAATATGTAAGTCTCCATAAGTAAATAAAAAGCTGGTGTTTGTGTCACGTAGTTGAGCTTTTATTTATAGAAAGAGTTAGAAAGCTAATGATAAAAATACTCAGATGTATATACAACTGAAACAAATGGAAGTTTTATTTATTTTGAGGCATGACCACTGAATAATGTGTCATTCTTTCTCCCCGAAATGAGGCTTAATTTGGTTTGCACTACATGTCAATTGTATCATATATCTACATCATGTCAATTGTATAATATGTACAATCATGTTTCATTCAAATATAGGTCCAAGCTGATTGGTAGCTCCTTATCTATAAGGTCTATCAGAACACTTTTAAAAGTTCTGATCTACAGTAGTGTTTCAAACAAGGTATGACTTTTAGGAGGATACTTAAAAAAATGGACATCAGAAACAGACTTGATTTTTGACTGGTGTTTTAACTGAGTATTTTCCAGCCTTGTGCAGCTCTTCTCTATAATATTAGAACTAAACATATCTTTCTCACAGCCACTTTGATACACTGGTGTATCAAACAGCAGTATCTGGATAAAGGACAGTGCCAATGGAGGAGGGTGTTGTTTACTTCAGGTTTAGCTTGGGACCAACGTATTTTTTTTCTTCAACACTGGTTTGATCTGTGTCATTACTAGGAAGAACATACATACTGGTGCTCCAGCAAACTGACAGATCCCCAGCTCATGGCATTAATCATGGATGGTTCTCTAGCACTGTATGATAGTTTTCCAAAGCAAATTTCTGGAGTAGAGATAATATACCAAAAAAAGATGCAGAAACATATGGTAGTCTTATCAAATGCCTACGCTTACTGTTACAGGAGGAAAGCCATTTTTAGAGGCGAAGATACTGAAAGGCAATGGTTTATTGCACATCATCAGCTTGAGCCATCTCCATTTTTCCACAGTAGGAAATCTGATCTAGAGCATATGGTGAGTTCACATGCAAAAACATGATAGACTTAAAATGGCAGTTCTTAATTAGCACCTTATTAGTGTTCAGGTGCTAGCCATGTTTAGCAACAGCATGAAATATATGGCCTAGATTTTTGTATTCAGAATGAAAATACACCTGCTTAAACACATTTTGCTACCTAAATTGGGGTTGATTCAACTAATGACAGTAGTGGATAGCATAGAGCTTTTATAATGCTAAATTACGCTACACTTGAAATCCTTGAACTATGTTTTGGGATGCTAGAAACTAAACCAAAAATCTATGTCAGTGTACTACAAATGTTCTGCAGGCTGCACTTGCTTCTTCCAAACATAATTTTAAAGATAAAATATCTAAACTTGCCAGAAGTTT